>CM068828.1:2590000-3037435 GCA_028554795.2 Sinohyriopsis cumingii
AAAATAAAACAAACAACGAAATAAACAAAAATCAAGGACAAAAAAAGCAAGGACAAAAAACTTCCCAGCAAGAGCCTTCTTATTAACTTCCTCCACCTCTGCAACAAAAATAAAAAACAGACGATGAATTTTATAGACTATATGGAGAACGTCCAGAAGAAGACTTTCACGATGCATCTGACACCAGTGCAACTAGAAGTGGGTTTGCTACATTGACTGCGCCTACAGGAAGTGGGCTTACTCCATGCCCTAATAATATTCGCGATGACGTGCAACGACCAGAAGTTCTCGTAGGAGGAAAATGAGCCGGTAATAATTCTCCGGAAATAATCAATGAAGCAGCTGATATTTGTCAACGATTATTTCAGGGCGGCATCGTGGATATTAATGTTTATCGGGAGCTCATTGATGAAATCGTTGATGACTACAGTGATTAGATAAATAAATTAGAAATAAGATGATCACACACGATTCTCAACGCAGACCAGTATTGGTCAGAGTAGAAAACTCACGATTTCCAGTTTACAAAGCGTTTTACGGAGACGGATTTGGTAATGTTATTCAGGGATTATTTACAAAGATGGCTCCAAATGCAGCTCCAGTCGCAAAACAATTATCAATGAAAGCCAATGATGTTATTCGAGAAAAAGCTCCTTGTGCAATCAGCGATGTTGCCGGTAAAGCGTTCACGGCAATCAAAGACAGAATAGCACGACTAATACGCAGATCGCAAGTGGTCCCTCCACAACCAGTAAATTTACCCAGCGCGGAAGTTATGCCTGCAAATATCAGTAAAATGATAAATCAAGCCGCAAATCAAAAACTAGCAGCGTTAACGGAAGCAGAAACTAGAAAAAATTTACCCAGCGAGGAAGTAAACACAAGAGTTATTTCAGGAAACGGTCTTCGTATTCTTGGTAGATCTACGCGATCATGATTTAAATCACCATTTTGAAAATAAGCAATATAATAAAATTTTTAAACGCATGTCTGACCCACCATTTGACATGGATGCACCAGTTCATAAAGATGAATCCGTGCGTGATTATCACTATTATTCGTACGACGCACGTATGCCTAACGCACAAGGAAGAATTGAATTGCAAGTCCATAATACAAGTAGATATTGTCTACCCTCCGAGGTATTCATTGAAGTAGAAGGCGAGCTTGTAACAGATGTTCACCTCAATACAGCATACGAAGCCGATGCTATAGTTTTTGTTTTGTTGTTAATAATGGTATTATGGCATTATTTGACAGTACCACATACACGATTGACGGAAAAAAACATTGAGACAATTCAAAAAGACGTTGATGTTGCCACAACATTATTAGGGTTAGCAAAATATTCCGACGATTATACAAGATCAATTGGCCAAAGAATGATGTTTGCCAAAGATAACACTAATCATCCTGATAACAGGCAGTTTCTTCAAGTACAAGTACCACGAGATACTGCGTCCGATCCACAACCGGCTACAACAATAGCTGGACATGGTGCTGCTTTTTTGATGTTACAAAGCACCAACAGTAATTACAATCTAGGATTTGCTATACGTAAATTAATGTTAAAAGGTGACCGTAGAAGATTTTCATGCACGATTCCACTGTCTCATATTGTTGGATTTTGCAGAGATGTCGGAAAAGTTATCTTTGGGGCGAAACACTCAGTTTGTGCTTGTGAGAAAGGGTAGTGATAATGATGTTATTTGGGGATCAGCCACCGCTTCTTTTGGTAAAGTAATATTGTTTAATCTTTCATTATGAATGCCAGTAATGACTCCATCGATTGCTGAAGAACAACAATTACTCTCTTTTATTAACACAGGTGGTATGTCGTTGCTGTCATGGTCTGCAGTGTCCACAGATAGTATTCAAACTAATGTTGCCAGGTTATTTACATGGCAAATAACGACTAAGCAGGGTAGTTTTGCAACAAGACATGTATTTGTTGCGCACAAAATGCTGATCGGTTGGGTAATCAACAACATAGCCACATGATATTTGACAAACTTGGAGTTAGTGAGGTTTCTTTACGAATAAATGGACACCAAGAACCATCTGAGGATATAACTTTAAATTTGGAACGCGTTGCTCGAGCGTATCATCGATTGTTGTCGTATATGGAACGAGATCAAAACGTAGACACTGGTTTACAAAATATCACAACTAGATTTTACAACACTGTATCCAATCTATCATTTTTCACTGGAACATTTAGATTTATTTAAGCAATCTGTCGTTGATATACACTTTAGAGTTAGCTTGAATCCACGTGGTGTTAATTGCAGAGCAATCACGATTATACTCAGCGACAGGGCGATGTCGTTTGAAGGTGCTGGTGGCCGAATGAAAATCGTTAACTGTCGCGTGGTGATTTAAAAATACGAGTATTATCATAAATGTCATCATACCATCATGTTAGTGCCAGTCTGACTCCTGGTCAGATTAAAATAACTAAAATCCGCATCAGCAAAAAAATCCGGAACCACAATAACGTTTAAAAACAGTCAAATCTCAGGCTGTGAAAACAAGTTGTCGCTGACAGCGCGTCAACTTAAACATCTTAATAAAGCCAAACAATCCAAAACTGGAATACGACTTGAACTTTCCGCCGGAGTCATCAAAGATACTGCTAAGACAGGCGGTATATTTCCACTTCTCGCAGCGATACCAGCGCTGATAGATGCCGAAGCTCCAGCCGTTGAAAAAAAAATCTGCGTTAGGTCATGTTGGAACAGCTGCTGAAATGGCATTAAAAAAGCGACAGGAAAAGGTCTAAGACTTCCGGGAACTCATCCTCGAAACGGAAAGGGTCTGAGACTTCCAAGAACACTTCCTTGATTTCACCTATGTAAAATTTTGATTTACTTGATGCTGCTAAGCAACTAAATATAAATTATTTCAGAGGTGTTTTTATGCACGATCAATTACCGCGACGACCAAACAACACCGAAACAGGTGTTATTAATCTTGATAAGCGCACCGGTGCAGGAACTCATTAGGTAGCATACTCGATTGATCAACGTGGATTTGTTAATTTCGATTCGTATGGGTTGCCTTCACCGCAGGATTATATGAACTATGATACACCGTACAAAATCCCGGTTTGGTATTCAACATTACCAACACAAACACTAAGCGATGCACAAATATGCGGACATGGAGCAATTGCTGTACTCGACATTGTATGAAAATCAGCGTTGCCACCTCATAAAGTCGTGCACAATTACACAAGTGGACGTTATAACGAATAATGGTAGTCATTTACGGAAGATTCCGCGGTGATGCTACTAAGAGCAAATTTTTTTCGACGAAATAGCTTTGTCAAATTACGCGACAAAGGATGAACTTGCTGTCACTATGAACCTCTCTGGAGTTGACCAAGATGAAGTTGTTGTTTTTCAGGATAAATACGGCGTTTTAAAAACGAGTAATGTCAAGTGGAATGCCATAGTTCGTAGAGTTCTTGGTGCTTCCAGGATAATAATCTAGAGTTTACTAGCGACGGCAGATAGTCGCAAATACAAGTCCGCTGAACACCAGAATGATATCAGTAAGCTCGATTAACCCTGAATTCAATATTAATTTTCCAACCGCGATTCTAGTAAAGGAAATAGCTATAGCGCAGTTGCAAGTATACTACGGTTGGCCCAATATCCTGTCAAGATTATTCGGTTGGCTACAATCAAATAATTCGCTGTTATTTGCAAATAAAAATAAACCCGACGGAACACCCGACTGGCGACTTTTTGGAAAACCCACTGTATATATTATTTGAATAAATCAATGATGAATTTCAACGCAGAATAAAATCGATAATGGGCCGGGAATCCAAGATAGCTATAACGGTTCATGAATCAACAGTATCGGCCGCGAAAGAGATAAATTCACCGGATTACGCCGTTGATATCTGTCAGTCATCGATTCGAACCGTGCTAAGATGGCCTGAAGTTGTTCCACCAGCGCCTCCGGTACCACCGGAGCCTACACGGGCTGATTTTACATCAGATGAACACGAGTCGACAGATTTTAGATTTTACAGAAATATCCCAGAACTTATTGATATAATTGATTCTCAACGTTTTAATTTGGAGGTTTCATTTACTGCTCAAGATTTAAATGCTTTCATCAGGTAGAACGGTACTGTTGTCCCTGAGAGAACAATTCTGGATTGGAAGGGGGGGGGGGGGCTGGGGTTCTTATTAAAAAGAATATATTATGCACATGCAAGATGAATTTGAGCATAAAACATATCAAGAAAAATTACGCCAGAGTTTCACAGAGTATATTTTTGACATAGCATCGGATCGTATAAATATCATCATACAAATAAAAATATTAAATCAAATTATGTCCTTTTTGATTACGTAAGTCAAACTAGTTTGCAGGCGGTAATTAAATCAAACAACGAGGATGAACAAATATTTCGTAATCATTATTCGATAACAGAAGCTGATCTACCGACATTTGATTTTCCTGGGTATAACCCAGTGGAGTTAGGAAAATCCGTCAATGATATAATTAATGAATTTGTTTCCTAAAATACTGGCTGAGTGGAAAAAATTAATCCCACCGTCAAGTATTCTCAGACATAACAATAATCAGCATGGTGAAAGCCGTCATATATCACCGAGAGTTGTAAATATAATCTTAACGATCGCGGTCAGCCTTGTTTGTGAGGCAATTGACGAAAGTTTTCAGACAAACACTGATATATCAAATCAGGCGCAGCAGGGATATATCTTGTGCATGTTTACACCGCAACTACCACCCGGATATCTGATTGTACAAAAACCGATTAATCCGGTCTATCTAAGATGCCATAATCCGTTTTTATCAAGAATACATTTTAAACTAACTGACCAGAACAGCCACTTGCTTGATTTACGAAATAAAACGCTAAGTCTAAATTTATATGTAAAATCTATAAGATTTTCAATCGTAGAGTGTCAAGGACAACACATACTTGAAAACGGGGGGGGGGGGGATGCAGAATAACCCCCCCCCCCCCGCCTTGATTTAGGGGATTTATTAAACTGACAAATGGACTAAAATCAGTGAAAACTTTCATTTTCACAAATGACCATAACTGTCATTTTCTGATATAATCTTTCTTAATTATCTTATGCGAGTGTTGATAGTCTTTTTTACTTCGTATTCAAGAAACAGTTCTAACATAATTTTTTTCTATTGCGAGAGAGAGAGAGAGAAATTCGCCCACTTCAGTTTCTTTTACTGTAACCAACGATTGGAACATGGCCCCCCTGAATTCGCTTTATAAATTTGTATTCTGATGGTAGTGTGTACCCCCACCCCTTCGAAATTACGATCTTGTAACGTATCAAAATCGGAAATAATTTTTTTCAGAATTTAGTTCATCAGATATATTTATGTCGTCATGTTTTAGTTTGTAATTGCAGAAATTATATCATTAATGTTTTCGTAATTCATTATATACTAAATATATATTTAAAAGAAAAATATTTACAACCCCAGTTTACTAATTTAAGATCTCAATCCTCGCGTATGTTTCGATAAATCTATTAACGATGGTAAACAGATTTCCTTACACCGAGGTCAGAGTTGTTACGGATTCATTTTATATTGAAAGAAAATACTTATAATTGCTGACTCAGTTTACAAGTACTACTTATCAAAGGTCGAATGGAGAATAAAACAAGAAATGTTACATAATTATTCTGAATCCGCCAATGTTGAAATCAAAGATATTTATTAAAAATATAATCAAATATCAAAATTATCGTCTGCGGCATCTGTTGTTGTTGTTGTAGGGTTAAACGCCATTTTTCAGCACACGATAGGCTATACATGGCGGCCAGTATTAATGGTGGAGGAAGAACACGGTAAACCCCGGAAAGAACCACCGACCCACGAGAAGCTACTGACAAGCTTTTTCACATAACCACATTAGCCGAATCCGAGACTCGAACCCACACAGACAGAGGTGAGATGGCAGTGATCCGTAACGGAGAGCGCTTTAGACCACTCGGCCACTCGGGCCCCCTGCGGAATCTGTATATGATCCGGAAACTAGACACAAGATTGGTAAAACAACTCGAGTTATTGAATTATTTCGGAAAAGTTCAGATGATATTGTTGTTTTAACACCTACACACAGACTACCAGCAGAAATGAAACAACGAGGAGTAAAATCATGTACTTATCACATCTTTTTCCGATGGAAGGCAGACACATGGACTCCTGATCAAATGGGCGAAAAAATATACTCCAAGGATCATCATTTGGGATGAAGTATGCACAGTGTCTAAAGATACATTAATATTGTTTATCGATTGGCTGTTATTGAAAAATACAGCTGTGGTCATGTGCGGCGATCATGGTCAACCACCTCCGTTTGTTGGGTTATCTCCGCACGAATGGCTAAAGAATTTTGTAGGTTATTATGAAGAAGTAATTGATGACCATAGATCTCTAGATCCAGAATTAAGGGAGTTTAAGAAATTAATCAGACTACAACCGAATAAAAGTCAGTGTGAAATAATGCGTAAAATAATTTTAAAAACGTCTATGAACGATTTTCTGTAAGTGTGGAGACCAAATGATTTAATATTGGCAAGTAGTAAGATAGTTCGTGATACACTTCAACAGCGGTTATTTCAGTTGTATAAATAAAAGTTTTCAGATCTACGTGTACCACTGTGTTATAGACCAGCTGATACACGACGACAGAATATCGACGTTGATATACCAGGACAGACTGAGAAACAGAATCTTGTATTAGATGATGTTGTCGTAGTTGATGTTAGTGTTGCTGAGGATGCCCTGAGCGCGAACAAGACTCCATGGACACTGTGGTGGGCAATGACAGTTCATTCATCTCAGGGGTTAACTATTTCTGATACAGTTGTTTGGATCCTCGATGATCGTATCGAATGGTCAAACTTATTTTATCTCGCAGTGTCTCGAGTCACAAAAATATCTAAGCTGCGGCGAATTGTCATAGACGTTACAGAAACCATTGATGATGTTATTGACAGCGATATAATAAAAAAATTAGTTGGTTATAGACAATGTGACAAAATAAAAACAAACGAGACCTTGATCTCGATGCTGAATTTGCCATGGCGCTGAGACAGCAGCAAAATAATCATTGTGCGAGCTGCAACTCCGTAATGCTGTGGCAGTACTCGAGTAATAATCCAAGACAATTTACTGTGGATAGAAAATATAGTAGTCTTGGTCACACGCGCGAAAATGTGATTCTGACCTGTCTTGAGAGTAATCGACGTAGGGATTCTAGTTAAGTGATCGCGGTTGTAATTGTGTATCTTCAGGAATTACTTGTAATTGTTCACGTGTTGAATCTAATCTGTACTGCACTTTGCCAGGATCAACTTGTAGCAGCTGTAGCCATCGTAAGGGTTCTCGTGGATAAATTTGCTCAAAAGCAGATACAACTTCAGCAGCTGTTTTAGTTGATAATGGCTCTACTTCTTTATACATGCTTGCAACATCAACGACCGTCAACGCATATTTGTATGTTAACTGACGTTTTCCATTTGTAATAGTATCTTGTGGTAAAAATATAATATCTGCTTGATGAACTTCATTTGGCACGCTGACGTCAAAATGTGCATGCTGAATTTTTTTAGGTGGTGGTAGCTAAATTTGCCATATTGTCTGTCGTGCTCACCATTTTTCAGCAGCAACACGTGTAACATTTTCTGCTTCAGCGTGCTTAATAATCGCTGCTCTAGTCTTCCAATATCCCCTTGGACTATAATAAATCGATTCCATTATAATTATTATCGGTTGATTAATTACCGGTTCCTAATGCTAGTTTACTGTTCATTGCAGATCTTAACAAGCAATTAACTAATGATTCTTTGAAAGATTTATTTTTTTTGTGGAATTTAACGTATGAATTAATTTAAAATCTGCAATATATCGCTGCTGAAGATCATTACTTTTTTTAATGCTACATCATGAGCGTGACACGTTTTATCAATAGCATTTACTGTATACTCACCAGTCCTTGGCTGATCTTGGTTATCGAGTCTGATATCAAGTCTGGTACCAGGACCGCAGTAGTTATGTTCTGGAAGATGTTTTCTCCTGGATACTTAGCCGACGTAGTTCCTGGTAACTTTGTTAACTGCGCGGCAATATCACCTCCCTTTTTAAAATTTGCCTGGTGATTTGTCAGTGGAAATACACTTAAATTTGTTTGTACCACATCATTCACACATGCCCACAAGTGCTTGTCGTTTGTTTCTCGTATTTGTAGTTGTTAGTCCACTTGTGGTGGGTACGCGCCCTACATTTCATACAATATAAATTCGTATTATAAGTATATGGATGTAACTGATTTTTCGGCAACAAAAGCGCGGGAACCAGTTAAGCATCATCCAGCGCTACCAAATTATATTAGAATGATTATAATTGGGCCGTCCGGGTCTGGTAAAACACAACTGTTACTTAATTTGATAATGAGGTGGATCAAATGGGATAAATTGTATTTAGTTGCCCCGTCAGTTGATGATCAACGATGCTACGAAGTACTTAAGGATTTTAATCAAAATGCAAGATTGTTAAACGAAGACGTTATTAAATTTATTACTGATATCGGTGAAGCAGCGTCCGTAGATGACCTTGATGGGTTTATTAATAACTTAGTTGTATATACCGATGTGATGCTGCATAAAAATCAAATCCAGCTCTGATATTTTAGCGAGGAAGTCATAAAAGCACAGACGTGATTTATGTTACTCAACGATACACACAAATACCTAAAGTGATCAGGGATAACTGTAGTATTCTTGCTGTATTTAATGGAGTTGATACACATACTATGCGAAATATTCACCAGACTTGGTGTAGTGGAGACATGGATATAATTAAATTTAGAAATTTATTTAGTCAGGCTCAGTTAACCCCGCATGGTTTTATTACGTTAATTTACATGATCCACGGTCGAGATATCGAATCAGTCTTGATAACATTTTTGAATGAGAGACAGTAGCAGAGGGGGCGTGACCACACATAAGCGTCAACGCCTAACGGGAAAAAAGTGACCCCCAGAGCTACACTCTTGGAGAAACTCTCGGAAAGATAGAGGCTTCGGTTTCAAGTTATCGGCGTACTTTTTTCGTTTTCGTAAAAGCCTTAGTTTTCAACGACGACGCTTCTAAAATGAGGTGGGTTCACCCTATCTGCTGCTTGTCAAATAAGGAATAAATATGTTTAACGGTAAAGATCTGAAGGAATTATAAATCGGCCTCAAAAGTTCAAGTCTATGTTCTGAACCAAGATAATCACATATGATGAAACTTACACTAGCTTAAAGCCGAGAGTATGATTAAAGCAGTGTATGGAAACATGCATGTTCTATTACGTATAAAGCATGTTCTATTACGTATAAAGCATGTTCGATTACGTCCAAAGCATGTTCTATTACGTATGAAGCATGTTCTATTACACATAAAGCATGTTCTATTAGGTATAAAGCATGTTCTATTACGTAGAAAAGCATATTCTATTACGTATAAAGCATGTTCTATCACGTATAAAAGCATGTTCTATTACGTCTAAAACATGTTCTATTACGTCTAAAGCATGTTCTATTACGTCTAAAGCATGTTCTATTACGTATAAAGCATGTTCTATTACACATAAAGCATGTTCTATTACGTATAAAGCATGTTCTATTACGTATAAAAGCATGTTCTATTACATATAAAGCATGTTCTATCACGTATAAAAGCATGTTCTATTACGTCTAAAACATGTTCTATTACGTTTAAAGCATGTTCTATTACGTATAAAAGCATGTTCTATTACGTATAAAAGCATGTTCTATCACGTATAAAGCATGTTCTATTACGTATAAAGCATGTTCTATTACGTCTAAAGCATGTTCTATTACGTATAAAGCATGTTCTATTACACATAAAGCATGTTCTATTACGTATAAAGCATGTTCTATTACGTATAAAAGCATGTTCTATTACATATAAAGCATGTTCTATCACGTATAAAAGCATGTTCTATTACGTCTAAAACATGTTCTATTACGTTTAAAGCATGTTCTATTACGTATAAAAGCATGTTCTATTACGTATAAAAGCATGTTCTATTACGTATAAAGCATGTTCTATTACGTATAAAGCATGTTCTATTACGTCTAAAGCATGTTCTATTACGTATAAAAGCATGTTCTATTACGTATAAAGCATGTTCTATTACGTCTAAAGCATGTTCTATTACGTATAAAAACATGTTCTATTACGTATAAAAGCATGTTCTATTACGTATAAAGCATGTTCCATTACGTCTAAAGCATGTTCTATTACGTATAAAAACATGTTCTATTACGTATAAAAGCATGTTCTATTACGTATAAAGCATGTTCTATTACGTTAAAAGCATGTTCTATTACGTCTAAAGCATGTTCTATTACGTATAAAGCATGTTCTATTACGTCTAAAGCATGTTCTATTCCGTATAAAAGCATCTTCTATTACGTATAAAAGCATGTTCTATTACGTATAAAGCATGTTCTATTACGTATAAAAGCATATTCTATTACGTATAAAAGCATGTTCTATTACGTATAAAGCATGTTCTATTACGTCTAAAGCATGTTCTATTGCGTATAAAAGCATGTTCTATTACGTATAAAAGCACGTCCTATTACGTATAAAGCATGTTGTATTACGTATAAAGCATGTTCTATTACGCATAAAGCATGTACTATTACGTATAAAGCATGTTCTATTACGTATAAAGCATGTTCTATTACGTATAAAAGCATGTTCTATTACATATAAAAGCATGTTCTATTACGTATAAAGCATGTTCTATTACGTCTAAAGCATGTTCTATTACGTATAAAAGCATGTTCTATTACGTATAAAAGCATGTTCTATTACGTATAAAGCATGTTCTATTACGTCTAAAGCATGTTCTATTACGTATAAAAACATGTTCTATTACGTATAAAAGCATGTTCTATTACGTATAAAGCATGTTCCATTACGTCTAAAGCATGTTCTATTACGTATAAAAACATGTTCTATTACGTATAAAAGCATGTTCTATTACGTATAAAGCATGTTCTATTACGTTAAAAGCATGTTCTATTACGTCTAAAGCATGTTCTATTACGTATAAAGCATGTTCTATTACGTCTAAAGCATGTTCTATTCCGTATAAAAGCATCTTCTATTACGTATAAAAGCATGTTCTATTACGTATAAAGCATGTTCTATTACGTATAAAAGCATATTCTATTACGTATAAAAGCATGTTCTATTACGTATAAAGCATGTTCTATTACGTCTAAAGCATGTTCTATTGCGTATAAAAGCATGTTCTATTACGTATAAAAGCACGTCCTATTACGTATAAAGCATGTTGTATTACGTATAAAGCATGTTCTATTACGCATAAAGCATGTACTATTACGTATAAAGCATGTTCTATTACGTATAAAGCATGTTCTATTACGTATAAAAGCATGTTCTATTACATATAAAAGCATGTTCTATTACGTATAAAGCATGTTCTATTACGTCTAAAGCATGTTCTATTACGTATAAAAGCATGTTCTATTATGTATAAAAATATGTTCTATTACGTATAAAGCATTTTTTATTACGTCTCAAGCATGTTCTATTAAGTATAAAAGCATGTTCTATTACGTATAAAGCATGTTCTATTACGTATAAACGCATGTTCTGTTACGTATAAAAGCATGTTCTATTACGTCTAAAGCATGTTCTATTACGTATAAAAGCACGTTCTATTACGTATAAAGCATGTTCTATCACGTATAAAAGCATGTTCTATTACGTCTAAAACATGTTCTATTACGTCTAAAGCATGTTCTATTCCGTATAAAGGCATGTTCTATTACGTATAAAAGTATGTTCTATTACGTCTAAAGCATGTTCTATTACGTCTAAAGCATGTTCTATTATGTATAAAAGCATGTTCTATTACGCATAAAGCATGTTCTATTACGTCTAAAGCATGTTCTATTACGTATAAAAGCATGTTCTATTACGTATAAAGCATGTTCTATTACGTACAAAGGCATGTTCTATTACGTATAAAAACATGTTCTGTTACGTATAAAGCATGTTCTATTACGTACAAAAGCATGTTCTATTACGTATAAAAGCATGTTCTATTACGTATAAAGCATGTTCTATTACGCATAAAGCATGCTCTATTACGTCTAAGGCATGTTCTATTACGTATAAAAGCATGTTCTATTACGTATAAAAATGTTCTATTACGTATAAAGCATGTTCTTTTACGTATAAAAGCATGTTCTATTACGTCTAAAGCATGTTCTATTACGTATAAAAGCATGTTCTATTACGCATAAAGCATGTGCCATTACGTACAAAAAACATGTTCTATTACGTATAAAGCATGTTCTATTACGTATAAAAGCATGTTCTATTACATATAAAGCATGTTCTATTACGTATAAAAGCATGTTGTATTACGTATGAAGCATGTTCTATTACGTATAAAAGCATGTTCTATTACATATAAAAGCATTTTCTATTACGTATGAAGCATATTATATTACGTCTAAAGCATGTTCTATTACGTATAAAAGCATGTTCTATTACGGATAAAAGCATGTTCTATTGCGTATAAAGCACGTTTTATTACGTACAAAAAACATGTTACATTACGTATACAGCATGTTCTATTACGTATAAAAGCATGTTATATTACGTATAAAGCATGTTGTATTATGTATAAAGCATGTTCTATTACATATAAAGCATGTTCTTTTACGTATAAAGCATGTTCTATTACGTATAAAAGCATGTCTATTACGCATAAAAGCATGCTCTATTACGTATAAAGCATGTTCTATTACGTCTAAAGCATGTTCTATTACGTCTAAAGCATGTCTAAAGCATGTTCTATTACGTCTAAAGCATGTTCTATTACGTATAAAGCATGTTCTATTACGTATAAAGCATGTTGTATTACGTACAAAGAACATGTTACATTACGTATAAAGCATGTTCTATTACGTATAAAGCATGTTCTATTACGCATAAAAGCATGTTCTATTACGTATAAAATATGTTCTATTACATATAAAAGCATGTTCTATCACGTGTAAAGCATGTTCTATTACGTATAAAGCATGTTCTATTACGTATAAAAGCATGTTCTATTACGTATAAAAACATGTTCTATTACGTATAAAGCACGTTCTATTACGTACAAAAAACATGTTACATTACGTATATAACATGTTCTATTACGTATAAAGCATGTTGTATTATGTATAAAGCATGTTCTATTACATATAAAGCATGTTCTGTTACGTACAAAGCATGTTCTATTACGTACAAAGAACATGTTACATTACGTATAAAGCATGTTCTATTACGTATAAAGCATGTTCTATTACGTATAAAGCATGTTCTATTACGTATAAAAGCATGTTCTATTACGTATAAAACATGTTCTATTACATATAAAAGCATGTTCTATTACGTGTAAAGCATGTTCTATTACGTATAAAGCATGTTCTATTACGTATAAAAGCATGTTCTATTACGTATAAAAACATGTTCTATTACGTATAAAGCACGTTCTATTACGTACAAAAAACATGTTACATTACGTATACAGCATGTTCTATTACGTATAAAAGCATGTTATATTACGTATAAAGCATGTTGTATTATGTATAAAGCATGTTCTATTACATATAAAGCATGTTCTATTACGTATAAAGCATGTTCTATTACGTATAAAAGCATGTCTATTACGTATAAAAGCATGCTCTATTACGTATAAAGCATGTTCTATTACGTCTAAAGCATGTTCTATTACGTCTAAAGCATGTCTAAAGCATGTTCTATTACGTATAAAGCATGTTCTATTACGTATAAAGCATGTTCTATTACGTATAAAAGCATGTTCTATTACGTATAAAACATGTTCTATTACATATAAAAGCATGTTCTATTACGTGTAAAGCATGTTCTATTACGTATAAAGCATGTTCTATTACGTACAAAGAACATGTTACATTACGTATAAAGCATGTTCTATTACGTATAAAGCATGTTCTATTACGTACAAGGCATGTTCTATTACGTATAAAAGCATGTTCTATTACGTATAAAACATGTTCTATTACATATAAAAGCATGTTCTATTACGTATAAAACATGTTCTATTACATATAAAAACATGTTCTATTCCGTATAAAAGCATGTTCTATTACGTATGAAACATGTTCTATTACGTATAAAGCATGTTCAATTACGTATAAAACATGTTCTATTACGTATAAAGCATGTCCTATTACGTATAAAGATTGTTCTATTACGTATAAAGCATGTCCTATTACGTATAAAGCATGTTCTATTACGTATAAAGCATGTTCTATTACGTACAAGGCATGTTCTATTACGTATAAAAGCATGTTCTATTACGTATAAAACATGTTCTATTACATATAAAAGCATGTTCTATTACGTATAAAACATGTTCTATTACATATAAAAACATGTTCTATTCCGTATAAAAGCATGTTCTATTACGTATGAAACATGTTCTATTACGTATAAAGCATGTTCAATTACGTATAAAACATGTTCTATTACGTATAAAGCATGTCCTATTACGTATAAAGATTGTTCTATTACGTATAAAGCATGTCCTATTACGTATAAAGCATGTTCTATTACGTACAAAAAACATGTTACATTACGTATAAAGCATGTTCTATTACGTATAAAGCATGTTCTATTACGTATTAAAGCATGTTCTATTACGTATAAAAGCATGTTCTATTACGTATAAAAGGATGTGCTATTACGTATCAAGCATGTTCTATTACGTATAAAGCATGTTCTATTACGTCTAAAGCATGTTCTATTACTTATAAAAGCATGTTCTATTACGTATAAAGCATGTTGTTTTACGTATAAAGCATGTTCTATTACATATAAAGCATGTTCTTTTACGTATAAAGCATGTTCTATTACGTATAAAAGCATGTTCTATTGCGTATTAAAGCATGTTCTATTGCGTCTAAATCATGTACTATTACGTATAAAATCATGTTCTATTACGTATAAAAACATGTTCTATTACGTATAAAGCATGTTCTATTACGTACAAAAAACATGTTACATTACGTATAAAGCATGTTCTATTACGCATAAAAGCATGTTATATTACGTATAAAGCATGTTGTACTATGTATAAAGCATGTTCTATTACATATAAAGCATGTTCTATTACATATAAAGCATGTTCTATTACGTATAAAGCATGTTGTATTACGTATAAAAACATGTTCTATTACGTCTAAGGCATGTTCTATTACTTATAAAAGCATGTTCTATTACGTCTAAGGCATGTTCTATTACGTATAAAGCATGTTCTATTACGTATAAAGCATGTTCTCTTACGTATAAAAACATGTTCTATTAGGTATAAAGCATGTTCTATTACGTATAAAGCATGTTGTATTACGTATAAAGCATGTTCTATTACGTATAAAAGCATGTTCTATTACGTATAAAAGCATGTTCTATTGCGTATAAAAGCATGTTCTGTTACGTATAAAAACATGTTCTATTGCGTATAAAGCATGTTCTATTACGTACAAAAAACATGTTACATTACGTATAAAGCATGTTCTATTACGTTTAAAAGCATGTTATATTGCGTATAAAGCATGTTGTATTACGTATAAAGCATGTTCTATTACATATAAAGCATGTTGTATTACGTATAAAGCATGTTCTATTACGTATAAAAGCATGTTCTATTACGTCTAAGGCATGTTCTATTACATATAAAGCATGTTCTATTACGTATAAATCATGTTCTATTACGTATAAAAGCATGTACTATTACGTATAAGGCATGTTCTATTACGTCTAAAGCATGTTCTTTTTCGTATAAAGCATGTTCTATTATCTACAAAAACATGTTACATTACGTTTGAAGCATGTTCTGTTACGAATAAAAGCATGTTCTATTACGTATAAAACATGTTCTATTAGGTATAAAACATGTTCTATTACGTTTAAAGCATGTTCTATTACGTATAAAAGAATGTTCTATTACGTATGAAACATGTTCTATTACATATAAAAGCATGTTCTATTACGTATAAAACATGTTCTATTACATATAAAAACATGTTCTATTACGTATAAAAGCATGTTCTATTACGTATTAAACATGTTCTATTACGTATAAAGCATGTTCTATTACGTTTAAAACATTTTCTATTACGTATAAAGCATGTTCTTTTACGTCTAAAGCATGTTCTATTACATATAAAGCATGTTCTATTACGTATAAAGCATGTTCTATTACGTACAAAAAACATGTTACATTACGTGTAAAGCATGTTCTATTACGTATAAAGCATGTTCTATTACGTATAAAAGCATGTTCTATTTCGTCTAAAGCATGTTCTATTACGTATAAAACATGTTCTATTACGTATAAAGTATGTTCTATTACGTATAAAAGCATGTTCTATTACGTATCAAACATGTTCTGTTACGAATAAAAGCATGTTCTATTACGTATAAAACATGTTCTATTACGTATAAAGCATGTTCTATTACGTACAAAAAACATGTTACATTACGTATAAAGCATGTTCTATTACGTACAAAAACATGTTACATTACGTATAAAGCATGTTCTATTACGTATAAAAGCATGTTCTATTACGTATAAAGCATGTTCTATTACGTCCAAAAACATGTTACATTACGTATAAAGCATGTTCTATTACTTATAAAAGCATGTTCTATTACGTATAAAGCATGTTGTATTACGTATAAAAGCATGTTCTATTACGTATAAAGACATGTTTTTCAAATCTGCTGGAAAGGTTTTGTTCAGTCTGTTTTCCAACATTAGAGGGATCATTCTGAAACATATAGTATCAAAGAGAACCACAAAGCTGTTGTCTTTTTATCACGCAATCCAGAGCGGATAAATGATTGGTCGATAAACAAAACTGCTGCAGACTGCAGGCTCTGGTCATTTTTGTACGTTCGACTAAGTCGAATTCTGTTTTCCGTCAGCAGATCTAAATGAATAAAGAATAATCACAAAGTAGCCATAATTACTGATAGATTACCTTAACTCTTCCCCGCAGTTGTATGTTCACCGTACTTTACTCATGTTTGCTATTGACCAATCGAATGACCCTTCTGATCTGTGTTAACGTTGGACTTCGTTTGTTTGTGTTTGTGAATAAAGGTACTCGTTTTAAACTCGTGTTGTTGTTAACGTTATGCAGCACACTTTCCATTGTGCATTTTACTTGAAAATCGACACTAAGGACTAAAGGTGGAAACTTAAGATTATCTAACAAGAGATGTTTTATAACCCTTATATAACGAACTGGTGGTTCGTTAGATTCTTTATCTAACGAGAGATATTTCACAACCCTTATATAATGAACTGGTGGTTTGTTAGATTCTTTATCTAACGAGAGATGTTTTATAACCCTTATATAATGAACTGGTGGTTTGTTAGATTCTTTATCTAACGAGAGATGTTTTATAACCCTTATATAACAAACTGGTGGTTCGTTAGATTCTTTAGGTCTACCCTAACCAAATATTATCCAGCTACGGCAAGAGGAAACAAATGCATGTCAATTCCAGTCCAAAAGTGCATGTGACAAACACTAAGAAAATAATGAAATCCTGACTTATTTGACTGAACAGATGCATAACAGAAAGAAGTCTGAGAGCAGAACATTTGTTTTCAAATCTGAAAAAACAACGTGTTATCTAGAATTGTCTACAACCTTAACTGGAGCTCATAAACTAAGAAAAAAATAAGAAACCTGCGGAATTCGAGAAAATAAATCTGGCCTTCTCAAGTGCATATGCAGTAAAAACATATCTACCAAGATTGTCAGGAGAAATTAAGTCGGGTTTGCTGAAATTCACATGCAGTCAAAACATCTACCACTTATGTCAGGATAAATTAATTCGGGCTTTCTGAAATGCATAGTCAGAACATGTCCACCACGATTTTTAAGAGAAATTAAGTCGAGATTGCTGTTATTCATAGTGAATCAAAACATGTCTACCACGACTGTAAGGAGAAATTAAGTCGGGCTTGCTGAAGTGCACAGTGAATCAAAACATGTCTACCACGATTGTAAGGAGAAATCAAGTCGTGCTTGCTGTGCTGCATAGGTAATCAAAACATGTCTACCACGACTGTTAGGAGGAATTCTTTTGGGCTTCCTCAGTGCAAACGCAATTCAACGATAGCTATCACGATTTCATATTTTACTGAGAAGAGAAGATAATTATTCTCACATGTGGCACAATACATTTTTCTGCTAAATATGTATTTTCCATCCATACACGTAGTACACCTTTTGGATGATCATACTTGTCATGATTGTCACACACACATACCGACAGACACAAGTAAACACACTCCTTATTTCGACTGTGTTTGTTGATTGGTCGTTCTCGAGAGTGTAATTAAATAATCAAGTAAGAATGCCAGTGTTTTAGATTTATGCTAAATATATCATAGATAAAATATTTGGAAATTAGTATATGATGTTTTATTAATTACACTTAGGATAATCAGCATACATTGTCAGTGAGATTTTATTTTCCAATGTATAATTGTGAATATTTTCGAAAACGTATATACGTACGTAACTTAACATATTAAAAAAGTTTGTGAAAGTTGTTAACGTAGTTTTATATTTCTACTCTACTTAATGTGTTTTACAAGTAACGCTTTTATTTGGTTGCTCTGATTATTGTAATGTAGAATCGACTTTTAAAGTGGAAACAAGTCGATGTAAATTGAATATGAAAATGTCAGTAGTGAATGGGGTGAGATTAGCGACAATGGGAATTAGCATTAAAAACACCCCCTGGGTAAGATTAACGACAATGGAAATTTAACATTAACCACCCTGGGTAAGATTAGCGACAATGGAAATTTAACATGGGCAAAAAACCCTGGTAAGATTAGCGACAATGGAATTTAACATTGGAGAAAGGAAAAAAAAAAAGGAAATATTCATTTTAGCGACAAAGGCATTCGAACAATGGAAAAAAATATCGATTCTAGGGACAAAGGCAATTGAACATGGGGAATAGAGTTTGGGTCTGTCTAGGGACAAGGGGAATTGAACATGGGAATAGAGTTTGGGTTTGTCTAGGGACAAAGGGGAATTGAACATGTTAGAAAAAAAAACTCCTTTAGGGACAAGGGGAATTGAACATGGGATTTTTTTTTAAAAAAAAAAAATTAAAAAAGGGGTAGGCAATCGAAAGGCTATCTCTTTTCGAGAAATGTGGGTGGCCCTGAAAACGGCCTTTGGGTTTCTTCTTCTTCTTCTTCTAACTCCCCCACTTCTTCCACCAATTCCTCACTTTTTCCATTATTCCTTTCTTCTTCTTTTACTCCTCTGGCATCCAGTCTGGATGGCCCAAGGCTCTAAACTTTTCCTGGACTTTGATCCAATTCTGATTTAGCCTTTCAAAATCAGCCTGTTTCTTTTTGTTTTCCTGATCTTTTCTTTCTTTATTCCATCTCTCTTTAATCTTCTTTACCTCTACCTCCATCACTTTTGTCATCAACTCCTCTCCTTTCCTCAGTCTTTCCTGACCTCTCTCCACAAAAGAGCACTCTGTCCCATGTGACATATTTTCAAGAAAGCACCTGACTTTGCTTGCATTGTCAAGTGCTTCCTTTAGGCTTCCCCCTCTGACATAGGTGGGATTTATCATACCTCTCAATCTCTTTTCCTCCTCTTCTATCATTTCTGCTATCGCTTCTTTTGCTACTTTTAGGCATTTAGCGTAGTCCAGATACTCTGCTATCTTCCATTCTTTTTCTAGTCTCTCCACTACTTAGATACCATCCATTATCCAATTGTATATATGTACCAAATTGTTGAACAACTCACTTGCAACCACCATCTCCGTTTTTATTATTCCGTAGAATGGTTCGAACATCAAACCTTGTGGGTTTTTATAATTAAAGTACGGACGTGAAGGAAAACATCCCCTAAAAACATAAAATTGATCTTACCTAGATCATGACCAAACAACGCGCGGACGTGAAGGAAAACATCCCCTACTATTCTCATTTCATATAATATACTATCCACATAAGTGAAGCAACAATAAACAAACCCCAAATCTACTATTTACACACGCAAATCACTAAAACAAAATCCATAATCTACTATCCACACAATCGTACGTGAGCGGTTACAAAACCCAAACTATACTCTCCACATACGCTAAGAAACAATAAACAAAATCCATAATCTACTATCCACACAATCGTACGTGAGCGGTTACAAAACCCAAACTATGCTCTCCACATACGCTAAGAAACAATAAACAAACCCCAAATCTACTATTTACAAACGCAAATCATTAAAACAAAATCCATAATCTACTATCCACACAATCGTACGTGAGCGGTTACAAAACCCAAACTATACTCTCCACATACGCTAAGAAACAATAAACAAAATCCATAATCTACTATCCACACAATCGTACGTGAGCGGTTACAAAACCCAAACTATACTCTCCACATACGCTAAGAAACAATAAACAAACCCATAATCTACTATTCACACAAACTTACATGAGCGGTTACAAACACAAACACACAAACACATACACTCGCACTATGAAAAAAGAGTCAGTGTTTATATTCACACTACTCTACCTACACACATTGGTAAATTGATGGTTATTTCTTTTCTAGAGTATTGGGTAGCCCTGAAAAGGGTTGTTTTTTGGAACTTCATGGACACCTGGTTAATGATGGCACCTTCCAGGCCTGGCGCCACATACACATCTTGTTCTCCAGTTGCTTTTTACTTTTTTGGGGGAGAGAGCAGAGGGAGGATAAATAGCTTCAGAATCCCAATTTTCTGTCTCTGGGATTCTGAAATTTCTTCTTCTTCTCTCCTTTTCCTCCTCTTCTTTGTTTCTTCTCTCCTCCTCCTCTTCTTTGTATCTTCTCTCCGCCTCTTCTTTGTATCTTCTCTTCTCCTCTTCTTTGTTTCTTCTCTCCTCCTCTTTCATCCTTCCCTCTTCCACAATGGCTTCCGCGGCCAGTTCGTTCAACAGGCGCCTGGCATAATCCAGATGCACATGAAGTTCCAACAGTTTCGCTAGTCTGGTGTTCATTATGGTGTTGATCAATCAACAAGGGTAGCTGGACTGCCGAACGAGTTTCAATTTATACTAAATGTGCGGACGTGAAGGAAAACATCCCCCTAAAAACATAAAATTGATCTTACCTAGATCATGACCAAACAACGCGCGGACCTAAAAGAAACACTCACTCACTTTTTTATACTACCCATTCCTATTCTAAAAATTTTTTTCATTAATCACTTCAATATACTATTCTTATACGCAAAGCAATCCAATCAAACCCCCCAAATCTATTCTCCCCACACCTCAAACAGCCAGAAAAACATGATCTTAATCTACTATCCACACCAACGTACGTGAGATGTTACAAACACAAACACACAAACACATACACTCGCACTATTAAAAAAAGAGTCAGTGTTTATATTCACACTACTCTACCTACACACATTGGCAAATTGATGGTTATTTCTTTTCTAGAGTATTGGGGTAGCCCTGAAAAGGGCTGTCTTTTTTTGTTTTTTTTTTGTTTGCTATGGCAATCTTTTAGTTTCTAAGAATGCGATGTTCTCTGAGGATAGACATTCTGGCGATAGGTCTGCTTCTTCGGAAAGAGAAGAAGAACTCTTTGGTGTCGATACGACAATAGACAAAGCCTCTGTCAGGTTCAGGTTGCTGCTGCTGCTGCTGTTGCTGTTGTTGGTACTGTTGCTGCTGCTGTCTCTGAAGTCTGTACTTCTCTGTCCATTCTTCTTTCTCCCTGTTCACTTCTTCTCTGAAGAGCTCTTATATCAGGTCTTCAGTAACTTTTAACATTCTCACATTCTCTATCTCTTCTGGCTTCGGTATCAGACTGTGTCTGACCCTATGCAAATTCACGTAGGCTTCGTTTAGCTTAGCTAGTCTGGAGCACATCTTCGTAGGAGGATGAGTCGACAATGGATGGTTAGACTGGAAACTGCCCCGGTTCTTAAAGTCAAAGCGCGGACGTGAAGGAAAACATCCCTCCACGGTTTTCGAGCCGCAACGTTCAATGAGTGTCATGAGAGGGATAGTAAGAAGTCAAAGAGCATGAATCAACATTCTTATAGCCAAACATAAGACAAAGGCATTTTTTTCAAAACACAACATTTTTTATTCAAAATCACTTTACATTAACCAAGAACTCTAACATTTTTTAACAATAATCCAACAATATAACATCAAACATTTTTTTCAAATGACAAACATTTTTTTCAATTTACACTCTACTTTGAACAGGGTTGGCAACGTTGTGAATGAAATTGTGATTTCCACTGTTGCAAGTCATTGAGTCATGGATGGACACTACGTTTCCTAGCTGAAGACAACAAAATAAGCATACTAGTCACAAAATCAACGATTTACTTTCTCATCGTTTCTAGAAAAATCACGATCAAAATAAGTCACTAAATGTTCTTTTGCTGATAATAAGTGATCAATTTCGATCTCGACTTTTTCTTTGAATTTGTCAAAGAGGGCATTGATGTAATGGATGTCTCGAGTCGTTAATGGAGGACAGAAATGTTCACGCAAGTCTTTATACCACCAACGTAACACGTCTTTTTTAAACAGACTCCAAGCTTCGTCCAGATATTCGTTGAATTTTTCTTCTTGCTTGATGTTTTGACATCCATAGTAATCATGCTTCATCCATATCGTAATTGTGTCTGCCAGGTATGTAGCACAGTAGGAGACCAATTGCTGTTCTTGTTCTGGACATCTCGACTTGATCACGATGTCCTTTTCGTCTTTGTGTTGGGATTCTCCTTCCACGGTCTCCTCACATTCCATCTTCAAAGCTTCT
Source organism: Sinohyriopsis cumingii (assembly GCA_028554795.2). NCBI lineage: Eukaryota > Metazoa > Mollusca > Bivalvia > Unionida > Unionidae > Sinohyriopsis > Sinohyriopsis cumingii. The sequence goes on from CM068828.1 coordinate 2,613,017, forward strand.
CCACTAGGTAAAGAGGGAGAACAGTCTTCCATAGCTTCTAATAGTCTAGAATGACTTCTCTCAAACTGTTGATTTCTATCGTATTATCGAATTCTGCATACAGGATGACGTTCACTGTCTCTTTCAGTGGTTCTGTAAACTGAAGTTCCACACGAATCTGGCTGGATTTTATAGGGTGGAAATGTCCCTCGTCGCTGCCCTGGTCTGGAGTGAAATCGAAAGCCCACAAAGCATAGCCTTCTGCGTAATCTTCGTACGTAATGCCGTGACGGGTGTTGGTTCCTAACTGTCCGGTGGCTTCGTACAGGGACAAGTACGACCTCAAGTAATTCTTCTTGTCAAAGTTAGGTTCGAAAGGTCGGGTACACAAGGTCTTGCCATCGCGACTGACTTCGATTTTCTTCACGTCGAAGTGTTGAAAGTTGAAAGGATTTTGAGTGAAGGCTCCGTTGAAGGCTTAATTCAGGACCATACCAAGGATTAAACGTTTGGGTAACTGTCCTTGAAACAGATGATCTTCGATCATGGATTGTTGGTTAGCGGGAATGGTGAACGTTTTCACTTCCACACGTCGTATGGGATACTTGGCGGTCGTTCTGCTCAACGTCTGACTGATGTCGTTTCCCACTTTAGGTAACACTTCCACGCGTCGTACGTAGAGCTTGGCCTCCTCGATTTTGCTTTTGAGATTGCCACCAGTAGTAGCATCACCATCAGCCAACAAATGGAAAGCGGCACTGCTGCGATTCAGTCTCAAGCGGACATTTACACCGTTCAGCAAATATTTCTCTTGCAACCACATGTCCAAATGCAAACGATCCATCAGTTCTAAACTCTTTCCATTTAATATTTTGTTTCTTCGTTCTACAAATCCCTCATTGGTGTCTGCTTTTTTTTGGGTCTTCACTAATACCTGTTTTATCAAAATCGCCCGCTTCGTCAGGTTCCCATAGCACGAAAGCATTGAGATGGGTGTTCTTGGCATATATTCCGTACGTCAAAAGATTTTCCAGGTAGGCACGATAAGGGTAAGTATCCATGCTGCTGCTGACCAGTTTGTTATTCAAGTACAAGTCCACTGAGCTGAACAAGGAATGCATGAAATTGTTGACGGGAGCTACTTTCTCTTCGCCGCTTATAGAATCTCCTCCCTTATCTAGAACTTTGACTTTCAAGTACAAGTAACTACTATTCAGATCGATGTAATCTTCGGGCTGTCCCTTGATTTCAAACTCGATGGGAGCGGAATCCGTCAATGAGGAGACGGGATGAAATTCCACCTACTGGGATTCTTGCATCGTCATCATGGTGGGGGGCATGGCAAACAGATCCAGTTCCGACTTGGAACAGGCGCATGACTCTCGGTGCATCATTTTTTTTTGTTGCTGTGTCTCAATAATCGAAAACGTCTAAGTCTCGAACGGTTCTTCTTTTCTTGATCTTTCTCGCTTTAGACGTGTGAAGTCTGGTGAAAGGATGTTTTCTTCGTCGTCTCTTTCTGCCTTGTCCTTGCTGAATGCCTGACTCGGTAGCGTGCAGGGCATTTATAGGTGTGTCTCGTTAGCCCAAAAGGTCTTTACCCGTTTGCAGCAAGACATTTTTGCCTGCCATCATGAAAGCTTCCTTAGGGTTTTGTTTGTCGATGATGACATTTTGGAGAAATTCTTTGCCTTGCGTCAGTGCCGCATGTTTCAAGGCGTGCAATCCGCGTGTCATCATCGGTTTCAACACCGGGGCCACCGAACGAAAGGCGGATTTTAACATATCTCCTAAACCGTGTCCTCGCTGTCGAGCAACCCCTCGGTACACTGGATACATGACTTACGAATCGTGAGAGAACCGTTTTCGAAAATGGAGTTTCACCGTGACTTTTCCTTTGGTGCATGGAATATTTTGTCCCAAATCTCCTTTTATAGCAATGTTGACCGTGTCCAAATACGACTTGCTGACAGGCAAATAGTGAGGATGGACAAATTCGCGGTGGACGTGATAAGTGTTTCCACCTTCCTCGTCAGTGGCCGTGGCAGAATTTACTTTTTGAAAGGAATGACACGAAGTAGCGGCACGGAGGTGTGTCCCACACGTTGTACTCCACCACATCGGAGTACACGAAGATCAAATTCAGTCCCTGGTTCAGTTCTACCGGGAAACGAAAATACCTCGCAAAATGCCCGTTGTTGTCAATGTCTGTTATGTGAATCTTTTTGGTCTGCTTATCCGTGACCATATTGAGGTCTCCACCCAAAATGTCATACAATTCAGGGCAAAATTTAATACGTATACTTTTTTCCTCACTTTCAAATTTGATGAGTAGGCGGTGAGACAGTTTGTGGTACTCAATGATGACACGTTTTTTTAGTCCGGTCAGAACTTTGTCAAAGGCTGCATAGAATTTGTCAGCGATGGCCTCCACCAGATGTTGACCACTAAAATAATGGCCTGAATTAATTGTAAAGTGATAAAAGTAAAAAGGAGGAGAAGTGTCACTGCTGCTGCGGGGTATTGGGGTCTTGGGAAGTGATTTATGTTGAGAAGTGGTCGTCATGGTTTGCTGAATTGTTGGGTCCAGAATTTCGACGTCAAAAGTGTTTTGAGTTTCAGTGATGTTTTTGATTTGTGTTGGGTGAATCATTTCTACCAAAGCCACTTCCCAATGGGTTTCGTGATCTAAGGGGATGGCCTGAGGTAATTTGGCCGTGTAACAGCACAACGTGTTGTGGGGAAACACCTCCATGGAACTGTCACTGGGTAAGGTTAAGTAAAATTGGTTTTGGTGACTCATAATTCCAGAGTTCTGTGGCTGTCCAAGGCGTTACTGGACGTCAGAGGCGTGTCTCCGCTCAAAATGGGGTTCTGGTTGTGGTTGGAGTGGTGACTGGCACTGGCACTGGACACAAGGTTCCCGTGGTTTCCGTTCGAGGAAAATTTCAGGGAGGGATTGGGAAGCAGGTAACCGATGCAACTGCTCAATAAAATGGTCCACAATTGTTTGTCTCCTTGTTGCAAACTCAAATTGGCAATGGCTGCCCCGATGACACAATACACCACGAAGATTTGGCAGAAAAAGACGATTTGCGTTTTAGGCACACGTTCTCCGCACCACACCCACAAGGGTAGTTTTTGTAAATCTTGCACAGAAGAACTAGGTGAAGGAGTGGTCGACGTAGCTGCGTCAGTGTGAAAGGGCATGATGGTCACTTCTTTTTATAGTCGATGACTTGCGAAGCGTCGATCCAAGAATCAAAACTGGGTGGATATCCCTTCCAACGCACTTTGACTTCTTTGACACATCGTTTGCCCACTTTACGGGTTCTGCGTTCGAGAATGCTTTCGATGTCGTACACGTCGTCTTCTTTTTTGGTGACACGTTGTAACTCGGGCAAATAAAACGTTCCTTTGAGCACTTCTCCATTCATGTCTTCCAATTTATAGACGGTAGGATGACGGCCATGCACTCGTCCAGTGACACGAAACAATTCGGTCGTCCAGTTAGGTAAGTAACCTTTGTCGAAAGTGCGTTTAGTTTTGCCAATGCGCACCCAGTCTCCTACGGCCAACTCTCCACTTTTCTTGGGGACAGCCCTCGTCGGGGACGTACCAAACAGACGCTCAAACACCAGCACTTCGTTGTCGGGAGTCACTTCTTGCGGGGCACGTCCGATGCTTCGATGGTAAGATTGGTTGTACGCTTGCACCAGGTGCGGTAAGATGTCGATGTACTTCAGAGTGTGGTGATGCGTAAAATATTTCCACATGTGTTCTTTCAAAGTGCATTGAAAACGTTCCACAATGCTGGCTTTGGTTTCAGGATTCTCGGTGGTAAAAAAGTGAATGTCACGTTTCTTTAATTCTTTTTGGAAAGCTTGGTTCAGAAATTCGGTGCCTTTGTCCGTTTGCCATCGAAGAGGGTGACGGCCACTTTGATTTCAACACTCGTTGCAGGGCTCGCACTAACTCGCTGCTCGATTTGGAAGTCAAGGGCACGACCCATGCAAATTTGGAAAAGACGTCGATGACACAAAACAAATATTTGTAGACACGATTGTAGCTGGCCAAATGAGAGACATCGGCTAAATCGGCTTGCCATTGATGATCGATGCCTTCCACTCGGGTGCGACTTCTGGCAAACTTGCGTCGAATGGGTTTGTGTAAAGTGTAGGTAGCTTGTTCTTGTAACCATCGTTGCACTTGAGGTAAACGGAGACTTTTAAATCGAGTTTTGGCAGCACGATACAATTTTTGAACTCCTGCGTAACCTGCAGGATGAGAGGGATCGTAGTATATGCTAAGACTTTTTCCATTTTTTTGTGTTTGTGTGTTAATAAGACACCCACTCTTGGAGGATGCTACTCTTTTTCTCTTGGGGTACTTTCTTGGATTGCAATGCTTTGCGTGTGCGACCGGCAATAGGTGTTGAAGAGGAGGATGTCTGAGCGGGGGATATCGGTTCTTGTTTCACTTCTGTCTTCACTTCTGTCTTCACTTTCTTTTTCTCTTGTGATGAAGAAGGGGTGGCCATCATCTTTTTAATCCATCCAATTCTGGAGGTAGGTGGTGTTGTTAACTTGCGTACTTTTTCTGGTGGAGTTTGAAACTCTTCTTCTTCTTCTTCTCCTTTTTCTGTCTTGGTCACTGGGAGTGGTGGTACTGGTACTGGTACTGGTGATGGTGCTGGACTTTTCATCAAGGTCTTAAAATCTTTCAGAGTGGGTAGAGCTGTTTCGTCTAAACCTTTCTGGTGAAAGAGTTGCAGTCGTTGCAAGAGTTGACCGTACTTTTGCGATTTTTCTGTTTCGGACAAATCTTGGCGATCCATCAAGGAACTGCAATTCGTGTTGTAACTGGGACATCTCGCTCAAATGGGGATTGGGAGGTAAATGCGGGATGCGTTGTTCTTGCCAACGATGGTATTCCATCCATCGTTTGTAAGGCAGTAAAGCTAGTTTTCGTCCTTCCATGGGGTTGTCAGGGGTCGATTCTGAGATCTTGGGACTTCCGAGGGCCTTTTTATCTTGCTCCCACCAGTCCTCCCAACATGGTTCCCAAGACTCCTTTCAGTAAGGGACCTAACAAGAGGGGTAAAATGCCTCCACGTTGGACCAACATCTTCTTCTATTGACGAATGAGAATTTTCTTTTGAACCATTTGGCGAAGAACGTGACGATGTTTACCTAAGCATTGTTTCTGGTGTTTGGAGAAAGGGATCGTGCCTTTCAAGACGTTCAAACAGCATTCGCACACGGTATCGATGACCTCTTTGGAGGCCGATTGAATGAGTTTTTTTCGTAGGGGTGGAGAAGCTTTGGACAGGACAGATAACATGTCCCCATGTTTAACTAAACGAGGAGGCAGACCTTTTCTTTTCTTTCCTTGGGGCTGTTTAGAAGAGGGATGTTTTCTGGAGGGTGACATCTTTGAGTCTTCAGCATCAAAAACACTGATACCCCTACTTGGTCACATACCTTTTTTATACTGGAACGCGTCGCCACTGATTGTCTTTACGTCGAGGACAGGCATGACACGTCGTGCAGGGGTACGTAACGGACTAAATCGAGCCAGTTCTTGCTTAGACAAATCCAGTAAACTTTGTAACATGCCCGATCTTTCTTGGACTTTGATTTTGGGAGAAGGTACTTTGTGAGCAGCAGCCACTGCCACTAAATTGGAGGGTCCTGCCACTGGGGAAGTTCTTTTTGGGGTCATCAACGGAGATGTTCTTGGTGTGATCAACGTCTCCAAGTACTCTTCAGTTCTTGGTGTCGTCAACGGAGAAGTGGATGAACGTGAGGCTGCCGGAGACGCAGTCACCGCCGTAGCAGGTCGTGGTTTGCGAGTGTAAAGTTGCGTCCTGGCCGAAGAAGTGCCTCTCTTGCGACTAGTTTTCTTCTGTGGACTTTTCTTTTTCTGGGGGCTTCTTTTCTTTTTCCGGGGTGGTGGTGTTTGGTAAGAGGAGGGTCCCGCCACTGGAGAAGTTCTCCTTGGGGACCGTGGTCTTTTTCGTCGTCTTGGAGCTTCGTTTGACTTTTTTCTTGGGGAGAAGTTTGGGGGCATTAGGATCCCATCTTAAGAGAGAGCGAATGATGACCCCTCCTAGAGTACCGCTTCCTCCAGGTTTCAAAATGATTTGTTTTTTGGTTTGAGTGTCGATGCGGGGATCGGCCAGTTGGGTCAAAGCGACTTTGTTTCGATCAAAAAAGCGTTTGGTTTGATGAGGAATCTGAATGATCCCTTGGAGTAATTGACGTGTCGTCACCGTGAACCATCGTAAGACTTCTTTGAGACTAGCTTCTAAGACACGAGCTCGTATTTGTGGATTTTTTTCTCGACTGATGCCATACAAGGCACGAATCAATTTGACGGTAAGATGCGACTAAAGGGACGTCATGTTCAAAATGTGTGTGAGACAGAGGAAAAGGGTCTGAGGTTTTTATAGATTTTTTTTGTGGAGTGAAATTAAGTCGAGGACGGAGACGTGTACAGGACAGGCCCTCCGTCTTGGCCCCAGTGGTGAAACAAGTGGGTACGAAATCGAAAATCCTCGGGGATCGTAGGTTTCAAATCGACGAGTAAATAGGCGTGTGGAGTTTGAGTGGCATTGTCGTACGCCTGAGTCAGCCAAGGCGTACCTAACTGTTTGGCTAAGACTTGCACTTGCGATTTATCTCGAGGGCTTTTAAACAAGACCACGTAATGCGCATTGAGACTGATGGTGCGATGGGCTTTACTTTGTTGAAACAAATTTTGGGTGGTGTAAACGACACTGGCATTACGGTGATGCCCTTTGCGCGTGAACCACAGTTTAATTTCTTCTTGGTCTTCTCCTAACATGTCGTCAAAAATGACCAAATGGGTTTGACGGGAGTCAGAGACGATGCCGTCGTCTTCTTTAGGAATACCTTCCACAAACACGATGGAATCGCCTTGACTTTCTCGCAAGAGGCTGTACGCCTATTGCCACTCTTTGTAACACCACACGATCCGCTGAGGAGGTCGATCGATCAGATGATGTTTATGTTCGATCAAACGTTTGACGAATTCGGTTTTGCCTGAACCGCTAGGTCCAGCAATGAGCATGTTAAAGGGATGGCGAAGATACAAAGCCTCCCAACTGGCACGATCTAAGTGTTCGTCGATGACTTTGACAGTAGAGGAAGAGGGAGCAGAGACAGCAGAGGTAGCCATAGTGTCTGGAATGTCACTTGTGACACGAAAACAAACAAGACGAGAGTTTATATACTTTTTTCATAACACGTTTATTGAATGTTTCAAACATGAATACGAAAGACAAAAAAAATTCATAAAAGCCAAAGGCTTCAGTACAAGGATAAAAGGCACATGATAACCATTAACGTGGAATAAACACAAGTGTCTGTACAACATGTTTTGGGTAATGTTCTGACCAGTTCTATAGTAGGGGGTAAGGTCACACAAGTGTCCTCCCGAAAGAGTCTTTCAGGCCTGTCCACGACAGTCCTGTCCTGGGTGACGGGTTCTTCTGGCACCGTCACTAACACAGGTTGAAAAGTCGCAAGGCTCACAGTCGCATTCCACTTCAGAAGCCCCACACTTGAACTGTGCCGGTCTAAACTTGTTCTGTGTTTCTCTGAAAGTATTCATCTTGTTCGCTCGGTCTTGGTAGTCACAATGAACTATCGATCTTGCCTAGGGTTCCTTTTTATATGCAGACCAATACTGACGTGTCCATACGGTAAGGTGAAATGATTGGGAAGTCGCACTCGCTTCTGGTACACGATTTGATAGACTTTTTCCAACGGTCGACTGACGATGTGGTGAGTGGGTAAACGTACGATTTTGTTCGGTTGATAGGTGGTCACTTTAAAGTTTGCATCCTCTCCCGATTGCAAGGCTTCTTTCAATACCCCAAAGTTCACCACACGACTGGTACGATAATTCAGAGTCAATCCTTTCACTTTACACGTCGTGTGCAATTCTCCTTGTGGGTCCCGGTATTAGTAGCCGTAATTTTTGGGACCACCACTGACGAAACTTAGAATCTTGTCGTCGGGATGTTCGTCTGTCCAGGCTCCTAAACGGTCTCCTTCGATGTTAGGGTGCTGTTGACTCGGGTGATGGATGTAAATGCAACTGTCCATGTCAAAGTACAGGACACGTTCCCCTAACAGTTCTAAAGCTTCGTACAATTTTAAGCAAGCATGAGCTGTCACGTAAGCCGCAATGATGACATTTCCAAAGGGGTCGTCTTGTACAAAGTCCAGATCTTCTTCGTAATTGACCAAGATCAAATCCTCGCGAACGACGTCCACGTGTTTCATGTATTTGGTTTTGTCGTGAATCATCTGAAAGTAGCGGGAAGGTTCTGTCAAATATTCCGTCTTGGGTAAACACGGACGTTGTGCCATTTTACACCACAAGCAATTTAACATCACTTTGGCAAACGATCGCCTGCCTTCGTTTTTCTCGATGTGATCTAAAGTAATGCCTTCTTGTGCCCAGTATTTTTCTTTGAATGTCTTTTGGTCTTCGGGAGTGTGACACCAGGAAGGATAGCCGCTGGCTTCTTGTTTCAGTTTCAAAAAGGCATCCACGTAGTCGGCGAAAATGCCTTTCTGACTGGGGTCACCCTTGTGGTATTGTTGTGTCTTGGGAAAGTGGCAAATTTCGTACACTTCTAACAGATGGTATCCCATGTCCGGAGCTTTGAACAATTCTACGCTGACCCAGGTTCCCGTCAAGGCCCGTTCTTCCTGGGTGTGCTGACAAGGTTGGTCTTGGTTGCACGTTTCGGCACAAGTACGGCACAATGGAAACATCAGTTTGCCTTGGCAATGGTGAGGTAAGACGGGATGGTATAGGTTCGTGGGAGGCAAAACTTTACACTTGATCAAGCCTTCGTATTGTCGAATGTTTTTCAGGTCGATGTCTTCCGTGAACAATTGTGGGTGCCCTGCAGGAAAGGGACAATATTTGCACACGTAATGATACAGCGAACACACGTCTAAGTATTTAATTTCTTCTCCTTTCTCTTCGTCGGCTTGGTACAGCAAACAGGTTGCATTGGTCCTTCCTCCGTACAAACTATCCCTCGGGTTTAGGGGGTCCATCAGCTTGTAACTTTCCATGGCACGTTTAAACTCGGGATCGGTTTTCATACGGTGATCGTACTCGTGTTCCCACATTTCCACCACTTGGTATCCTTGCTGTTCTAACTTTAGACGTCGCTGACAAGTGTCCTGGTACAAGTCTTCCATGGTTCGTTGTAAAAATTGATTTTTAGTGCTACGATCAGGGTAACAGACGGGACATCCGTGAAATAAGCAACCGTTAAACTCGTACACGATCTTGGGGTTTTCTAAGTCCCAGCCATCGACCGAATACGTTCCGATGGTCTTTTCGCCTCCTCCGTTGCGAGCATGCTGAATTCATTTGTCTTCCTTGTCGCACAAGTAATGTAACGAGCGTAGGGCTTTGACCGAGTATTGACGTTTGACATAGTGGGTCGTTTGAGGACTGATGACAGCCATGGTGTTTTCAGGCATGAATCATTGTCGATACACTAAGGAACACGCTTTGGCAATGGTGCAAGCTTCTTTCAAAGGATCGACCCCTCCGTGTTCCATGAACAGTTCTTGAAATTTTCCACAGCAACGTCGTAAAATGTCCACGTCAGAACGACAATACTTTAATATTTCTTCCTGAAAGTCGAAAGGGTCGGAGGCGTGAATCTGGTACCAAGCGTAGAAAGCTTCTCGTTGTTCGGTACGCATGTTGTCGGGGTCGTAATAGTGAGCCTCAGGCAAATGGGGTAGAACGGCGTGTTGATTGGCTTCCGTATTGAAAAAGTGTAGAAAGTGCCCTTTAGCCATTTCTGTCATTCCAAACGTTTTAGGCATTCGACTCAAAGGCATGGCCAAATAGCTCATCGAATCTTTAAACTGCACTTGTCCCACTTGCATGAAAATGATTTTGGCTCGGTTCAAAGTGACTTTAGGACGTTCGGTGCCTTGTTCCGTATAGTATCTGAGAAGAAACTGTCCATCGTATCCGGAGAAATTGTGAGCCATCAGTGTGGCATGACGATGACAATCTCCGTAACGTTCGATGTCCTTTTGGCTCCACGTCTTGTCGATGGGTCTAAGACCCATTGGGCAAAATCGGCTAACGTGTTCGGTCCTCGAAAGATTTTTTCACGCCCTCCGGGAATCTTGCTGCAGTGAGGGCAATGACTGAAGATAGGTTCTTGAATGCACTTCTCGCACGCTCGATGAGCCACGCAGAAATTAGGAATGTGAATGCCAGTCTCTTGCATGCATTCGAAATCGAAAAAGATGAAATTGCCTTTCTTCTTGTGACCGTCCTCTTTCTCTGGTGGGGGTTGGTATTTTTGCACGTAGCATTCGTGTTGCAGGTCCACGATGTGGTGACAAATGTGACATTTTTTTTCCTGAACATACGTGTGTCTTGGTACTGTTGGTACGTAGGCCTTGTCGACACGGAGGGCACAATCTCAGCTGTTGACAAGCACATTTCTGCTGTGAACCTTGCGTCTTCAGATGTTGTTGGTAACAGGCAGGGCTGACAAACGTGCGCAGACAAGCAGGACAATGTACTCTTTCTTGTCCTTCGCTCAGACAGGGTAGAGAGGCCAAACATCCTGGGCATTTCCATCCGCAATGTTTGTGTTGCTCTCGATTGTTATAGCCATAGTCACATTTCTCACAGTAATAACTGTATCCCAGGAATCCAGTTATAGTGTTAATGGTATCAAAATGGTCATCGTGATAATAGACATGAATGTATTTTCCGTCCTTAAAGTCTTCCCTCGAAACAACAGAGGTCCGCGCATTTCTTGAGGGTGCACTTTCAAGGTGTAGAGTGGAGCTAGGACATCTTGCAATTTCTGCATCTCAGGAATGCCACAGGGTGTGTCTTTGGACAGTCCGGCTTGTTGTAACAGGAATTCTGCTTCGTTTCGTTGTTTGGCTCGGTCGGATCGTTGAATACTTTTCCAGGCTCTTTTCCATTCTACCGTGTCGTTCTTGTTGGCATAGGTTCGTCCCACAACGATGGCTCGGGCTAAACACATCTGGTCTTGAGAATTGTGAATTTGGACGAGACTCTTTTTGGTGTTGCGAAGGTCGTTCACCAATAACACCTTATTGCGTTGTCCGGTCTCTTGAGGAGGAGAGACGTGGGCCATTTTCAGTGTGGCTTTTCCATCGGTGATGTCAAACTGGTCATTAGATTGTTGTACGTGTTGAATCTTGTCCATGACTTTGGAAGGGGTTAGTTCTGCGGGTCTGCTAAACTCGATCCAAACAGGGGATTTCAAGCTGTCGTGATCTATGGATAGTGCCAAGCGATCGTCTTCTTTGGGTTGACATTGTCGCTTGAGTGCGGTGAGCAAAGAATCCCACATCTCGGTGATAAACCATTCTGCTTTCTCCAATGGTACGTCGGACTTGAAATCTTTAAACTTCACTGTGTAGGTGTAAGCCGTGGTTCTAAATTTTCTAGAGGAGCGCTTTTCCATCTCTCGAATGGAATAGTACTTTTCAGGGTTGACTAAGGGTGGTGAACTTTGTTTAGAGGGTTCGGATTCTGGTTCACTCATGTCCTCTTCAAAATCACTGGCATGAATTTGTGCCAAGACATCAGCTCTGGTACGAGGCGATAGATCACGTTTCTGCCTCTTACTTTCTTCTTCTTTCTTCTCGAATGAATAGGATCGTTTCATCTTGAGTGCAAAACGTCAAATGACTCAAGTTTAAACACCATAGAGTAATTTATAGTCATGGCAAACCAGCGTATATAAAAAGGGTGTGTGTCTTGTTCTTTCACTATTCATTTCACTTTCAAACAAAGCACAACGATGGAAGAGACTACCCAGATGGAACTTTTCATCAGAACTTTGCGAGGGGTCATTAGAAGATTCTCTTCAGACCAGCCGACGGACTACTCTCCTTCCTTTCGAGATAAAAGTCAAGATACTTGCTATATCTGTCAGAAGAAAGGGCATTGGTCTTCAGAGTGTCCAGACCGTCAAAAAAGAAAAAAAACAGGGGCTAGAAAAGACAAAAGTCAAGATACCTGTTATTATTGTCAAGAAAAAGGACATTGGTCTCCAGATTGCCCAAAAAGGAAACAAGAGGAGTCGGAAGAAAAGACGGATTCTTCAGAAGAAGAGAGAGATTCTTCAGAGGAAGAAAGCAGGCAGGTGAAGAAAAAGAAACAGGAGAAGATAAGAAGAAGGGAAGAAAGTGAGGAGGAAGAGGAGGAAAAGACAGTGACGGTGAAGAAATTGAAAAAAAAGAGAGAGTAAAAAAGAATCAGAAGAAGTGAATGTAATTTATAAAGTGTTCTGTTGTGAATTGTGAATTGGATTGTAACTATGGAGAAAAGAGTACATTAATTATATAAGGTATGTGTCTTTGAGTTTTTATTTTAAATAAGAAGCTACACTCACGCACTCATACACAGACATGTACTATAAGGGTAAAATGTTTTTTTTTGTTGATTTTTGAGTTATTGGCAAATTGAAAGGCTATCTCTTTTCGAGAGAAGTGGGTGGCCCTGAAGAGGGCCTTTTTTGGTGTAGGGGTGAGTTTAAGCAATCAACTTTAACTGCCTTAAGCCTTTGCCACGCCCGAGGCCTACTTCTGATGATGATGATTGGGTTGAAATCACTAAGGGTGGTACGATAGGCTTAGTCACAGGGTTGGCGTGTTTAGCTCGGGAAGGTCGTATTCTCTTCGGTCGTGATAAAGAAGTCTGATACATTTGTTTCAGACTTCTTAACTCCGCTAAAATGCCCAACAGTACCGTGGCCGTTTTATTTTCACCCTCTTGTTTCTTTGCTGCTACTTCTTCTTGTTGTTGTTTTTTTCTTACCTCTTCTTGTTGCTGTTGCTGTTGCTGTAGGAGAAAAGCTTGTTCCGCTTCCTTTTGTTGTTGCATAAATTTCTCCAATTCTTCTTTCTGTCTCTGTCTAAAATTCTCCACTTGCGGTAATGAAGAATGAGACGAAGGTTCCGGAACAAATTCTTGCGAGGTAAGAAAATCCACAAAATCCCAATGTACCTCTTCTGAAAGTAAGTCCGGGTTCCCTTGGGCGGTCTCCACTGCTGGTGCACCCCAATGGATCGTTTTCTGAGTTTCCGTCATGTTGAATCACTGTCGCATAGATTGACAGCACACAGGCGCTAGCGAATCTATATAGACCACATGACGTCACAGACTGCTCTCTTCGGATTGGATGCGGGCTGACTGAATTTTGTAACGCGTGTTCGGATTGGTGAATGAACTCAATCCGTTTCAATCCTTCCTCTACCTATAAATAAGCGCAGTTCACTGCATTGATTCACCTGTTCTCGTCGCCTCACGATGTGGACCACAGTTGAATTATCCACCCTTGTGTCTTCAATGATGTTTAGGACGGACATGCTCATGTATGTCCGGTCCAAGTGGACTGTTGTTGATAGGACAGATACTAGTCTATGGATGAGAAGAGTTTACATAGAAAGACAAGGATGCCTCAAGAGGGTACTTGTGTATGGACCTGCAGTTAGAAGGAGTTTAAGAAGAAGAAGATGTGACAGATGCCGTCTATGTTAATATTAATATTAAGATAAACCCAAAAGCCCTTTTCAGGGCCACCCACATTTCTCGAAAAGAGATAGCCTTTCGATTGCCTACCCCTTTTTTAATTTTTTTTTAAAAAAGAATCCCATGTTCAATTCCCCTTGTCCCTAAAGTAGTTTTTTTTCTAACATGTTCAATTCCCCTTTGTCCCTAGACAAACTCAAACTCTATTCCCATGTTCAATTCCCCTTGTCCCTAGACAGACCCAAACTCTATTCCCCATGTTCAATTGCCTTTGTCCCTAGAATCGATTTTTTTTTTCCATTGTTCGAATGCCTTTGTCGCTAAAATGGATATTTCCTTTTGTTTCCTTTCTCCAATGTTAAATTCCATTGTCGCTAATCTTACCCAGGTTTTTGCCCATGTTAAATTTCCATTGTCGCTAATCTTACCCAGGGTGGTTAATGTTAAATTTCCATTGTCGCTAATCTTACCCAGGGGGTGTTTTTAATGCTAATTACCATTGTCGCTAATCTCACCCCATTCACTACTAATGTCAGTCCCTTTGAAATGCGTTCAAACAGAAATTATTGTCCACCCTCCTTCCCCTACCATATGAATCAAACATTACTATCATCTTTAAATGAATAATTATATGTACGTTCAGTTGAAAAAAGTCAAATCTTTATTCAAAATTGTTTAAGAACTATGCAAATACAATGTTTCCAGCACAGCTAATACTGATATATGGAGGCTTTCAAGGAGATTTTGACAATATCATACGCCGTTATAAATTGCATGAAAAGGAGTATTTTGACAATATCATACGCTGTTGTCAGTTACAAGTCATCGAGTATACTGACAATATCATACGTCGTTGACCGCTCCGGTAGCCTAGTGGTTAGAGCGTCCGCCTCAGATGCGGGAGGTCGTGGGTTCGATCTACGGCCGAGTCATACCAAAAACTTACAAAAATGGTACTAACAGCTACATCACTTAGCGCTCAGCATTAAGCGGTTAGGGTTAGGACTGGTCGGCCTGGTGTCAAAATAATGTGACTGGGTGGGACATCATGTTACATGTCTGCGACATGATGCTCCAGTGCTAGGCATCACTATAAACTGCTACACTGCATACATCGTAGCGATATGACTGCACAATTGTTAAAGCTACGTTAAAAATCTAAATCTCATTCACGCCGTTGTCAGTTACAAGTCAAAGAGTATATGAACAACAACATACGCCATTACCATGACAAGTCAATGAGAGCATTCACAAAATACGCCTGTGTCAGATAAAAGTTCTTTATTAGGACAACATATGGAGTTTAAGAAAATGAGTGTGCTGAAAATATTAAATTAACAACTCGTCAGAAGAAAAAGACTATCACCTCGGATGTATTGAAAGGGAGTTAAAGTACAGAATATGAAAAAGCTCTCTGATTCAGATATTCAAGCGTTGGCCTTCGTAGGACATCACATAATGGTTTTAATTAGTTGACCGCATCACTGGGTGTACAGTGGTAGGTATTCTGAAAATAAAAATAGACATCATTAGCATCAAAATCTTTTGATTCTCCTGTTTTTTTATATTTATTTATTTATTTTGTGGATCTGTGAATATGAAAAATTTACATAATAAGCCCAAGAAAGCCTAAAATCCAACTGCGCATGTGTGTTTCATTAAAATATTTATTCATTTATTTATCTCGCTCTAATAGTACAGTTGTAATGCTTTACAGGAAGTTGAGCATTGAGGAATAAAAGAAAACATTTAGTGAGTGTGTCCAAAATACTTCGAACGTGTAGAAGTATACAGCCTTCACAGCATTGATTTATAAGGTAATGCTTTTGACACAACATAAACAGTTAAAAAAATAATGAATGGCGTTTAACATGATTTATTTAAACGTCATACACTGAGTGAATACACTTTTTTGAGTTCCTTAGCACAATATAAATTTGTTTAAAAATATATATTTTCATCAATAAGGACTTGTTGTCATTACAAAACCGCTGTAATAAGCTTATACATGTACGTCAAGTGATCTTCATCAATTGTGTTCTTTAACGTATATGTCTTATCCATTTCGAACAGTTTTAGGTAGGAAGGCACACGTTTAGCGATCACTTCCTTTCTATCTTGGATTAAATTCACAACTGATGTTAGTCAATATTTTGGCGCTGTTTGGTTAGAAATGACTATGACATTTATTTATCACATCGCTACCTTCCCACGAGAGTCGACTATCGCCATTTTGATCTGCACTCATATAATATCCCATAGCCGTTTGTTCTGCTTCCTGTCGGGGCATGCCCACGTTCATGGCGATTTTGATTAGTTCGTCCTTGCTGACAAAACCATCATTGTTCAAGTCCTCAAGCTGGAACCATTCCATGGCCGTGGCAGTGTCATAGTCTGGAGCACTGATCTCTAGCAGGTAGTCCGGGATGAAATCGACTGAGCCATCGCCTGAAATGGATCGTGAAGTCTTTGTATGCAGTATTCACAGTCTTCGTCATCAGGTAATATTAAAATAAACCCCCAATATAGAAGACCTGCAATTCGCATTCCTAGGTTGAATACGAACTTTTCGTGCACACTGAAGCAGCTTAATAGGTCTGTGTGTTGTATGAATGAATGCACATGCATTGTAAAATCGTGCATGATGCAAGGTTAGGATATATGCTAGCTGAACACCCTCTATCTATGCCAGTTCATATTTTGTGCACATAAAGATTTACCTTTGACCTGAACCAGGATGTGCCATCAAATGTGTATATACATGCGTAGTCCCTTACATTTGTATTCTAAGAATCGATCTCGTGGTACCAGTTTCAGGTTCTAAGTGCAGGCTAATACATGGTCAAAATTTGTATCGGTGTAAATTAAATTCTACAAGACCTTCAGTACGAAACAGACATCATGTCCCCCGCCCCCACTATCCTGCCCTCATTCAATTAAATAACCTTCCTAGAGTTTAACCCCTGCTTCGTATGGAAAGACAAGAGTAACTGTGTGGGAGGAATGCCAGATAAAGGTAATTCGAGTCTCCCCATACAGAGTGCAGCGTAGCAATCAAATTCAGCCAGTAAGCATTATCGCAGTTTTACTCCTTTTTAAATTGCAAATGGGCCCTACTGTATAAATTTTCAAAAAATATATACTTTGCTTTCATTTGTTTCCTGTTTTATTTAAAATGTAAAAAAAAAATGAATTTAAACTGTTGTTCAATATAATAAGGCAGAATATCGCATTTAAAGACTGCCAAACATTTTCGAACTTAAGGCCTTCCTCGTCTAAAAATAGATTTTGTTTACCCTAATACGATCGCATGACAAATTCAAAATGGAAATCTAAGGTCTCTTCTGAGAGTGGATGATTTCATGTTGATTTCTGTGATAATAAAATACTACGAGCTGCTGTTACCGATGGAATGAAATAGGTTTAATACATAGTAATGTAATTTTGAAGTAAAGCAGTTTTTCCAGGCAGTCTTAGAGCAGTGCATACACTATAATGGAATCATGGAATCATCAAAAAGAGTAACTGATTGCAACTTTATGTTAGCATCTCTCTCTTTCTCTCTCTCTCTCTTTCTCTCAGAATAATGCTTATTAATACACACGCTCATCGCAAGTTCATCCACTATGCAGGTTCAGTGTTATCAAGTGAAGCTGTAGAGAAGTTTATTTTAGAATGTAAAGAGAAATGTCTCCACAGACATGGTCAAAGTAAATCACATTTCCCTCCAACTTAAGGGGATGGTATTATAAACGGAAATATTTTGAACAAGTCGTAACTCTTGACTTGTTTCCCCAAAAATGAAGAATTATCAAGTGGTAAGCACAGCATACTTTAAAAGAACCCAATTATGGCGAACTAGGCAAAGTTGAAAATAACAGAAACAAAACAAAAATTTGAAATCTGCATTTTAAACGTTGTTCAGAGATTTGTTATCTCCTGAATGCATTAAGTTCAAATCTTGTCCCTTTAGTTTTTTGTAGTGGTGGTGGATGGGTGCTGGAATATTTAATCCCAAAACTACAAATTTCCAACCTTGAGCCTTTAAAAATATCACGTTATTTGGAGAAAAGAATATATTATATCCAATTTTTTAATTGAAAAAAATTATCAATCTTGATGTAATAGAGAAAAAAAAATATTTGTCGTGTGAAACTAAATCCATGTGTCACCCTAATCTACTGCCAAGATATTTTATATATTTTATTTATACTTTTCATTAATTTAAAATTTTTCATTTAATTTTCATGACTGTAGAGGAAAGGGTTGTGAGGTACATACAAGTAGCGGATGCGGAAAGGCAAACCACAAATAACAACCTACGCAAATATATTATTATTATTATTATTATTATTATTATTATTATTATTATTATTCCAGTTTTATAATAAAAAACATTTTTAAAGTTTGATGTGTTTGGGCGAAATTCTGTAGGTAATTTAATGGTATTTGTGATACACGAGTTCCACGGATTGTGAGATATTTAAAGTCGACAGTCGTTGACAAACAGGAAAATTGTATTTCTTCCCTTCCGGTGATAATTTTATCATACTTAAATTATTATTTATTTTATGACAGTGGGCAGGAACGCTGTTTTACATGCAAATACGCATGCAAAACATCACTTTCCTTTCTCCAAGAACACAAATTTAAATGTATTTTGCAAACAGAATCTCATTTTCGAAAGCAAAGTACGTAAATATAGACCTGATCAGGGTAAAAATATATATGGACTCCTTTAAAGTAACAGTTAACTTATGTCAGTGTAAGCTAAGTTCACAATGAGTTTAAAAGGACAAAGTGGTTTGGGATTCTAATATATGAGAATCGCTGACAGGTCTCTGCAAAGCTAACTTAAATAATTCTGTTAGACAGTGGTTTTAAAGGTTCTTTATGTGATGTGATACCTGAAAAAACGATGATAAGGAATATAAATAAAAACAAATTCCTGAAGAATGAAATCCTGCTGAACGCATGTACTCTCCATATAATGCGAAACAAAAGAAATGTTGGGTGACAGTGCTCTGAATAACATAATATTAATGACATCAGAAACAGTTTTTTTTGTTGTTTTAAGGCATGAACTCATGTAAAGGTCAACATGATAAAAGTATACTTTTATGCCTTCACTCTCCACGTTAATTTTAAATAAGGTTAACTTTATCCGTTATATTGAATGTACGTCATTTCCTCCAGTATTAATATAAAACACCATTGTGATTTAAATTTGTTGCAAGCATCGACTGAAAATTATGGTACCAGTTACATCAAACTAATCCCGTCTGCAGAGGCGAATTTTCCACAAAACATATTTCTACTTCGGAGGGATGCTACTTCGCTGATTTTATGTTTACCTGGAATCATAAGCTTCTACGGTAACAGCCGCAGTTCGAATATGTATACAATGTGCAAAAGGGGGTACCATTTTGGTTTTGTATGTAGCTATACGAATTAATCCATTTCTCATCCGGAGATGTGACACCGGAAAATCTTGTTATCAATAATGTCTGGTATATGCATGTTTTTATTCCAGGCTACTTTCCTATAACTGCTTCTTTAATTTATATTTCCTAATTTTTGCACACTTTAGTTGCTTACATATATTAACTGCAACCAATATGAATATATCAGAATTATACATTTTTATAAGAGGTAAAAATCGATCCTCTGTCACAACTTTTTCTACAAGAAAACTTCCCGTATCGGAAAATAAACTGAGATGTTAGAGGCCGAGTTCTCCTAAACTGCTGGGCGTGCTGTGCTAAACCTTTACGGGTGTACTAAATAAACCGATCTCTATAGATCGCTTACGTATTGTACATTATCCCGAATTATCCCTGTGAAACCCTTGAGCAGCAACAAAGTTTCCCAAGTCCAAATAACCTGAATTTTGGTTAGTGATACACTCTTGACAAACATAGAGGTAAATATCTGCAGACCCTTAACGTAGTGTACCGGAAATTCACATGTAGGCAGTAGTCAAACTTTAAAGCACAGGAAGCAGTGGCGTCACTCGGGTTGGTGTCACCCAGTGCGGTAGCTCATGGTGTCACCCCCATGGTCCTCCTTCCGTAACAGACCATACAGAATCCTTAGTAATGTCATTTTGGTGTCACCCCCTCTGATGGTGTCACCCGGTGCAGTCCGCACCCCCCGCATCCCCCTAGCGACGCCACTGCTGTGCCTGCTAGTTATGTATTTAACTATGATCGGTTATCCGCTTATGAAATCCGACTAGACCGAGCAGTGTGTGCTCTGTAAAATTTGCAATTTTTCATTTTGGTGTCACCCCTCTGAGATGGTGTCACCCGGTGCGGTCCGTACCCCCCGCACCCCCCTAGCGACGCCACTGCCAGGAAGGTATTTACTTGTATACTCTGCAGGGTTGTTATGCGTAGAGCGACATCAACTTCTCTGATTTACTGAACCAAGTTCTGATGAATAAACAAATATCTAAAACGAGCGAATGAATGTATGTTGTTTCTGTCTGTCTGTATGTATGTCCAGTGTATATGCATAAAATGTCTCCGCCATATGACAATATTTCAGATTTTAAAACAAAACAAAAAAAAAAATTTCGCAAGAGATCACAAGGTTCGTATTGTCATACTAGCATAAGAATGTTTGATGTGAACCGGAATTAAGATTTGGTTACTGGGAAAATAGTATGTTTCCATACAATATTAAACAAACTTGAAGGAACAGTTTAGTATTCGTCACTTTTTTAAAGTGATTTGTCTTTTCAATCATTTTTCATTTAAAAATTCTCTTGAAAACCCATTTGTTTGTAAAAGCAACAATACGAGTTCATGTACAGGAAGTACATGCATTTGTCAACGAAAGTGCACAATGTACACTGACCATGAAGAAAAGAATACGACCAAAGATCATAACTCTAGAAGGAGTGTAATAAAAGCGATCCCCCAATAAAGGGAATAAAGGATGCCAAGATTCAGACTGTATTTAAAAGCATATATAACCGAAGAAACGTGTTTGAGAAGTCATGGCACAAATTAAACGGACCCCGAGTCTATTGTTAGTAGCCGATGGAAGTGTTTTAGAATAGCAGTATAACTTTGATTCTTCCAGTAAAACGACCTTTCTGCCAAATCTACCTTATCCCATAAGGTTACACAGGTGCCCTCATTTCTGAAAAGTGATTGTTGTTGTTGTTGTTGTTCTAGGGTTTAACGCCATTTTTCAGCACAAGATAAGCTGTAACTGGTGGAGGAAGAACCCTGGAAAACCCAGGGAAGAACCATCGACCCACGAGAAGCTACTGGCAGGCTTTCCCACGTATCCACGCTGGCCGAGCCTTGGACTGGAACCCACACAGACAGAGGTGAGATGGCAGTGATCCGGAACAGTGAGCGCTTTAGACCACTCGGCCACTCGGGGCCCCTCTGAAAGGTGACTACCAGAACTTTGTAAATGTTTGAATTGATAGATGTCCAATGTAAATTTATTAAAGTCATTTGCAGTTTAAAATGAGGTCTGACCACTCTCATAGATTGAAAATCTTAGAAAGTAGGCTTGAAACAATATTGAATGTTACCATTCAATGCCATGACGTCCTAATTGCTAGAAAAAGTCTCAACTCCTTACTGCAGTTGGACCAACAATTACTTTGGAGGATCCGACTGTTCCCTTAACACCAGGAACGATTCTGACACACATCCTAGTGTAACGCTACCCAACGAGCTGAGTTTGCTCCTTATGGCAAAACTGTGTAAAGTAAGGTTACTCGCAGAGGTCCTCACAGAGATAAAACGGTGGACCAGTCTTCCGTGAAAACTAAAAGTACTGTGATATTTTACCATGTCGCATTAAGGAATCAAATCAATAGGCAAAATCCGATATCTTTATACACTGTTGAAGAAATAAAATGCAAGAAAGTATCTACTATTGAACTGATCAAGGATATGGAAGCCTTCAGGAACAAGACACCTACCCTTGTTATACATGTGGTCAAAAATAGAATGTTGGAGGTTAATTTCATGTGTGATGGTACGTATTTAGACAATTTGTCCATGGTATTCATATAGTTAGTTAACTGTGATCATCTTATCGTGCTATTAGGTACTCCTTGTCAAAGTGGTAAAGACACATTAATGAAGCAGATATGTTCATCATTCAACCAGAAAGTGGGACTGTCCTAAGAATCAACCCTAATGCGACGATAAGTGACACAACTAGCTTTTCATAAAGGGCCAAATTTTTGAAATTTTCTTTCAGGAAGATCAAATCTATGCATCAAATCAGGGGGTACTAAACTCGCATCAAATTTGATCGATTGTTTAAAGGTTCTCTATTGTGTGCCTAACAAGCAATAAAACCCCGTTCTTAATAAATGGGTTCTGTCAATTGTCAGCGTAATAGGCATAGAAAGTAATCCTTCACAAGGCGCATACATGAAAATTTTTAAATTTTAAAGCAAGCAAACTCAATGATGATACATTTTCAAGTATACTCAATATTGATACAACATGCTTTGCTGAAACCCTCGCACGAAGTAACAAGTTAAGTGTCTATTAGGTAGTGAATGTTTATAGTCCAGAGTGTGACCCCATTCATATGGATGTATTGCTGCTCAAAATGAATTATTGACTTAAATTAGAAAATACTGGAAATTCTGGATTTGTTTGGCTTAAAATATATAAAAGAAATTATTTGTTACAACCCAACATATGATATTCATCTTCTCTGAATGCAGATATTTCAAATAAGTATTCCATCCTGACGACTGACTTTACACTTGCAACAGATAAATATCCAAATATTGTTATGATGCAAAAAATATTCTATGATGTTGTAGAACTTTGATAACCAGGTAACGACTGCTAGAATTAAATGTAATATATCCATTCTGTTGTAAACCCCAAAAGCTCAAAAGTCATATTTGACGTTAAACAGAAGGTACCCATTTATTTTATAAAGAAATTAAGTGAAAGCTTTTCGATTCTATCTCTGACCCACACAAGAATTTAGAAGAATGAATAGTAAACTGACACTGAGATACTTAAAGAACATGTTAGCAAGTACTAATTTATAATTAGTATAATTAGGAAAACAAGCACATAAAGTACAGTTAAACCCATTCAAATATAGCTTTAACGAATAAAGGACTCATTCATAGGTAAATAATTCCGCTGAAAATATATCAGCATGCTATTATTATGTACAAATGAAAGTAAACTACATGAAGAAATGGCGATAGGTTGATACTGGTGCAAATTGAACAAGATTATTTTTTTTACACCAAAAATTTATCAAATCCTGATATAACCTCTGGAATTATTTATTTGCATCAAAAAGGCGCAAAAGAATGTAAAATTAATCCTCAGATTTAGGATGAAAATAATAAAATCACAAGGATGACTTTCTTTTTTAGTCGTGTCAATTCATTTCCCAATAATGTAACAGTACGTCTTTTCCCCATGGATACGTACGAGGTTTGACAGTACGTCTTTTCCCCACGGATACGTACGAGGTTTGACAGTACGTCTTTTCCCCATGGATACGTACGAGGTTTGACAGTACGTCTTTTCCCCATGGATACGTACGAGGTTTGAAGTTGGATCTGCTAGAGATTGTAATTACATTTCTTTTTCACTTTATATCCTTAAACCTTAAGGCTATATACATTACACTTCAACGAGCAGCACTACATTAGACCAGAACATATCAGTTTGTGAAAATTAAATTATGGGATGGCTTTCTAACAGATTATTAGGATGAGCCTTATGGGAATTAAATTTGTCTTAAGAAATTAAATTCAGATAGTCTTGTTTATAGAGTTCCTCTCACCACAACATCCGAAATACCTTCGACGTTGATTGTCGTATATTGATTGCGTTCCTTTTGTTTATTTAGTTTCTGAACTGCGTAGACGTAGAAGTTAAGTGAAAACTATTCTATTTTAAGCCTGTGTTTATGTAGAATACCCAGATTGCTGAGTCCAAGAGAACGTATTGAAATGATAAAGAACTAATGCTGCCTTACTAATACGACCGTTGAATCAATACAATAATCGGCATATTTTGCCGAGCAAGCACACGTTGTGCTGTTATATACATAATTGGTTACATAAAAAGATTAAACTTGTATCAAATTTTGCAGGAGACGGTGGGGTCTATAGAAACGTCTAGAATCTTTGTTGGCTAAAGACATTGATTTCAAAACTACCGTTTCTTGATAATGATAAAATCTTCCTGATTATCTTTAAATTAGTTCTAAATAACGTGATAGACACTTGTTCTAGAAATGAATTTTAAGAACTACGGCGCAGAGACTGTGTTGATGTCTTAGGCATAAAAAGGCGTTTACATATCTTTCGGTTGTAATATATTTGGATCAATCTCGAGGATATTCACCCGTCGATACCAATTACTTCTAGTACCAATTCTAGGTCAGTTCTGCTATTGTGTATTTAACACGCAGAAGAAATCAACACCTCGACTGGATTTTGGTACGAAGACAATCGCATGCTTGTAGAATGTTAATTAAACTTTCTTAGTTCTTAAATAATACATACATTACCTCTAGGTTTGTAAGATGGGATCAATATGCACTGAGCATTATATAATAATGAGGAACTTTAAATTGATTACGTATAAATGTTAATGAACTTAAATTTTATTCAAGACTGATTTTTCTATAAATTTACTGAGGTCGCAAGATAAAAATTTGATTATTTTCAAAATGTACTGTTAAGGATAATTCACCCACTTCCCCCAACCGGCGCCCAAAAATAGAATTTTTGAAATACAGTTCTACTTGAAAAGCACGGTACCATTTCTGTAAGACGAACGTGTTCTGTTGGATATACATCCAATGCATAGCTACCAGTATCTTCTGTAAGTGTATCGACATCCATAACTTGTGTCCATGTATGGACTGATCTGTTCCTATCATCGTTACATTTACTGGTTTCTTTACATGTTTTTCATCACGTTAAAAATATGATTTAAAATATATAGAATTTTTGTAATTTAACAATGAGGAAGAGAATAAAATTCAAGATAGCCATCATACCATTACTGATAATAGGGTATCTGTTGCTAACTAGATGGGATACAACTACTCTCTTTCCTATGTTCGTATGACAAATCTAATTAAAGTGAGCGAGACATGTCGTGCCGATGAGGAGAGACTTTTTTTGGATTGGTCCAGTGATATCAACCGACTTAACATGAGAAACCTGATCTCTCGAACAAAATGAATATTCAAGGACTTACGAAAGCCGTATTTATGTTATCGAAAGTTTCTTTATCTTACGTTTAAAGAGCCTATTATGTTATTTTGGAATGAAGAGTATTGGGTTTGAGAAGTGTTGCAGTCTCAGGATGTGTCCGTATGATCTCTGTCACGCGATGCCAAAACATCAAAATGAAATAGAATATGAAAGTTAATGGTAATTTTCACAACTTATGACCCATATAGTCAAGCGAAAGGAAACTGAAGGAATGTAGATACAAAAATAAATTTACAAAATGAGAAATATCACAACAATTAAGGGACTGCTTCGAATGGTCTTTTGTTGAAACTATCAATTAGAAATATATGTATATTAATGTGCAAAAATCTAACTGTCCACTTGCCAATACTTTTTAATATATTTACATCTACTGGCAAAAATCTCCCTGTTTGCTTACCAGTAATTCGTATGGATGGTATATAATGTATCGATTTTCACTGGCCAAAATTACACTGTTGGTTACGAATGATTGGATAATAATGTCTGTTTTAACTGACTAAATTGATTTTGCCAAAATCTGTAACAGGCCATAACCTCACTATCTGCTCACAATCAGTTTGTTAAAGTTATAGACCTACAGTAAAAGGTAATTAACACTAGATCATAGTTAATTAAACAGCTACGACACTGCTAAACAGTATCCTAATTCTGTTAATCTTATTTATCGGTATGACATAAACAGATTTTATGTATATCTATATTTTGGGCATTAATTATTTTCTAATAATAATTTTTGTAAAGGTAATTTGCTTAATGACACTTTTAATACTAATATCCTATGATCGTAGTATTCACTTAAAAGTTATGTCATATATCAATAGCTTTGATTAATTCATACAGTTCTAAGATTGAGTCATACTGTTAGTTCAAGTAAACGTCAAGAGATCCTACAAGAACATAGTTCTACTGAAAGACCAAGTTAGCCTAATTTATAATTAGTCTTTTTTAGAACAGTTGTTCTGTTTACTGATAGAATGATTATTAATTTAAAGCCTCGTATTGCACTGGATCTATTGCATATTATCATTTTATATAAAAAATAATTAAAATAGAGAATCAAGCATTCTTAGTAGCAGTGTGTCAGTCTTGGAACAGACATATTGAGAGGACGGATTTTTGAATTTAATTTAATGTTTCGTTGGAATTACAGTACTCCAAAGTTCATTTAAAGACTGATTGGATACATAACAGCTGTACGAAATTAGCGTGAATTCATTTAAAGACATTTTGTAATGATAATATAGTGAATCTTCTCTATTGTTGATACACCATTACAATGCCGACTATCATTATGAAATCATTTGTAACTCATTGGGATTACTCGAAACGTTTGGAATTGATAGAACATCTAGGAATTTAGGAATTAGTTCACTATACTGTAAGTTAATTTTAATTCTTACACTTTTAATTTTAGGCAAACAAATCATACTTTCAGTTATACAAAACCTTTTGCTTTTGCTTTATTATTATTTGTTTTAAGACCACATTGTCGTAGCAAAGAAATTTGGTTGATTTCAATATTGAGATAAGAACACGTGACATCTAAAGTAGAGGACTTTGTTGCATCCTATCCACGAGGGGTTAAAGTATTTAAGAAAAGGATGAGCTTACGAAACATTATGATCTTTCTGATTCGAATCTGTCTGAAGCGAAGGCTTCTTTAACGAAGTTTGAGGTAAAAAATATTTTGATTCAACTTTTGGTGAAAATGTGTATTCTAGATAGAAGTACACAGGATTTGATAAAGACGTCTCTATCTGGTTCAGACAGGACATTAAGGGAATTTACATTAAACATCCAGATGGAAGTTAAGTTACGCAAGCTCCAGCTTCAGCAAGACGTAATGCAAATGCAAATACAAAGAGATAAGGAAGCAAGAGATATGTAAATGCAAAGAGATAAGGAAGCAAGATATATGTAAATGCAAAGAGACAAGGAAGCAAGAGATATGTAAATGCAGAGAAAGAATGAAGCAATATATATGCAAATACAAAGAGAGAACAAAAAAGGGTAATGGAAGTGCAAAAGGAATGGGGAGAGAGAAAAATGCAAATGTTTTTTTAAATTGAAGGGACTAGAATTTACACGTGGAGCACACACTTTCCCTGTATACACAAGTTCAGGTTTTGTGGAACCAAACATATTAGGTTGGTACGCCATTTTAATGAGGTAGATAAATATTTTCTTCGTTATGAAAAAAAGATGACAATTTTAAGTGGCGGAAAGAGATTGAACCGTTTTATTGCAAAGTGTACTTAATGGCACAGTTAGTGAAGTCTACACTTCACTCTCATCAGAGCAGTGATCATGAGATGTGGTCAAGGAATGTAACTTGAAGAGAATTGGTGCTTGAGTCATTTTGCTAAAGGTTTAGAATTATAGATAAGAACCTACTCAGACTCATGCTGCGTTCCATGGTGAAAAGAACAACTGTTGAGTACATGGTGTACATCTAAGACGGTTGACAATGATTATGATAACCTCAGACCATTTGATAACCTCAGACCGTTTGATAACCTCAGACCGTTTGATAACCTCAGACCATTTGATAACCTCAGACCGTTTGATAACCTCAGACCATTCATGTTTACTGAAGAGCTCAAGAATTGTATCAACAGTGACGTCAGATCCTACCTTGATGAAAAAAGGTTGAAACTGTAGAGGAAACATCAAGTACAGCTGATGATTATTATTTCACTTATACGATTTCATTTTTAAATAAATCTTTCCCTCAGCAGCATTGTTTTTAAAACAAATTCCGTCTCACGCAAGTATTTCCAAATTTCAAACTGATACAACTATTATAAATAAAATGTCTGATAAAACTTCCTACGTGAACTTATTAAAAGAAGAAAGGGCAAGTTATTTCTGATTCTTATAGGCTGAAATTTAGGTATCAAAATAAAGACAAGGCTGTTCCAGACGCTTTTGTTTCTCAGAGGTCAAGGTTACGTCTGTGCTGAAAGAAATACATTTGTTGGGTATAGCAAACTCCAGTCTGATTTTGTTATGGTAACTTATGAAATATTCGTGTCGAAAGGTTCTGTACCATTTGTGACTGACAAGCATTGTTTGAATCAAAGAGTTTCTCCCATTGAAATTGATATCTCTCTTTTATATCCAACGTTTGCAGTTACTGTAGTTCTAGCAAAGAAAACTCTTGAGAATGATGTTGATTAGGATGTTATTCCTTTTGGCTGACACATTTATGTGTCATTCAGTTTTTGAATGAGGTCACATTTACTCCTAGTATGGACCAAACAATAGATACCCCTTTCTACTACTCATTCTCTTAATCAATGTAATGAAGGACAATCACTAGTTGTATCACACGAACAGGATCACGAAATCTCCTGTTTCATTTAGAGGGCTTTTACCGAAACTGAAGCCAAAGAAATACTTGGTTATTTTGTTAAAAATGAGGGTTTTATGACAAAATGGAGGCCACCTGAGGTATTTGCTGGTGACGAGTGGTCATCAAGTATCAAACCATTGTTCCGTAGTCATGTTGGCAAGAAATGTTTAGTCTAATCCACGAAACTCCGTTTTCCGGACATTTAGGAATCAAAACGACTAATAAAAGAGCTTAAATCATTTAAGGGGCCAATATTAAAAGTGATGTTTGTAAATACTGTAGATCTTGTCGCACGTGTCGAATGGCAGGAAAAGCCAATCAGTAGACACAAAAGGCTGATCCGCACATATTCCTGAATTTGCCGAACCATTTAACATAATAATGAGACTGTAGTGAAAGCTTTGGTAAAGTTTTTCACCGTTTTTGGCTTTCCCAAGTCTGTCCAGTCTGATCAAGTGTCAAATGTTATGCTTGGAATTTTTCTGCAAATTATGCATAAACTAGGCATCTAATATAGTTTCTTCTTATCACCCCGAGAGTCAATGGGCTTTGAAAAGATTTCATCAGATTTTGAAGAATATCGTTAATTGTATTGCTTTGACACAGGCAAAGATTATGACAAAATTGATCATTTGGTGTTGTTTGCTGTTAGGGAATCTGTTCATAGTGTCTTTAGGGTTTATTTCATTTGCACTAGATTTTGGACATACTGTTCGTGGACTTTTGAAGTTAGTAAAGAGAAACATTTTGGAACTGAAGTGTATACTGATTACAAAAAAAGTAATTTTTATCGCCAAAGCAGATTAATTTCCAATACGGAAAATTGATGATTGCATTTGCAAAATTGGAAGAGCAAAATATGTCCCCAAGTTTGACCATTTGAACGGATGCTGGAAAGAACTAAGAAAAATTCAGCATTTGTAACTCTCCAGATGGACTTGACCAGTATAAACTGAGACGTTCGGGATTAAGGGTTCCCCATTACTTTCCAACGCTGTATGAACACGATATGATCCAGTATGGGTAATTGTGACGCTTACATCCATGACGTCGTTATCAAATACGACACCTCGAAATACCACTTAGAAATAATTTAAAAGTTCGTCGATTTAGTGATGCAAATTTGACAGTTTATGTAAACGTGACATTTTACCGTTCTTATGTTACATTTTAGGACGTGTTGTAGGACACTGTCAATGAAACCTATAAAGGTTAAGGTTAAGGATATTTCTTAATTCCCTGTGTCTAACAGTTAAAAGCAACTGATTCTATTTTTGGGTATGGCTGGATATTATCGGATTATTTTTCTAAATTTGCCATAATTGCTGAACCCCTGATCAGTTTGTTAAGTATGAAAGCCAAGTTTCACTGTCTCACAAATGTCAGGAGGCCATTGCTAAGTTAAAGGCCATACTAAGAACTCACCAATTCTTTCATCTCCAGATTTAAATAAGTCATTTTAAATGGCTGATGATGAAAGGTATGTATGCTGTTGATACAGGACGACAACCAGTGCGCTATTTTTCTAAAATAAATTAACAAGCACCAGAGAAGTTATTCCGCATTTGAAAAGGATTGTTTGGCTTTACTACTGGCCTTGCAACACTGTGATATATGTATCGGTCATGAATTATATTCCTAAACAATATTAATTATAAGCTAGTTCGACAAATATGCCAACAAACTTTTATTGCAAAACTTGTTCTATTTCCTTTTTAAGGGAGGTGTTTTGTATATCTATATTATGTGCATTATTTTCACAATAATACTTTTGTAGGGGTTATTTAGTTAATGATACTTTAATACTATTGTCATGTTATCGTAGTTTGCATTGTAAAGATGAGTCATTTTTCTAGTGCGTTGATTAATTCATAAAGTTCCTAGGTTGAGTCGTACTGTTAGTACAAATACAAATCACGTGATCAGACAATGACGCGAGTTCTAGTGAAATGCCAAGCTGGCCTCTTTTATGATTTGTCAGTGTTAGAACAGTGATCGTTTTACTAGTCACATGATTTCAAACTATCAAGATGAGATATTCCAAGCCTAGTATTGCCTTCTCTTTCTTTCATATTAGCATTCTATATAAGAGAATTAGTACGGAGAATTGGTAATTTTAGTGGTACTATCAGTCTTGGAAGAGTTATTTTGAGAGAATTTATTAATTTATTTAATTCAGTCATTCGTTGGAACTACATTGCTCTAACGTTCATTTAAGGACTATTTGAATAGATAAAAATTGATACATCATTACATTGCAGACTATTATTAGGAATATCTTTGGAACACAATCGAATTACTAGAAACATTTGACATCGATAGAACATTTAGGACTTTAGAAATTTATTCACGATGCTGTAAATTATTTTTTATTCATTCACTTTGTAATTTGGGAGATAAATTATATTTTAAATTATACAAAACCAGTTGCTATTTGCTCGTTTTTTGTTACTTGTTTTAAGACCATAGAATCGCAAGATAGAAAAGAAACACACACACACGCGCGCACGCACGCGCACGCACGCACGCACACACACACACACACACACACACACACACACACACACACACTGCAGTCACAAAATACCCTGCCTCTCCGTCGTAAAACTTTATTCGACTTAATCTTACTGGTAAATATTCTCAGCAATCATAATGTTCGATTTGTTGCGATTGCCGCGGTTTGGAGAAAGATTTAAAAGTGTTATGACGAAGAGGCTGGGAATTTGCATTATCACATGACAGCTATTAGTTCATGATTATGTATGGTTCTGCTATCTTTCTTTGTAGCCCCGATGTTGTAATGGAGGTGAATGTTTTTTTGAGAAAAATGTGCACCATGCGCTTGTTATATACTTAGAGGGAGAGGGAGAGAGGATAACTTTTTCTTCACAAAGGCCACATTTTAAAATTACCCATCTTGAAACAGCGGCATGCACATATTAGCTATAAGACATTCTTCTGGTTCTACTTTATAAAGTTCATTGATATCCTACCATCTTTATCTCGCTTTGCCAGGAACTCCTCCACTGTTTCCTTTGTTACGCTTGGACTATATTTCAGCAGGTAGGCGTACATTTCGTCAAATGATGCCTTTCCATCGTGATCCTTGTCAATGTAGTTCTGAAACTGCTCCTTCAGTCCTGAATATAAAAAAATTACAGCAATAAATGTACGACAGAAAAAATAGTAACAGATAATACAAGCTGATAACGTAGCACATAAACGAACCCTTAGACCTGGTGAAAAACACATCTTTGTTAGATATGAATAAGAATTGAATAAATTTAAAATAAAAAACAACATATGCCACGAGTATTTTCATTTCAATAATGCAATCTATATTAATACCAGAGGATCTACTCTATAACTGAAATTTAGGACAAGTGTGTGATAACTTAATTATGATTGGAAAGTGAAGTAAAATTAACGTTCATTAAATGTTTGTCAGAGAAACTAACTGCAACTTTTACATTAGGATATAGTTTTGTTCTAATATTTGATTTATAGATGGAATTAATTTTTCTTTCTATTTATAGACTTTAAAAAATAATTTTTAAGTAAGAAGCAGAACTATGGTTTCCAATCATACTGAAGAAAGCCTCGGTATTAAGGATATATATTAAATAGTCAATTTTTTTAAAAGATTTAATTTTTAATGAAAATTCTCTAATTGTTACTGGCATCTCTTTCCACATTACGATATACAGTTTCATAGTTGTCTTGGTAACCGACATTAGAGAAGAGTAGACAAACTATTTAATTTGTCATGCGCAGCATAAGTGAGGCTAAGTTCGTGTTTATTGAAAGCTTAACCTTGATAACAATTGTTACAACGCGCAAAATAACTAGATAAGATTGTACTAAACGTCTGGTATATATGACTGGATAGATCAAAGATAAACGTGTCCTAGATGCAAGACAAGAATGGCCACATCAATGTGTCCCACATGCAAGACAAGAATGGATAGATCAACGTGTCCCACATGAAAGACAAGACTGGACAGATCAAAGATAAGCGTGTCCCAAGTGAAAGACAAGACTGGACAGGACAGATCAAAGATTAACGTGTCCCACATGCAAGACAAGACTGACGCACTGTGGCAATGATTCCAGTACAAAATTAACAGTACATTAATAACAGTAATTCATGTGGCGAAAATTTGTACGCGATACCTGCAGTAGTGAGACAAACACAGATACACTATATATATATATATATATATATATATATATATATATATATATATATATATATATATATATATATATATATATATATATATATATATATATATTACCTTTTAAATGCGACACGGAGAAGCAGGGCTGAAACAGAATAAAATTTGACAATATATGTTTATTCATTATCAGACTTTATCAATAATAGATTTGCAGTATATTTCGGTACCCTTAAAGTTAAACTAGAATCAGTTATTTTACTTATAAAACCGGGAATGCATATTCATATGGAAAATGTTCAATCGGATACCGGTTTTGGCCATGTTTGTGTAGATTTTACCTCTAGATTGTAAAGAAAGGAATGAAGGAATGTTAAATTTATGCATAAAAGCTGTGTTGAATTGTATTTATGAAAAAAATTCAAATATAGCTTAAGCTACCTCGACAAATTCGATATACTGTTTCGTTCGTTCACAGAAAATCGTTAAGGGTGATCAGTGTTTGGGTAGTTAACGTCTTTAGAAAGAGATATTTAAAATACAAAAGTGATAGTGAATCTATCAGTTAGAAATACGCTTTCATTAATATTATAACGATGTCATCTAAACTCATTAACCAGTAGATTATGGTTTGAAATACTTTGCTTTATCTGAATTTACCTATACGTTTCTTAGTGGATTATTTGATAATGTGCGTTATTATGAGGCAAGAATTGGTATTGTATTATATTTAATTATCCAGATTTAAAAAAGTAAAGACTGTTTTAACGATGACTTCATTCATTATCATGTTGCTTCATGCTTTTAGGGGTTTCGTAGCTGTATCATTTATTACTTTAAATACAACATACTTTAAAAACAACACAATAAAAAACACGATACAGTTCCCACCATGACGTGCCATATATTTCCATTGAGAATTATGAATCTTGTTGGCCAGCTATTAAAGAAGTCAGTTTAAATTAACCGAATATCATTTTATACTGTTATCACATATAAGAATATCTATTTTTGCTTTATTTGAATTTCACTTTATACTGTATACTGTGTGACTGACGGTGTTTTTGCCTATCTGTCATTTTAAAAGCATCTTCTTAATCGCTATGGTTATTTTAAATGATTTTGGAGTCTAGCTTTTACTTGATGACTGTCTCTACGTAGTCAGTTGAATGGCAAGAGCAATAGATATGAACAACAAAACGAAATAAATAAATAAGTAAATAAATAAATAAATAAATAAATAAATAAATAAATAAATAAATAAAAACCATTAGTTATGCCAACGAAGCATTGCATGATCAGCATATGTATTTATTAGGGACTTTGATGTGAATAAGTTATACGTTCAGGTTAATGAATTATTCCAACAATTGCAGAAAAGACATTCGCTAATACCCGTTGACTCATAGTGTACACGTGAGTTTCAGACCGGATTAACAAGCCGTATTTAAAATATATGTTTGAAGGATACACAGGTGAACTAGTGGTATGTTTCATTCAATCACTGGCTATATTATTGAGATTACGTCTATTTTACTCACGAATTTGGATTTTGTTCAGATGTTGACTAAGTGACGGAGGAAACCGTTTTAATGTCAATGGTGATTCGTATTATATTTTCAATCCAGTATAAAATTACAACAACGGTTGCGTGTGAATTAAATTGGCGATACTTTACAAGGCTATGTATATTTTGTGTCCTAGGACAAAATTAGAGTGTTATTATTCTGTTTTGCACATTTTGCCTGTAAACTGTTAAATAAATATATGCAGTGTCAGACATAGGCTCTTGCTTTAGCCTGTGTTAATCCACACACCCATAGTCAAAGACTTTACTATAGTTAACAAATTTAACACAAGGACTTTGACATGTTTGTACCGTAGTTGCTATTGTCGTCTGTGACACTTATCTATCTATCTACCTACCCATTCATTCATCCATCCATCCATCCATCTATCTATCTGTATATTAGTCTGCTGTGGCTGTGCAGGCCAATGCGCAAGTGACAGTCCCTACTGCAGTTGGTGCAGACACACTGGGAAGTCTGAGTGACTGGGGCTGCTGCCGGACTCTTCTTTCTCTCACGTTTCTCTGCCTCCAACTGGCCTCTCCTCTCATTAACAACTGCTATGCCCTTGCTTAACGTCAGTCTCCAGGTGCCTCGGTCCTCAGCCAGCACTTCCCAGCCGTCGGGTGAAATGTCGCATGCCTTCATGTCCCTCTTGCACACATCCTTGAAACGGAGTGAGGGGCGGCCGACACCTCTGGTGCCAATGGCCAGCTGTCCATATAGGACGTACTTTGGCAGCCTCCCATCCTCCATGCGTCAGACGTGTCCCAGCCATCGAAGGCGGCGTTTGCTCAGCAGGAAATACATGGTGGGAGTACTTGCACGATGCATGATCTCGCTGTTTGGGACGCGGTCTTGCCAGCTTAATTTCCGGATGCGTTTTAGGCACAGTATATGGAAGGAGTTGAGCCCGCACTCTTGCCTCATGTAGGTTCTCAAAGTCTCACTTCCATATAGAAGGGTGCTTAGAACCATGGCCTGGTAGACTTGGATCTTGGTGTGCTCTGTCAGCGTGTTCTTTTCCCACAACCTTTTCGTTAGTCGTGCCATGATGGTGTTTGTCCTTCCAAGCCTTTTGTCCAGCTCCACATCAAGCGAGAGTGTGTTGCTGATGGGTAAACGTCGGTAAGTAAAGTTGGTGACTGCTTCCAGGGTGACATCGTCAATTTTAATGGAAGAGACAATGTTGGTATCTTGCACGCTGACGTTTGTCTTTTCTAGGCTGATCATGAGCCCAAACTGCATGCAGATATCAGTGCAATGGTCTCCCAGTCTCTGGAAGGCATCCTCGGTGTGGGTCACAAGAGCCGCGTCATCTGCAAAAAGCATCGCCCTGTTGAGCACCGACCTCACTTTGGTCTTCGTGCTTAGTCGTGACAGGTTGAACAGCCTTCCGTCGGACCTCATGTGTAGATATATGCCTTCAGTGGATGAGTCGAAGCCGTAGGACAGGAGCGAGGAGAAGAAAATCCCGAAAAGGGTTGGCGCCAGCACTAAGCCCTGCTTCACGCCGTTGTTTAGTGGGAAGCAGGCTGAGGAGGATCCATTATACAAGAATGTTACCTTCATATTGGCATGGAAAGAGATTATCATGCTGCGGATTCTTTTTGGGGATACCGATCTTTCTGAGAAGTTCATAAAGGCCCTTCCTGCTGACCAGGTCAAAGGCCTTGGTGAGGTCGATGTCCATCATGTAGATTGGTTGAATTTGCTCTCTGCTTTTCTCTTGAACTTGTCGTAGGGAAACGATCATGTCTGTCGTCAACCTGCCTGCTCTGAAGCCGCACTGGGATTCCGGGTACACAGCTATTCCGTTAGTAGCTGCAGCCTGTTGAGTATGATGCGGGCATACACTTTGGCAACGATGCTCAGGAGCGAGATCCCTGAATAATTATTATAGTCACTGCGGTCGCCCTTGTTTTTGTAAAGGGTCACAATCGTGGCGTCGCGCATGTCTTGGGGGACTTCTCCTTCCTCCCAGAAGCGGCAAAGTAACTCATGCAGCGGCTGAAGCATTGTTGGTTTCCCACATTTGATATCTTCAGGGCGGGATGTTGTCACTGCCTGGTGCTTTGTTGTTTGGGAGGGAGTCGATTGCCTTGCTGAGCTCCTCTAAAGTGGGTGCTTTGTCGATCTCCTTTCGTGGTGGGCAGTTTCTTTATGATGTTTCGAGCCGCATCGGTGACTAAGGTTTATCGGGAATATAGCTCTAAGTAGTGCTCCACATATCTGGCCATCTGTTGCTCACGTCAGAGATTTCAGTGGGGCGATCCCTTTCACTGTTAGGCCTAGAGCCTTCTTGATGCCACTGTACATACCTTTAATGTTTCTGGACTCGGCACTGCGCTGGATTCCTTCACACAGTTGCTGCCAGTACTCGTTCGCACACTGTCTAGCGATGCGTTGGGTGTTACTTCGGGCACTTCTGAGAGCAGCAAGCGTCCGTTCATTAGGGCTATAAAGTTTGTTCATTTGTCTTCAATTATTGGTTCCATCTTTGATAGGTGTGCGTTGAACCAGTCCTGGCTGAGCCGTTCCTCCATCCCAAACGTGGACATGGCTGTGCTGTAGATGGCACCCTTCATGGCGTTCCACTTGGCTGTGACATCGTGCTCTGGCAGGTCCTGGAGAGCCTGGTCCAGGCCGAAGGCATACTCCTCCACCATGGAGAGGACCGACATGTGTGCAGTGTTTTTGCGAGGGCGTCCTGTTGGTTTTGAGCGGTGTAGTGTCTGCGTGGCTGTAGGCGCACCCTGCTGCTCACGAGGCGTGGTCGGAGTCACTGTCTGCACTGTAGTATGTTCTGGTGGAGATGATGCTGTTAAGGACAGAGCGAATGGTGATGACCAAGTCGAGCTGGTGCCGCGATGATACCTGGTGTGTTTCGGTGTGTTTCCAAGACACTTTGTGTTGTGACTTACACTTGAAGAAGGTGTTGGCGACGCACAGGTCATGGTAGGTTGACAGCTTCAGCAGTCTCTGATCATTTTCGTTGGTCTTTAGAACTGATCCTTTGTGTCTTCTGGAGACGTAAAGGTTGGGGCGTAGACACTGAGGATGTTGACAGGGCCTGCATCAGTGGTGAGACGGATGGACAAGAGACGCTCAGTGCCCCTTGTGGGAGGCTCAGCCGAGGCCAGGAGGTTGTTTTTGATGGCAAAGCCCATTCCGTGCTGGCGAAAATTCTCAGGTTCTCGGCCTTTCCAGAAGAAGGTGTAGTTTTCCTCTTTGAGGGAGCCGCAAGAGGAGAGCTTGGTTTCGTGGAGGGCAGCTATGCTTGTATTTAGTCTGGAGAGTTCTCTATCGATGATGGCCGTCTTTCTGGTGTTGTCCACTTCCCTGAGGTCGTCGGAGATGCCTGTGCACATGGTGCGCACGTTCCAGCTTGCGAATCGAAGAGCTGGAGTCTTCTTTATTGGTTTCTTGTTTTTTTTGTCTGGTGTGGAATTATCGTCTGCTTGTCATGATGAGCAACACACTGAGCTCCAACACCCACTGTAGCAGGCAGACCATGGCGGATCAACACCTTAATGACTGGTGGCTGCCCGGCTTGAGGCGGGCGGTAGTCGACCAGTGGAACACGATGATCTCTAACCATACCCTAGTTAACAAATTTAACACAACGACTTTGACACATTTGTACCTTAGTTGCTATTGTCGTCTGTGACACTTATCTATCTATCTATCTATCTATCTATCTATCTATCTATCTCTCTCTCTCTCTCTCTCTCTCTCTCTCTCTCTCTCTCTATATATATATATATATATATATATATATATATATATATATATATATATATAAGTTTCCTATTCCAACATCTGTCGTCATTATTCACTAACAATATAACCATTATTACACTGTGGTATTGTCTTTTAGTAAGATAAGAATAATACATTAAGACAAGATGATTGTTCGCTTTTTGTATAAGCTATTTCTATATCATGTTCTAGACTGTTTGTCATTTTTGGATCATTTTTGTATCCTCAGGTGTCAGTGAGCGTTGAAATATTAAATAAAACTATTCAACTATTAAACATGCATCGATAATATACAGAACAAGAAAGTTATTGGAAAAATAAATCTCGATCTTATTGGAGACGTTTTTGTCATTGCATATTTGCTTAGAATTCATATTTTTTGTATGTTGCCCTTTCGCTATGCTTGTTTGATGCTTTGAAAGTCTTCATGTAAAGTTTACCTCGTTGTCGGAATTCGATTCTTCCGTACTCCTCTTAAATTCAGTTTGTCTCAGCGGCATGAACGATTTCTGACTTGCTTTGATGACTTTTTTTAAGATGGAGGCGTCCACTGTGAGCAGAGAGATATTTGCTAGCAGACTCAAGGCCAGCACTGATATTATCCGGTCGAACATGATTCCTCGGGACCTGCAAGAAAATAAACATTCGTTGAGTTGATGAAGGTATTGAGAAGGAATCCAATCACGTACAACACATGCACGGATTAATTTGATACCAAGGTGTATTCAAACGTATCGAACATAGTAATTGTTTATCTCAGATAAAGACACCATTGACAGTCATATTTAATTGGTCACTAATGTTTTAAAAATGATTTCGCATGAACATATATATGAGTAGTCTTTATTTCTTATTGTCTTCGGAATCAGATTTCATCTCAGGAAAACCATCCCGGGAACTCTCAGTTTAAAAAAAAACAAAACACTTTTACTCATTAAATAAGAAAGTAAAATTTAAGCATGGATTTTAAAAATATCCTCTAAGCAACTCTTTCTTTCTGCAAACGGTATAGGTAAAGCGAGATAGAAAATATTTGTCAAATGTGAGTTGGCTTGTTTAATGAAAACGACAAAGATGTACATAAATCATGCACATCTGTATTCATTGTCTATGTGTTTTATGACAAACAATAAGAAAGCACTCTAAACTTTAATTTAATAACGCTGAGTGGATGATATATTTGAAATCTTAACGTACTGGAATACCGATAGATGAATCTACGAAAATTACTTCAAATAAAGATACACAAATGACTGATGACATGTCTAATCTTTATAACATACGATGCAGCTGGTATCTTGACGCGGCTTTTGAAAGAGACTAAATTCCTTGTAGGAAGCAAACAAAATGGAAATGAAGATACAAAAGAGAAAATATAAGCACAGCCGAGGTTGTTATTTTATTATCAATTTGTGTATATTTGATACGATTCATCAAGTGAAAGAAAGGACACAATCTGAGTGTAATGAAAATAAAAATGGGATTTGAAACTAGGACTAAACAAATTCCACATTTGAATTGCCCGAGAAGACAGCGGATCGGAATCGAAAACATCAGTGTAAGGCAAAGATTATAAAGACATAAGGAAGAAATCAGGGCCATGTAAATCCATGGAATACCAAAACCATCAAAACACGTTGAAGCCCAAACCATGTCTTAAATATTTTGTTTCAACATTTCGGTAAAAATAGAAATTTGAAAGTGGAAATATACTAGTTAGAATGTTTATTCATGTGTATGTATTTCAGTTTTTGTAGGCACCGAAATATAACTTTTATCACCAGGAACATATAATTAATGGACTGTTTCATAACCATACATACATTACGAAATAACTTGAATGCTCGTTTCCAAGATATATTGAGAGAACATAGCAATCGTTAAACTAACTGGTCTGCTTGACAGGAAAGATAAGTGCTACAAAAACATGATCAAAGATTGCAAATAACGTATTACCGTTCATTTTTCATCTGTATATTTACAAGAAATATGTTCAAAGAATAAGCAATCTAAAGTATAGCATAAAATATATTTTCTTACCTCACTGAGCCGATAGTGTTCTTGTCCTTGCTCGGAGTAAGAGAGACCGGCAGAGCAAGTAACTATCTTTTTTATAACCGGGCCCAGAATAATTTATTATGTTGATGATAATTAGAGTTCATAAGCTCTGGTGTTTTCCACGTAGGTAAAGCTGAGAACCTAATCTTACCGAATTGCCAGATATGAATGTTCTGCCGGCTGTCACATGCTTGCTTCATTACACCCCCACTCGACAGAAGCAACCCAATCTATATTTGATCAAGATTAATGACTCAGTATAAGGCCTGTTCACTTCTGAGATATCCAGGAAAACCTGGTAGGATTATGTTGCTTTATTGGCTGCGAGAAGCTGCAAAGGCGCTAAATCAAACAAGCTTTCTAAATCGATTAGTCACAGTTAACCGAATTATTAACTTTCTGCAGATATTTGTTGTTTCTTTGTGCGAATGACTGCAATTGGAAAGGGCGAAATTGTGTTATGTGAAATAATTCATCATGACGTAAAAGTTGATAGTGACAATTGCTATGTGTTTGTTTCATAGTCTACAACATAAAATCGTTCAAATATTTAACAAATATAGATTAATAGTTATTTAGGTATTTTATTTTATATGTATATGTGTTACAAAAGCCGGCTTGATTATTCATGACATCAAATGATATTGTTTGAATTTCAATGAATATTGATATTGTGTCTAATATTGTTTGAATTTCAATGAATATTGATATTGTGTCTAATATTGTTTGAATTTCAGTGAATATTGATATTGTGTCTAATATTGTTTGAATTTCAATGAATATTGATATTGTGTCTAATATTGTTTGAATTTCAGTGAATATTGATATTGTGTCTAATACTGTTTGAATTTCAATGAATATTGATATTGTGTCTAATATTGTTTGAATTTCAGTGAATATTGATATTGTGTCTAATATTGTTTGAATTTCAGTGAATATTGATATTGTGTCTAATAGTGTTTGAATTTCAGTGAATATTGATATTGTGTCTAATATTGTTTGAATTTCAATGAATATTGATATTGTGTCTAATATTGTTTGAATTTCAGTGAATATTGATATTGTGTCTAATATTGTTTGAATTTCAGTGAATATTGATATTGTGTCTAATATTGTTTGAATTTCAATGAATATTGATATTGTGTCTAATATTGTTTGAATTTCAGTGAATATTGATATTGTGTCTAATATTGTTTGAATTTCAGTGAATATTGATATTGTGTCTAATAGTGTTTGAATTTCAATGAATATTGATATTGTGTCTAATATTGTTTGAATTTCAGTGAATATTGATATTGTGTCTAATATTGTTTGAATTTCAGTGAATATTGATATTGTGTCTAATACTGTTTGGATTTCAGTGAATATTGATATTGTGTCTAATATTGTTTGAATTTCAGTGAATATTGATATTGTGTCTAATATTGTTTGAATTTCAGTGAATATTGATATTGTGTCTAATATTGTTTGAATTTCAATGAATATTGATATTGTGTCTAATATTGTTTGAATTTCAGTGAATATTGATATTGTGTCTAATATTGTTTGAATTTCAGTGAATATTGATATTGTGTCTAATAGTGTTTGAATTTCAATGAATATTGATATTGTGTCTAATATTGTTTGAATTTCAGTGAATATTGATATTGTGTCTAATATTGTTTGAATTTCAGTGAATATTGATATTGTGTCTAATACTGTTTGGATTTCAGTGAATATTGATATTGTGTCTAATATTGTTTGAATTTCAATGAATATTTATATTGTGTCTAATATTGTTTGAATTTCAATGAATATCGATATTGTGTCTAATATTGTTTGAATTTCAGTGAATATTGATATTGTGTCTAATATTGTTTGAATTTCAATGAATATTGATATTGTGTCTAATATTGTTTGAATTTCAGTGAATATTGATATTGTGTCTAATATTGTTTGAATTTCAGTGAATATTGATATTGTGTCTAATATTGTTTGAATTTCAATGAATATTGATATTGTGTCTAATAGTGTTTGAATTTCAGTGAATATTGATATTGTGTCTAATATTGTTTGAATTTCAATGAATATTGATATTGTGTCTAATACTGTTTGGATTTCAGTGAATATTGATATTGTGTCTAATATTGTTTGAATTTCAATGAATATTTATATTGTGTCTAATATTGTTTGAATTTCAATGAATATTGATATTGTGTCTAATATTTAGTCTAATATTGCTTGAATTTCAATGAATATTTATATTGGGTCTAATATTGTTTGAATTTCATTGAATATTGATATTGTGTCTAATATTGTTTGAATTTCAATGAATATTGATATTGTGTCTAATATTTAGTCTAATATTGTTTGAATTTCAATGAATATTTATATTGTGTCTAATACTGTTTGAATTTCAATGAATATTGATATTGTGTCTAATATTGTTTGAATTTCAGTGAATATTGATATTGTGTCTAATATTGTTTGAATTTCAATGAATATTGATATTGTGTCTAATAGTGTTTGAATTTCAGTGAATATTGATATTGTGTCTAATATTGTTTGAATTTCAATGAATATTGATATTGTGTCTAATACTGTTTGGATTTCAGTGAATATTGATATTGTGTCTAATATTGTTTGAATTTCAATGAATATTTATATTGTGTCTAATATTGTTTGAATTTCAATGAATATTGATATTGTGTCTAATATTTAGTCTAATATTGCTTGAATTTCAATGAATATTTATATTGTGTCTAATATTGTTTGAATTTCATTGAATATTGATATTGTGTCTAATATTGTTTGGATACATATAAGGTGCCTCTATAAAATGTACATGTTTCGATTTGGTAAGGATCAGTCCATTTCGTCATCCTTGGTCAGACATCGTTCTGGTAGAAATGGCTTCGTTGCGGAAAATTAAATGTCCAGTTTTACATTCATTGTGTCTTCAATATAGGTAGATTTGAGGATATTCAGAGTCGTCCATTAAATCAAGCTTGCCCTCCAGTGATAATCCCGCTCTACAAAGTTCAATTGGATTTTCAGACATCACGGCATATATAAGTGAAGACGAAACAAAAATTACTTAAATGACAATATAAAAAGAATCGTTGAACTTTCGAGAATATTTTTTTCGTCTTTGTTTGCAAAAGTCTCAATGATCAAGCCTTCGATGAATTATCTCTGTATTCATAGACTCACAGATTATATACAAATAAAGGTTTTCGTTTGATATGTACATGAAACAATATCAAAACGGTAACCAGTCAACACTTTAGTTTGCTGATCATGCGCATGCTCTGAGTAAGGTTTGCTTTTATTGGGTCAGTGTTAGGTCTAAACGGCATTCAAAGTAATTAGGTTTTGGTTTAATGCGTTAATTTTCTTGTTAATTAAGAGGGAAACGTTCAGGAGAAAAGAAAATTTAATTTCAAATTTATTTCGGTTTCGGTTTACCCAAATTTCCGAGTATAAATAAGTGTTTGTTTAATTAAACTTGCTTACCCTATTTTGGAGTGTTCTGGGTGAGTCATCACTAAGGAACTGTATTAAACAAGTGACATAAATATAATACTAAGTGCATTCGTTTTCTTTGCGACACTCCATTTGTTTATAACAAAGCTGATACATTGTTGCAGTTGAATTCCTGGATAAATATCATCTTTCCTATCCGCCTATAGAAACTAATAGGTAATTCATTTGTACTTCTAAGCTGCGGTTTGATCCAAAAGACAGAAGCATACCTCCGAATGCATTTCCAGTTCTAGAAAAGTATAGTCTGTCGTTGTGTGTATTTGTGTGTTTTTGTTTTTCTGTCCATCATACTAAAGCGTCCCATGGAGGACAACACCCAACACCCTCACAAACTTAATTTTAGAATATCACAGTCCCACTATAGGCCCCAACGTAATGTTAAATTTTCGTATACCCCTATAATGACATGAGGAATGTTTACTTCACATTAGAGTCTCCAGTGGTCCAGACGCAATGCTTGATTCCCTTTCATCCACGGCGTCCAAAACGTAATGGTCAATTCACAAAGACTCCCACAGTGATATCCTTCAGGATGATTTTCCTTAGGCTCAGTATTTTTCATGTCTATGATTTAAACAATGGATAAACCAAACACGAATGAGGGTTCATTGTAAAGTGTGTATAAAAACTCCTTTACCAAACAAGACAATTGGATTGTCGTTGGACAGTATTCAGGCCTGAAGACAGAAACAACAAAATTAATAGGCAAAAGTCTTTCGAACACGCTGCAATACTGTTCAGACAAGGTTCAGAATATAAATAAGTAATAAAGATGCTGCATACTTGTTATTACTTGGACAGTAGGGACCGTCTTAATCATTATATTCAAGAAACAAATTTGTGAAAACGTTAATGCCATAATATAACTTTGAAATTTGAAACCTTATTTTATCGATGTAATTGATAGTTCACGCTAATTAATAGTTTTAATAGCATTGGGATGGACCCGGCGAAAAAGGATGCATAACGATGGTTCCTCATTCCAATATATAATAAAAAGGAAATTAACATTTTTGAGTAGATATAATAAAACAATTTTCTTGTGCAGCGGAAACATTTCATGTAGTCACATTATAGCTTGGGCATTATCCTTACTTTG
This sequence comes from Sinohyriopsis cumingii, assembly GCA_028554795.2. Classification (NCBI taxonomy): domain Eukaryota; kingdom Metazoa; phylum Mollusca; class Bivalvia; order Unionida; family Unionidae; genus Sinohyriopsis; species Sinohyriopsis cumingii. Next base: position 2,657,403 of record CM068828.1, read on the forward strand.
TAAAAATATGTTGGTGTTAATATGATGTCTCACGATGAAAATAATGAATTTGATAAGAAAAGTATCCTAGTTGTTGTTGTAGGTTTAACGTCACTTTCAACACGTGATGGGTTACACCTCGTGACCAGTATAACTGGTGGAGGAAGAACCGGGGTAAGACTTGGTAAGAAACATCGACCTACTGGCAAACTTTCTCTAATACATACGCTGTCAGAGCCCGAGACTCGAACCCACGTGGACAGAGGTGAGATGGCAGTGATAGGTCTGGCAAGTCCTTTAGGCCACTCGGCCTCCAGGGTTAGCCCCAAAGTTATCCGAGTCTTTCTAAATATATCTACAGACATTACCTAGTAATACGCATCATTCCTGGTTTTGTCGTTTGTTTCCACTGTCATGTAAGAACTTGCAGTATATTTTCTCAGCAAAAATATTCGTTTAACTATTACCACGATTATGACAATTAAGTATTGCCTATCTATATAATGCTGTTGATCTCCATTCACAGCAGTGTCCTTCATTGTGTGGTTCTACAACTGTCTTGACAGAATACATTCCATTGTCTATGCTTTCCATGCCTAGACTGCTATGCTGACTTTAACGCCTTCTGTATCTAGACCGCGATGCTGGTTTCTACGCTCTCCATATTTCGACTGCGATGCTGATATCTATGCTTTCATGACTACGATGGTGATTGCTATGCTTTCCATATCTAGACGGCGATGCTGATTTGTACACTTTCCACACATAAACTGCGATGCGGATTTCTACGCTTTCTACACCTAGATTGCGGTGCTGATATATATATTCTTCCCGTAACTGCGACGCTGATATATATTTTTCCCGTAACTGCGATGCTGATATATATTCTTTCCGTAACTGCGATGCTGATATATATATATATATATATATATATATATATATATATATATATATATATATATATATATATATATATATTCTTCCCGTCTTTGCAATGCTGATTAACCTTAAAGATCTTGAAAATTGTCTGCTCGAGTCAAGCAAGCGTCGCAAATTCCTGTTATGGTCTCAAACTTTCGATGATGAATGCTTTCACCTAAATATTGCCTCTCTGAATGCCAGAATGCTATACAAGTCAATATCTAGAGACTGAATGAATGCGGTGACAAAGGGCAAGATGCATAACATGTATTTCAGCAAGAAACTGTTGCACTTATCTACCATGAAACTGTGTTGAATTTCTTGAATTATTGTACTGCGGTGTTGAATTTCTTGTTACGGTTTGCGTCTGTGTGATGATGGTACATTGATGTTGATTTGCATATCACGGTTCGCGTACTGGTGATGATCGAATGCTAGTATTGATTTATATGTCACGGTTCACGTACTGGTGATGATCGAATGCTAGTATTGATTTATAGGTCACGGTTCGCGTACTGGTGATGATCGAATGCTAGTATTGATTTATAGGTCACGGTTCACGTACTGGTGATGATCGAATGCTAGTATTTATTTATATGTCACGGTTCACGTACTTGTGATCACAATGAGTTGATGTCTTTGATTATATGTGAAGAAATATTCAGTCTTATTGTATTATTCAATGAATTTATGTTCGTTTGTTTTATTTACAATTCTTATCTTAAATCTTTTCCAAAAACTTAGGCATGTACCTTGAGAATTGTGTAAATTAGTTTTATAAAGAAACTTTTAAATTTTGAAGGATTAATTACTTTCCATAGTAAAATATATCCTTGATGAGGTATCTTTGAGTGTTTTCTGCCGAATATATAATTCCGTAATTATTTTTATACTCGTCATAATGGAATATAGTATTACTGTCCTGGTATCGTTGACTTACAACAACAAGCTAAAATCAGTCATTTGTATCATACTGGAAGAATTGCAATGAAAATTTGTTCGTTAATATTTTTAACGTGGGAAGCACCATATTTAACCTGCTTTCATTTTTATAAAGGCACATTCTATTAGCACGATTTCGTCAAAGGGGTGAATGGTGTCCTTCATAGCATGATGGCAGGCATATTAGGGCAAGGCGGCACTTGTTTAGGCCTACTTCCGTCAAACGTAATAGCTAATATGTGAACCCCCCCCCCCCCATAATTTTGCTTCATACTAATGAACACAAACCGGCACTTAATAGTTGTTACACTAATGCTTTATCTTGATCATTGTGGTACTCATACACTGAAAATACGGCAAGCAGTTCTTTATATCTGATTCGTCCACGGTATTTCTTTTCAAACTTACATTATTAAAGTTAAACATAGTCTGTCTTGGGTAGAATTGTTAACTTCGACATTTCTTGATAATTTTCCATGAAAGAGGTTGATCTGTCTTTTCAAGATCTAAACGACTACCACGAAACGTTAAACACTGAGATTCCTGGACCGGTCAGACGTGAGATATATATTTGTTTTGGACTGGTCAGACGTGACATATATTTGTTTTGAACTGGTCAGACGCGAGGTATATGTTTGTTTTGGGGTTACTGAAGGCACTAAAATCTAAAAGTTACTATTCAGAACAGTGTAAATATCTTTTTGACGATCAGAAATTGAAATGCAAATGAATTTATGACATTCAGTTTGATTTCAATATATGCAAGCCAATGTTAGGGCAAATGAATTTATGAGGTTCAGTTTGATTCCACTTTATGCATGACAATGTTAGGGCAAGTTAATTTATAACATTCATTTTGAATTAAATGTATGCATGCCAATGTTAGCGAACCGTAATTTATGACGTTCAGTTTGATTCCAATTTATGCATGCCAATGTCTGGGGAATTATTATCGATGCAATGTGGTATTTATGGCTTTGAATCGTGCATCTCAAAGTTTTGCATCTGTTATTTTATGTGTACCCAAGTGGTAAACTTTATCCAGATCAGTGATTTGATAGAAAGTCACAAATTTAGACTTGTTGCGGGAATTTTATTTTAAATCCAAAAAACTGGGTAAATATATTGCCCCAAAAATAGTAATTTGTTTAAATTTTAAAAGTTAAATATTGAAAATTATATCCAAATAACAAATTTGCATCTTTACAAACAGAATTAGTCATGTATTTAAAGACATTATTTGCTAGTAATTAATGAAGTTAGAGAAAAAAAGTTTGGGTGAGATTTGCAAGCTCGTTTTAACTTTACCTATGCCATCATGTTATCTCACGTCACTTCACTTTCACCTCTTACTGTGTTAAGAGAAAAACACTAGAAGGAATGGAACCAAACTTCATGGTAATGCTTCAATGTTGCTACAGATAAAGCACAAGCAACATCATTAAATAGGTGCTACTTGTTTCATCTCTTCCTTGTATCGCAAGAAACTAATTGAGCCCATCATCTAATATTGCATAATTTTATTGTCCTTTAGAAAAATATTAATATTCCTTTCTCTTACAGTACATGTATATCTGCTGACTATTGAGGAATGTTACCTGTATTCAATAAAAATCCGTTTTAAAGTCTAAGCAGAAGAATTATTATCTACTTCTAGACTCGCACTAGCTGTAAAAGCAAGCAGGTTTGAAAGTTCGGTTCCGAAAAGGGTACTTGCACTAAACATTACAGTCTTTCACTCAAATGGAACTTTATTTCCAAGAGCATGTCACACAACATGTGTGTGTGTGTGTGTGTGTGTGTGTGTGTGTGTGTCCAAATTAGAAATTGCCAAAAGTATGACATCTTTGTTGAAGTTACAGCCAAAACAGTAGGTTTCATTAAAATGTAGAAAATTGAAGAAATATATTAGGAACTGAATTAGGGTAGAGATGCTTACAAGGCGCCCTAATTAATGCAACAAATTATCCCAACAAAGACTGGCAGAGCTTGAAATATCAGTTAAAATTGGTTACAAAAGCATAAAATATACAAAATGTAATTTGTATAAGTTAGAAAACAATGCGATTAGAGAAATAAAATACTGACTAGCCATCACATAGACGCAAAATACTGACTGGCCATCACATAGATACCAAAAATGACTGGCCATCACATAGACACCAAAAATGACTGGCCATCACATAGACACAAAATACTGACTAGCCATCACATAGACACAAAATACTGAATGATCATCATATAGACACAATAAATGACTGGCCATCATATAGACACAAAATACTGACTAGCCATCACATAGACACAAAATGCTGAATGACCATCAGATAGACACAAAATACTGACTAGCCATTACATATACAAAAAATACTCAATGGCCATCAGACAGACACAAACTACTCAATATCCATCACATAGACACAACATAGTGACTGACCATCAGAAAGACACAAAATACTGACTGGCCATCCGATAGACAAAAAATACTGACTGGCTATCAGATAGACACAAAATACTGACTGGCTATCAGATAGATACAAAATACTGACTAGCCATCAGATTGACACAAAATACTGAATGACCATCAGATTGACACAAAATACTGACTGGCCATCACATATACACAAAATACTGACTAGCCATCAGACTGACACAAAATACTGACTGGCCATCACATAGACACAAAATACTGACTAGCGATCACATGGACACAAAATACTGACTGGCCATCAGATAGAAACAAAATACTGACTGGCCATCAGATTGACACAAAATACTGACTGGCCATCACATAGACACAAAATACTGACTAGCCATCAGACTGACACAAAATACTGACTGGCTATCACATAGACACAAAATAGTGACTGGTCATCAGATAGACACAAAATAGCGATCGACGATCTGATAGACACAAAATGCTCAATATCCATCAGATATACAAAAAATACTGAATGGCCATCAGATAGACAAAAAAGACTGACTGGCCATCGGATAGACACAAAATAGTGGTTGAAGATCTGACAGATATAAAATACTGACTGACCTTCAGATAGACAAAAAAGACTTACTGGCCATCAGATAGACACAAAATAGTGACTGGCCATCATATAGACACAAAATGTTGACTGCCCATCAGCATATAGAGACAAAATAGTGATTTATGATCTGACAGACACAAAATGCTGACTGGCCATCATGGAAACAAAAAGTCATCATATAGACACAACATACTGAATGGCTATCTGACAGACACAAATTACTGAGTGGCGAACAGAAATACACAACATAGTGACTGACCATCAGAAAGACACATAATAGCGATCGACGATCTGACAGACACATAATACTGACTGGCCATCATACAAACACAAAACACTGACTGACCATCAGATAGTCAGAAAAGACTGACTCGCCGTCCGATAGACACAAAATTGTGACTGGCCATCATATAGACACAAATAGTGATTGACGATCTGACAGACACAAAATACTGACTGACCATCAGATAGACACAAAATACTTACTGACCATCAGATAAACAAAAATATTGACTGGCCATCAGATAGACACAAAATAGTGACTGACAATCGGACAGACACAAAATAGTGACTGGCCATGATACAGGTACAAGATACTGGCTATCAGACTGTTCATATGATATACACAAAATACTGACTTGCTATCAGACACACACACAATATTGACTGACCATCAGACACACACAAAATACTGACTGGCCATGAGAGAGACACAAAATATTGACTGGACGTCAGATAGGCACAACATATTTGTGTGGGCATCAAATAGACACAAAATATAGACAGGTCATCAGATGGACACAATCTTGACTGGCCATCAGGTAAACACAAACGGACTCTTAGCCATACATCACATCTTTCACGCAATATTTATGTTTAAAATTAATTTGCTTTACTTGTAAAAGCATTAGTATAATGGTAAAAAGTCAAAGTAATAATATTTAATTTATGAAGTAAACCGTCATGAAAACGAAATGGAGTGACATGGAAACCAAGCTACAATGCTTAATGTAATGGTTACCTTACTTCTAATGTTTCAACACATAAACTCAGTATTGGTATATTATTTACTTTAGTATTCAAATGATCATGGTTGGGTTATTACATATTCACTCGCAAACTAAATAAGTCAATGGGATTGTATGTTAACTTTCTGATCAATTAGGTAACATTTTACACATCGCTAAATAACCAGCCATGATCATTTTATCCTTATAAGTTCAATTTCATCCATGCTGTCATCAGAAATTCATATTTCATTAACAAAGCAATCACTTTTAGGTAACTAGTTTTCTTTCATTAGCTTCATCACTGCACCGGAATTCATAGCCCCATCTTTAACGTATTTTAGGGTAATGTTTTAGAGGGGGTCATGTCAGTTATCAATGGAAATTGGTATGGTCATTTATATAAAGAAAAATAGATTGTTGATATTTAAACCAGGTTATTCCTTTTTATGACCATTACGCTAGCGTATGACACGTGTTGTATAAGCATATGTTGTTCTTGCTTTGATCGCATGTCGATCTTTCAAAAGCAAAATCGTGCCCATTTTTAGTGATATCCCCTGCTGGTTACATGACCCTGATCTTTAATAATAGCTGGTGTAACATACTGTCAAAGCAAATGCAAGAATTTATGAAGATAGGTATATGCTTTCTTTGGCAAAAATGTGTGAGTGTTGTGCTATTGCATTGTTTTCATTTTTAATGGCAGATTTTAATTAGGGTTGCAAAGTTTGATCCGAGAACACGAGGTTGGGGTGGGGGATGGTTGTTATTGTATGTATTGTATAATGCATTGGTACAGCTAGAGCTTCACATAATATGACTGGAAAACTGAAACGCAGTCTGAAGAATTTACCTGCGTGTATATAACAGTATCACGTGACCCTTTATATCCAATCAATTTGAATAAAACACTCATGACAGTTAGAGTTATAATGATGTAGCAAATGTTACCAAGGACGTTTTTCAGCTGTGCCTTCGAAATTTACTAAAATGTATTAATATATATATGTTTGGCCTTGAGGAAATATCAATTACCTGACACTTTTGAGATATGTTGCCTCCGATGCATTAATTTACAGCGCATTACGATAAGCTTTATGTATACAGATGAATCCAGAAAACGATATTAGATGATGGATTTTCTGCTGCAGTGGTATTAATTCCATGTATGTGTCTCGACTGCAGATCGAAAAAAGTGAAATGATATGGCACGACTGGAAGATCTGATGTTATAACTCCAACAAATGCGAGATAGAGTGTTCTGAAAATCTCCTGCGTCAAAACCTTATCTACTTACAAATAAGGCTGAGAGAAAGACTGAGACATGAATCATGCAAATGCAGCATTTTCCTGTGTGCCTTTTATGCTTCAAATATTACATATATTTTCAAAACCTTTAAAGTAAATGCTGTTCCCATTCCGTGCTAAACAAACATATATCAACGATGAAGAAACCTTCTTGTGCGCTGAAGGCATGTACATTATCAAAGACACAAATTTACTTGTTAGCATGTGGTAGCAGTATTTTTAAAATACATAAATTATAGAAATATTTGATGTATAATACGAATACCCACATGATATACTGAAGGCAATTAACGTCAGTATCATTATAATGCGGTCCCTCTATATAACGCTGCTCATGGGAGCCATGAATGTAATCTGCTTTATAAGTGAGTGAGTGTTACAAGGCCGTTTTATGATAGTGCTGTAAAGCACAATACACGAATATTTAATTATCTGAGAAAAAAAAAATTTGTTTCACTTTTTTTTTAGCCCAAAAATTAAAAGAAATGGAAATATATTACGGAGAGAGAGAGAGAGAGAGATCTATAGCATGGGACCAAGATAACAGATTCATAAAATCGCCATTATATTCAAAAGCTGCTAACATATTCCTATCAACTCAATCGTGACAATTTAACGGAGAATACATTACAATGAAAGGTAAATTTGGCAAAGTATGCAAACGTAATCAACATTGAATTTTTTAACATTAGAGCTAGCTTTGTTTTTCCAGTGTTTGCTTTCTTTAATAAACTACTTTATTATTTATGCTCATTTTCGTATTACTTATGGTTTTGCCGTTCTTATTGGATGCATATTAATTGTTCAGAAATCGTTCCTGATACAAAACAAGAGGAATAAAGTCCCTCAAATTTGTACTGTTATCTGCCACATCTGTGTATTGATCGAAATGAGGATCTGTGTATTCATTAAAATGATTATTTGTGTATTGATCGAAATGATGAACTGTATATTGATTGAAATGATGAGCTGTGTATAGATTGGAATGATGATCTGTGTCTTGATCGAAATGATGAGCTGTGTATTGATTAAAATGATGAACTGTGTATTCACTGAAATGATGAACTGTGTATTGAACGAAATGACGAGCTGTGTTTTGATCGAAGTTATGATCTGTGTATTGTTTGAAATGAAGAGCTGTGTATTCATTGAAATTATGATCTATATATTTGTTGAAAAGATTAACATTTTTTTTGTAAAGATCACTAACATTTGTATCTACATTAAATATATCTCATAAAACTCTTTGCACACTTTGGATCTGTGTGCGTTTAAGCAGGTTAGACAATCTATATGTACGCAAACTTACTACAAACTTTTCAGTCTCATTCATCAACATATATGTTACATGCTTCTTGTAAATAATATATAATATTATCACTATATATTGGTAGAGTAAAGGGATTGTATCCAAATTTATATGAAAATACTTATATTTTTTGCATGCTTTTATTGTACATTTAAAGGACGAAGGAAGAAACCAAGAAAGAAAATAACACTATAATGAAGTACTTGTTCTTGTGAGGACACGCTACATTTTGTACGTTCTTCTATATCCTGTGTTGAAACAGTAATGATTATTGCATTAGAGAGGTACTCAAAATCGAGTCGGTTTTTAGAATCTATTAAAGTGCTGAGAAATTAGCAGGCTACCTTTTCATAGATGAGTTAAATCATTATAAAATATAAAGTAAATTTTAAAAAAAATTGCCAAAGAATGAAACATATGGTCCACTAGCGACGTATTGGGTAGACGGAAGGTAATATACTGTAGTAAATTTAGAGTATGTGCACTTGGTTGTAGTGCCCCGTTTTAAGCAATTCTTAGATTTGTGTGATTACTTGTTTGATTATTGGAATTCGGCGCCATGGAAATATTCCTGGCCCGAACTAATGAGCTAATGAATAGGAGCAAACGTCACGGAGTGAAGTGTTAGTGTGTTTCCATGATGTCCCGGTTCACTAGTAGTGAATTCCGACCAAAACCGAATGAATGTCCTTGTCGTAAAATAGTACATATTAAAATCTAGTGGTATACATTGGTAGCGTGACTGCAAGGACAGTACTTACGGTATTAAACCGGTAAATTACACAAGGGAATAAATAAAAAGGGACTTGACAGACACCGTTTATGTCGCCATGTGGGCGAATATGGTGCAGTTATATCGGCGGAATGTGCCTGGAAAGCATACATTGACTGGCCTAAGGTGGCGGAGTTAAAATACTTCCCATTGTTAAGGAGTACTCATATATGTTCCAAGGCGTGAACGGAAACATAATGAAGCAAAAACACGCAGATGTACGGTTGATAGATAGTTGGCAGTTTGGTTTATCTGTGATCTTGCATTAATTAGAGGAAAATTTAGGTATAGAATGGACACGTCGGGCTTTCTGATTTACAACTGAGGTTGTATGGAAGTCTTTGGAAAGTCGGGGAAACTTATGACTTCTAGCGAGAATCGCGCCAGGGTTTGACAACCGCTCGGTCAAGTAAATACCCGTGTGCGTGTAATAATACTAACGTTAAATAGACCTCAAAAGTAACTCTGTCGGTGGTCTGCCTTGGAGAGATTCTATATTAGATTGACGAATGTTATTTTAAATTAATGACGTTATACATACCACAATGCTAGCACTATGGGTAGTCAGTGTTGGTGAGAATCTACATTGGATTGACGCACAATAATAATAATGTTTTACAGTGTCCAATGCTAGCACTATCGGTAATCAAACTTGGTGAGATTCTATACTGAATCGACGGAAGATGCGACATAATAATGACGTTATAAAGACCCCAATGCTAGCACTATACTAAGTCTGTGTTGGTGAGATTATCTGTTGGATTGACTACAATATCACATTCTGATGACGTTGTATAAACCCCAGTGCTTTCACTTCAAGAAGTCTGTGTTGGTAACGTTCTCTTTTGGATTGATGTACATTATCACATAGTCGCTACACTTTGCCTATAGTATGTGCAGTTTTATATTTTGATATTATAACATATGAACATATCACTTTATGTGTTTCTGATTGGTCCAAATACGTCCATAAAATTATTGAGTAGTATTCTCTTTACTGATTGGCTGCGATGGTGGGAAAACTTTTCTTAACCCCGCCTTCTAGAATGTTTTGTTGTCAAGGAACATTTTTGCCGCCATTTTTTTTAGTCGATTCAAGAAAGGAATTGGGGGAAAAAATGGTCTCGTCTGAATATGGCCAATTTACCACCGCAGCGTCTTGTTATGTCATGTATAACATATCATAACAAATGAAAAATGTATATCACCCACACCCACATACTAAAAGATGAAGACCCACCAGAGTGGGTTTCTTGCAATGAACCATTCACTGTCAAGCACTTTATGATAGAGTGCTTTGACCTACAACCTACGCGCGATCGTTATTACATTGTGCATGACATGAAAGAACTTTTTGATACTATAAACATCACTCGAATTATAAAGTTCCTCAAAGCCGTAAATATTTACTCCAAACTCTGACTTTTATGCTATCACCTTGTGCAGTTTTATGCAATATATATATACCGTCCCATTTTAATACCTATTCATCTTTTTACATCTCCCGTTGATCGGGAAACTTTATTTTGCACCGTTACCATCTTACCGTTTTTAATTTCAACCATTTGTTCTTTTATATCGCTGGTCGATATAGGACCTTTTATAAGTTTTAAAAGATTATACAAATAACACTTTGTTTGGCGCTAAATAGCCTAACAGTGCTGATGCGCCGTTAAAAATCAATCAATCAATCAATCAATCAATCAATGAAAAATGGATAAAACCCAAAGAAAAGAACAACAACAAGTAAAACTATGGGTATTGCTCAGTTCATAGCGAATGTGTAAGTTGGGGTTGGAGGGGGTTGGTAAACCTGAAGCAAGGAACCAACCCTATATATAAGTGTGGTTTAGAAGTTAACTTACAGAAGTAAATAAACTCACCTCTGTTCACAGAAGAACGTGGACATAAACCGGTCTCCAAACTGACAGAAGTTTATCCAACCACTGCATATTACACGGTAAATATGAGATGCAATTCCGACTCAAAATGAAATTTGTTTAGATAATCTGCTGTCTTTTGTTCCAAGTCAAATACTGCAAATATCAGGTCACAAATACATTACAGTAAATATGGGAGTTTCTGCATACAGGAATCCTTCGTTCAAACGAATATTGAAACAATATAATGATTAGTTGTGAAAGTGACATGTTAGGTTACGTAAACATGGACCGTCTACTCTACTGCATTCTTATCGGTACTGCACCAAACAATGTGACATTCTGTGTTTAAAAGTAATTTTGTCTGTGTAAAATGTTCTATTGATTCAGAAGGACGCCTGATCTTTGACTTATAGATTGTAAGGAAAGTATAATCTACTTTTAAACGTTAATACTAGTTCAACTTTGACTTATAGATTGTAAGGAAAGTATAATCTACTTTTAAACGTTAATACTAGTTTAACTTTGCTTGGAACTTATTTTACGCGCAACACATGAACGGTGCAACGTCTGTCAGAATGAACAAAAATATTCGTTCTTCTTTCTATTTAAATAATTTCCACTGAAATAGAAACTATGTGATAAAACGAATCTCAAATGGGTAATGATTTAATACTGAATTTATGAAGCGAATTCAATAATTTCCAGCTTTTGCGAACCTTGGCGAGCAAAAACATGACATTATTCAACTCGTTTCATAAATTCAATATTAAATGAATATCCATTTGAGATCCTCTATATTTTACATGCTAATGACGTTGTATAGACCCCCAGTGCTGGCACTTGAAGAGGTCTGTGTCGGTAAGGTTCCCTAATTAAGATCTTGCTGCATAAAAAATATTTCTGCAAGCGCATCACTGGCATGGCAATAAATACTCCCATGAAATAATTGGTATATGAAGATACCGAAGGATACATAATCAAAAATCGAAATTGAATATTGAAAACTAAATCAAATAATAATTGCTGATATTTGTGAAAATAACAACAAGGGTATTTTATAATGTATAGTTTTATGCACGACTAATCGTACATGGTAGATATGGAGTTCTGTACGGCATCCAATTATGTCCACTGATACGGCACGTTCAGGCTGACCATATTTAGGTTAGGTGGTTTCAATGACGTCCGTTTGTCGATATTAGATGTATCAAATCAAACTTTTCTCAGAACCAGTTTATTTTGAATTTCATTCGCACTTCATGGCTGAAACAATTTTGATAGCTAGGAAACGGCTGGAGTATGTAATAAATACAAGACCGCAACGTCTTTTGTTCCAAGACAAAGAAACGAACTCGTTTGATACTGCGTATGAATACATTTGGCCTGATAACCTCAAGCAAGAAACATTCTTTTGCATTTAATCTTTTAGGACGGAAAATCCATTCGTTGTTATGTTTTCTGAGGAATATAAATATAAAAGAAGACAAAAACATTAATGCAGCGAAATAAAATCTCTGGAGAAAAAGATGTTTATCCTGATATTTAACAGTTAAGTACAGTCGTTTTTGCGGATAAACTCACGGCCAAGCTCATTATTTGTCTGTTGCAAACCTGTCGGTCGCGTATATAATGCACTATTTTCGAACTTATTGGCTGCTAAAACAAATCTTGTTTTGGGGAGCGAAAACAACCCTCCTATTTGTATATTGCACTCCATTTCATGAAATACTTTTCATTAAACTTGAAGTTTTGTGTATATACCATTCATAATAGTGGCATAAATATTTTGTGTCATTTCGTGGATTGGCAAAAAATTAAAATACCAAAGGGTGCATTTACACCCTTCCACAATATCGAAAATATAGTCCTTTTGTTCATGTGGAATGTTGAGCATTTTGAGACTGATAATGTAAGTATCGGTGTATATGCATATAAGTTATATTTCTGTCAAATGTCTGCACCAGATGTACATACTATAAACAGTGTTATTTATCTTCCGTGTAAACACTAGTATTTCTGTTGAAGCCTGATATACATAAAACCCAGCCATATGTAAACTCACGTTAACAGCGATCCACATAAATAAAATTTAGCCCTCACCGAGAGCATTCAACGGCGAAAGGTTATTCTGTCCACTGAAGTAGTTTACCAAATGACAATATTTAGTGATTATTCTACAGTTTAATCAACAATGGCATGGTTTGAGGAGTTAGACAACAGTTTTTAGCACATGACATTTACACATGGCGATCAGTATATTTAGTAACGGAAGAACCTGAGGAGCCCCTTAGAGAAATTACCGACCCATGGGAAGCTACTATCAAGCTCTCTCACATACCCGGGTTGGTCAAGAGAGACTCAAACTTAAGCGTACAGAGTGGAGCCACGCGGTGCCCTTTTAATCAACGAATACTTGGTGCATGTGATACAACTCTGCATTGTGTTGCAATGCATCAAAGTCATGAGTACAGAATTTAGAAGAAAAAGAACTTGAAACTGTAAATTTTATTTGTAAATACTACGTACAGTATGCATAAGCCAGCCGGAGAGACGGAACATTGACACAAATGTAACAAACTGCATATTAACACGAAGCTATGAGGAGAGTTATTTATTACAAAATATTATTTTCATTTTGTAGCAGAAACGTTAATATGATATGTACTATCTATGTCAAAACTAATTGTCCTGAGCACATTTCAGAATACGACTGTTGTCATCAAGGTCAACGAAATGCATATAACTGTTTTACATTTCAAACAAATGGACTTATAGTCAGTGTTAGATTCCTGCACTTAAAGTTTTCATATGATAATTTGCACTCCAAGTTTTCACATGACAATTTGCACTCCAAGTTTACACATGGCAAATTGCACTCCAAGGTTACACATGACAATTTGCACTCCAAGTTTACACATGACAATTTGCACTCCAAGGATACACATGAAAATTTGCACTCCATGTTCACACATGACAATTTGCATTCCAAATTTACACATGATAATTGCACTCCAAGTTTTCACATGAAAATTTGCACTCCAAGGTTACACATGACAATTTGCACTCCATGTTTTCACATGACAATTTGCACTCAAAGTTTACACATGACAATTTGCACTCCAAGTTTTCACATGATAATTTCACTCCAAGTTTACGCATGACAATTTGCACTCCATGTTTTCACATGACAATTTTCACTCAAGTTTACACATGAAAATTTGCACTCCAAGGTTACACATGAAAATTTGCACTCCATGTTCACACATGACAATTTGCATTCCAAATTTACACATGATAATTGCACTCCAAGTTTTCACATGACAATTTGCACTCCATGTTTTCACAAGACAATTTGCACTCCAAGTTTTCACATGATAATTGCACTCCAAGTTTACACATGACAATTTGCACTCCATGTTTTCACATGACAATTTGCACTCCAAGTTTTCACATGACAATTTGCACTCCAAGTTTACACATGACAATTTGCACTCCAAGTTTACACATGACAATTTGCACTCCAAGTTTACACATGACAATTTGCACTCCATGTTCACACATGACAATTTGCACTCCAAGTTTTCACATGATAATTGCACTCCAAATTTACACATGACAATTTGCACTCCATGTTTTCACATGACAATTTGCACTCCAAGTTTACACATGACAATGTGCACTCCAAGTTTACACATGACAATTTGCACTCTAAGTTTTCACATGGCAATTTGCACTCCAAGTTTACACATGACAATTTGCAGTCCAAACTTGAATATGATAAATTGCACTCCATGTTTTCACATGACAATTTGCACTCCAAGGTTACACATGACAATTTGCACTCCATGTTTTCACATGACAATTTGCACTCCAAGTTTACACATGACAATTTGCACTCCATGTTTTCACATGACAATTTGCACTCCAAGTTTACACATGACAATTTGCACTCCAAGTTTACACATGACAATTTGCACTCCATGTTCACACATGACAATTTGCACTCCAAGTTTTCACATGATAATTGCACTCCAAATTTACACATGACAATTTGCACTCCATGTTTTCACATGACAATTTGCACTCCAAGTTTACACATGACAATGTGCACTCCAAGTTTACACATGACAATTTGCACTCTAAGTTTTCACATGGCAATTTGCACTCCAAGTTTACACATGACAATTTGCAGTCCAAACTTGAATATGATAAATTGCACTCCATGTTTTCACATGACAATTTGCACTCCAAGGTTACACATGACAATTTGCACTCCATGTTTTCACATGAAAATTTGCACTCCAACTTTTCATATGATAATTTGCACTCCACATTCCATATGATAATTGCACCCCAAGTTTTCACATGACAATTTTCACTCCAAGTTTACACATGACAATTTGCAGTCCATGTTTTCACATGACAATGTTTTCACAAGATCTTTTTTCTGATATTTCTCTGTTTCAGTCCTAAATTTAGGTGATCAATTCATACCGCTGATTAATGGACATACAACCTGGCTTCAGGGAAATCTTATTGTCTCATTTCAAAATTCAGCCTTTCTCAAAGTTTTAAATTTCGCTATTCAATCCTGTCAAAATAGATATTGACGTGTTTGCTTACCGTTTTCCTTCAGTTAAGTAATAATTCTGGAGCTAATAGGTCGTTGGTAAATGTTCAATGTCACATGAAGGTCATTACAGTATCATGAAAGGAGAACACCGAAAAGCACTAACAATATGTTATCAGGTCTTTTTAAAGAAAAGCTAAAACTATTATAAGGAATCAAACATGAACATATATGACCAAATATCAGCTTTCATTCATGAACAAAACCTGACTTTGAGACATAAGTATGTGTCTACAGATGTATGAGATAATAACGTTAAGTACCTACCTCAATGCAATCAGCTGACTTGACAAAACAGTGGTGTACAGTTCAAATTGTCAAAAAATACAACGGTAAGGTTCCGTCTTCTCGGCTAATGTTGTAATTGCGGAACAAACATAATTCTCTATAAGAGGTTAGTGACTGCGTTTCTGTGTAAGAGGCCTGTGAAGCTATACACAGCTTGGCCTTGCAACAATCAATTTGAATCGAATAATTTACCGGCGAAAAGCATTTGTGAATTTCGATGCACATTTCTGGAACAGATGACGTTGCCGACGTATGATGAATAGAAAAATAAAACCAGCAAGTTAATTTGAGTTAATTCTTTTGTAATTCTTAAACTGCTGAATAATATCTAAATAGTCAATAATATTCTCAATATTTTGGGCTGTATCTTACAAAGAAAATAATTTCTTTTTCTTCCAGCAGTATCAGTAAATGAATGCAAATCTATCAACGCTAAACAATACATACATAAGTGTGTATCAGTTTTGATGTGGTATTATTTACCAACATGTTTACGTTAAAAATGTACTGCTGCAAATAAAGGCTGGTAACATGTTTAGAAAATCATTTACTTTACCACAAATTTAATCAACATATCAAACAGAAATGATTTTGCTCTGTTTATTCAAGAATAATAATTATGTTTTGTTTTATTTTATAATTATTAATTCGCTAATGAATTCTGTGTTTTTAAATATTTAACTTGATGTGATTTAGCGACACGCCGACTAATAGATGTACTATTTAAACCCACATGCAAAATTGTGAAAATGTTAATCACTGAACGACAGAATGAAAGATAAAAGTAACGATCTATAATAAAAAGTCCCGAGAAACTCAGAACTTCGACAAAATCATAAAGAAGAATAACAGAATAAGATTATCAGTGACATATAGCGTTCCGGATAATTTGAAATACTATTGTATATTCAGTATGTTTTGAGGTTGAAGAAGAAAAACTGAATCACTACCATACTGTCATGTATACCTATATTTCTTGTAACCCCTGGTACATGATTTTATCTAAGTTTTATCATTTTTATCCATAGCAGTAAACTGTATAGAATATCAGCAGTTAGTTTTGTCTACTGTATGAAACATAATATTACATCGGATCTATAAATATAAGCTTACGTATGTGTAACGTCGCCCTCTTAGTAAGATGTGTGGTTAATTGGATTAGGCTAGCGTTATCTTAAGGATAACCTACCTCGATTTTATAGTCCGGTGGGAGTGGACAGATAAAATATTAACAGAGAACTGAGCAAGACTATTGGGAAAAAATAATGAAATACAAGCTCCCCTAGACAAGGTAATAGCAAAATTTAATCAATAATAATTAATAGCAGCATCTCAAATTCAATCTAAGTTATGTCAACAAAATTTAATAGCAGTGTCTAATTTGGACTTATTTCATCACAATAACCAGTGGTGAAAAGAGCACAATGTTCACGACTGATCGCATCACCTTCCTCTCGTTACCCGTGTATCAAGTTTTCATATTCTCTAGTCTTTCTATTCTGAACGCTTTATCTATTCCTGGATTTCCTAGTCCTTTGTTCTGAACACTTCAGCTATTTCCAGACTTCCGACTTCCGTCTTCGGAATGTCCCGTCTCTCTCATACAGCTATTTCCTTAAAGGATAAAATTACCCCTTAATCTCTATAGGTATCACTTTCTATACGTACATAAAATTCTGTCACTTAGGTTACTCAGAAGCATACGTAACTAGATATTCAAACACTGCATAAATTCTGTCCTAATTCGAAAGATTATCACTCTCGCTTCACAGTGGCCAACCGTAAATTAACAAGTGAGCGGTGTATCTAATATTGCCGTATCTCTTTACTACATGATCGATTATTATAGCATGTAATTCACAAAATTCTAGATCACAGGAATCCCTAACCTACAAGATTATTTAAACATTGCAAAATCAAATATAACATGCGATTATCGTTAGCTCACGGTGATCAGTATCATCCTCACAGACAAAGGAAATTATTTCATGTAATCCTATGAAACCCTACACATATAAAAATTTGGATCGCATGCAATCGTCAATTCTATAAATGAACTAGTAATTGTAAAATTAAAGAGATAAATTGCATAACAACTCCACCATAAACAGATTACCATGAAAGTGAATAAACGATGCATAATGTGGATCCTAGTCATGTCAAACACATTTGCACAAAACAAACAATCAAAATTAGAACATTAAGTGTAAAATTAAAATAGCGTACCTTAATGTTGTTCTCTTTCAGAAAGTGTGCGTCTGTGCACGAAAACCTCTATTTTCTTGCAAGACAGCCGCCTGGTTGCTTTTTCTTGTTTAGCGAGGAAAGTACTGTTCTTTTTAGGCTTCCTTGGAGCCAAACCTCTCCTCTCTCAGGACTTCAGACTAAAGACTTTCGACCAAGGTCGTCACTTTAATTTCACATTACTTCCAAAGTGTATGCCTTACTTTACTTTGACCAATCGTAAGCACCAGTTCTTAAATTATTCCGAAAATCCAGTTAAGGGTATAATCTTCCCTTAAGTCTCCTTAATTCACCAGGTAGCAAATTATCTATGGGCGAAGTCGAGGTGTTAAGCGGCTTTGACCCTGACCTTCGCTTCATAGACCTCGTCTCTACGGACCGCACGTGTATAGGTGTACACGTCATAGGATTATGTTGTAGCAACACATACCTACATACTAAAATTACGTCCTTCGACAATTTTGAAAAGCTCTCTGCTTGAATTCGTCCTTTCACTTACGGAGAAGCAAGGTCATTGTAAACAACCGGGAGAGAACCTTTAGTCCTGTAAGCAAATTGGACGTCCACTGTCTCGCCAGTATAAATAATACTTTGACATTAGCTCCTATCGAGCGGTTATGGCTGGTATCTCAAATGTTTACATTCTCAGGACAGCGTTGCAATGCCACGGGCAAATCTCAATGAGTCGTAGATGCTAGCCTTTCTTGTTTAACGCTGACATGGGAGGATGGGGGAGAGAAAAGAAGAAAGGTAGAAGTGACCTTTCACAAGGACTTTTCTGACTTAAATGTGATACAATTTTAATGCTCAATGCATTCAACTTTAAGATTCAATACTATTTAAAATTGAACACTTGACATTAGGTGTTGACAGTTATTATTGTTACTCTTAATAATAAGACTTACGGTAATAGCGCCTTTGGATTAATTTCTCATTGGTTTCAATGTTTCTAGAAGAATTCAGTAACTTCCCATTGGTTGGGCTAGGTTAAATGAATAGACATGTTCGATGCAAAATGAGCAGTATGATTTGTCACGTGGGGTATATTTTGTGTGTGTGTGTGTGTGTGTTTTGGATTGTTAACTTAGCCTAACAATTATTCAATCATATCACTAAGATACCTGTAATGTGACAGTTCATATTGATGTCTAACAATGGGGTATCATGCCGTAGACATGTAATATGATGTTCCACCCAGCTACATTATTCTGACTACAGGCCCACCAGTCCTAACACTAACCTTTTATGGCTGAGCGCCAAGCGAGGCAGCTGCAAGTATCATTTTTACAAGTCTTTGGTATGACTCAGCCGGGGTTCGAACCTGTAAATTTGTCGTAATGCTGCTTGTATATACGGTGAAAACTGTGCAATCAGATGCAAGAAATTGCTCATTCGTTGGACTATATTATTTTAGAATTGTTGTGAATTATTTGAAGAAGTTCCTGACGACGCCATCTTGACAACGTCACAGTTCTTGGTGAACCAGTACATTATACGGTTTTGAATTTTATGCAGAATTTTTTTTCATTGAGGATTTTTATAGAACTTTATCGGGATTATTGGGGATTTACTTTATAACACTGTAAGTTCCTCTCACATTTTAATTTTGTAACTTTGGTAACTAAAGCCATTGTTAAGTTTTACAAATATTAAAACAATAGATTCAAAACATTTGCTAATTTGTTTTTCTGATGAATATATATTCTTGATACGGTAATGCCATAAAATTGTTCCATTTTCAGTCAATGAAAAACTATTTACTTCAAAACCATGCTACTATACATTCTCCTTATAATAGCGGACGCAAATATCTCAGTCCTAATTTGATAAAATATAATGCCATAATTTATCGATATAATTCATTTCTAATATAGTCATTCGTTGCGGAATAAGAGGGCGCAGATATGGAACGAGAAAGTTTGAGACCTAATTAATGCTAATTATAGCTCGCAGTGGGAATAGAAATTCACATACATTTAATTTGTTGCTATGTTTCCCGCTGGCTCTACATTTTACCAGATCTGTATATTAGACAGCGATAAAATCATGCCTTGATGTTCTGTAAAAATTGAATTATATTAAATTCATACCCGAATATTAGCTTTTTGGTCGCAGAACGGAATAATCAGCTTATTTTAAGAGTATATTAGATGACGATAAATTCATTCCTTAATTTTCTGCAAGAAATTAAATCATGTGACCTTCGTACTTTAATTATGGTTTTTTGATTGCCTATAGAAATAATCAACATATTTTAAGAGCTTTATACACAATCGAACAGTTATTTCTGTATAGCCAGTTAACAACACACAATGCTATCAGTCTTTCTATCTATCTGCTCACTAACCCATCCAAACATCATATATATATATATATATATATATATATATATATATATATATATATATATATGCGTGTGTGTGTGTGTGTGTGTGTGTGTGTGTCTTTATCAGTTACCATTTAGTTGCGCTGGAAGTTCTTAAGTGGCGGCCTAAGAGGATAGAACATCTGCTTCGGATGCGGGAGGTGGCGGGTTCGAAAACCGGCTGAGTTATATCAAAGACCTATAAAAGTAGTAGTAACAGCTTCCGCGCTCGGCGCTCAGCATTAAGAAGTTAGTTTTAGGACTGATCAACATGATGTCAGATCAATGTGATTTGGTGGAACATGGTACAACACGTCTGCAGCATGATGCCCCAGTACTAGATATCACTATCAACTGACACTGCAGACATCCAAGCGAAATGACCGAATCTGATAAAGCTACGTTACAAATCATCCCCCCCCCCCCGCGAGTTCTATAGTGGCAAGTTAATGTCCTTTGTCTAGCCCTGGCAACCGATATCCAGATAGATAGAGATTATAATCAACAACAAAGAATAACCAGTTATGTTAAACTACTACTTGTGGTTCTTTATATGACACATAACGTCCCTAATGGTTTTCCGACAGCAAAATATACTTTATAGTAATGTACTCTCTATTCAATACGTATTGCAGAACAATCTAAATTAATTTTTCAATCTTTAAATTTCATCGCTTTCAGGTTGTAAAGGATGCTTAAGATGTACAAATTCATATACCTGGAACTTTCAATGTTAACTATATCTGATAACTCTTAAATTAGCAAGGAATAGATTTAACTCATTGGAATTGTATGGATATATAATGCTTGTACGAAACCGGGATTGGGTGTTTGAAAGTCGTGCAATGTCTACCATTGACACTTTTTCGACTTTCAGAAACACAACTTGCATTGCTACTAGTAATGATCAAATAAATATCGTTTTGTACCAGAAATAACATATGTATTTACCTTAAATAATTGCGAGAAAAATACATTACACTGTAACATTGAACCTAGAAGAAAATTAAAACAGACGTCCAAAGTGACAATTGATTTATAGATTGTAACGTCACGTATAACATATTTTCTTGTAAGTCGTTAGGAAATCAAAGTAACAACGTCTTGCTATAGATAGTGGAGAGCCCCTTAAATACCGGTTTACGTTTCCGCTAAATCTTAACACTAGTATCCTCAAACTTCTTTTGCTTTTCAAGAGGACATGGAAGCAATGTCCTGAAAGTGGTTATTCCTTTTAATTATGTGTAAAGTGTCTGGTCCTTAGCAAACCTAATTGACACCAAATTGCACGAAAACATTTCTCACAAACATGAGCTGTTATCTTTCAGTCAACCTTATGATGGATCGTTTCAATTAGCGGATACAAAATTGGGACCGAAAAACAGTGAAGATATATGTAATTTCTAAACATCACATCCTTGTATATTGTGTTTTTCCCCATTGAATTTGTATTTGATTCAAATTACAAATGAGGAAAGACGACTTAATGGAATACCCAACATAAAGGTGGTTAATGACTTTATTCCACCAGAGAAAATATAAAGTTATTAAAAAAATATTGTTCACGATGCAGATGAATCCAGTGTGATATTTCAAGAAATGGTTTAACTTTCTAATACCAATATCTCTACCAATTGTTCTCCACATCAAATAAGATGCCCCAATCAAATAATAACAACCGGTACCGTTTCCTTATTGGAAACGTTTTTATTATTAAGCTATCAGAGTTCCATGCCTTAGTCCACCAAACCATCGTATAATTTCAGATAAGTAGACATCGACGTAATAAATAAGTTAATACACTGTTTTGTAATTGATAAAAATGTGTGCGCTCGTTTCAAAAATCGATAGTTAGAAGGTATGAACGAATGTTTGACTATTACAAAACATCCATTGCTATGAAAAATAGTTCTAACCATTATGTCATACACACACACACACACACACACACACACACACACACACTCACATACACACACACATATATTGTTATGACATAATGGCTAGAGTGATATTTACACATGGGAATGGCTAATGCAAAATTGTTATTAATTATAAAGCAGAATTGCCTTGTATTCACTATATTGACGTTTAGATAAATCTTGTTTTTCTTGACATATTTTTGTTTGACCAATATAAGAGTTGAAGTTACTATTAAATTTGAAATCAATAGGTGCATGTAAATGTGTGCGAGATCTAGAATAGGTTTATAGGATCAGGCTACATTCATATAAGCTTAAATATGTAAACTATACTGAAAAGTGTCACATTTCTAACGCTACTTCTTCTAACACTGTTCTTATGGGAACGGTATCACGTGTCATTGTTTTGCTTACATGCATCATGCACCAATTCGTCTCTAAAAATATTGCTTATGCCACGGAAAATAATTGCCTATAAGAAAGTATGTATGTATGTATCTATGTATCTATGTATGTATGTTTGTATCTATGTATGTATGACATTTTCGTTATAGGTATGTACTACTACTGTCATGTTTACCCCGACCCAGAGTAGCCCAGTTTGAAACATGTATAATCAAGGTAATTCTGACGGGTCATTGTTTGATGTCGAACATTGCCGAAGGCTAGCACTAATCCGTTACGTAAGACTGTTGTGGCTAGAATCGAAAAACCGGACATCGGAGTTGCGAGGCGCCCGATAGCCAGTTATCACATAGGTGTCGAAATGTTTCCAAGATCAAAAGAAATTGCATGAAGAAGTGGGAGTGTCCTAACTTCTTTCCCCTGCAAACAGACAGACAGGTTGAACTGGCCGCTAAGACGATTGGACAGGGGCACAGCGCCACCCAATCAGAATCGAGATAGGGGGAGACCTTGATTTGGGTAGAATGATATCCCTGCGTTTTCCGGCAAAAGTTAGTTCGCTGAGAGAAATTACCCAGAGAAGAGGTTAGCGTAACTCCGAATAGCCATTCGTTATTGGCGGGAAAATCTTAGAGCGGGAAGGTCTAAGTACAGAAAGCTTCAAACGGTCAGTAAATATTTGTTCGGTCTTTGTGGAATGCGACTGCATTTTAATTGTAGATTGTATGTATACTTTATTAGTACTAGAATCGTAGTACGAAGAATTACTTTGTTTTGTTAATATGTTTGCATATTTTGAAGGAATGAGTTGATATTTTGTAAAGAACTATATAGCTTGCTAGCCGTCGTAAGAGTTAATATTGTAATTTACTATGTGGGTATTTTATAGTAGACTAACACATATGTTCATATGATTATAGATTTTGCCATTGTTGAATATTTGTAATGTACAGACATGCGTCTGATTTTGTCAGATTGTAGTACGATGAGATTATATATATATATATATATATATATATATATGTGTGTGTCTGTGTGTGTGTGTGTGTGTGTGTGTGTGTGTGTGTATATATATACCGACGTGACGCAATGTATTGCTGTCTGTATAACAATTCGCTGATACTGTGTTATTCTAACCTAACGAGCCAGGGTGGAACTTTCAATTTAATTTAATTAAATTATATTGGGAGAACCCCACCCCAATACGACAGAACGCCACAACTACTAAATAAATTCGAAAACTGCCAATTCGATCATTTATAAAACAACTTATAACCTCTGCCGAGTGCCATTTTCAGGAAATAAAAATCATCAAGTGGTCAACGTGACAAACGGACAGACACATTGAATCTCAAAACTTCTTATGATATCCAAACTAAGTATGATAAAAATTCTAGGAATCCATGAATTTACAGAACGTGAAAGCTATCAATGTCAAGTTATATTTACAGTAAGTTAGATATACTAGACATCAGCTACATGTATTCGACATTGCAAAAGGATCATCAGGTACATTAAATAGACACGTTGTAAAGCATTTAAAAATCATGCAAAATTAATTTTTAAAAAATCCTAATTTCTTCTGTTTCTGAAAATCAAAGAACTTCTATTAAATTTACTTAGACCATAATATCACCACTGATGTTGTAATGGTAACAGAAAAAGACAGTTCTATCCCCTGAAGAATGTCCTTAAATTGTCAAAAGCGTGATCATCTGGGATTGCATGTATAGTTTTCCAGAATGTAAAATTTTATGTCTTCAGTATATCGCTACATAAAAATGAAAACCATCGCTCTTTCAAAATCGAAACTTTCGTAGTTTGTGCTTTGAATTAAAACGCAAATAATAAAATAAATATATTTGTCATTTTTGATAATCTTTCTTGTGTATCTGGCGAATAAATTTCGATATTCATTTGATAATAACTACCTCCCACCCCCCAAAGTCTTAGTTTCAACAGTTTGATGTTTGGCGGCACAGTAACAACCACAGGCTATTTTGTGCCGAGATGCATGGAGTAAAGTAGATACTCCATGATAACCAATCCATACTGATTTGACGTTAGTATTCAAAAATTTTCCTCATATGAGCGAATTTGACGCTGTAAACCCCCCACCCCCACCACCACCACCACCACCAACATTAAAACTATACACACCAATCATAAAGTGTGGCAAATATCCAACTTTGAACAATTTAAAATCAATAATGACCATGAAATATTCGTCGTCAGTTAGACAAGACCCTTTACGTCAGCATTTACCGCCTGTAACAATTAAACTGGATACAGCGAAGTACTGAGCAAAATTGCTAGGTTAACAAATCTTCAGAGTAATAAACAGATGCTGAAACGGTTTCTGGGTTTACGGAACATTCACATATACACATTTTTCTCCACCAATTCAGCAACACCAAGAACTGCTCTAACGGATCTTTTTTGCCCTTACTATGGTCTCTACCTGTTAACAATGTTTATCATTGTGCAGTTTGTTACGTGCAATGTAATAGTTACTTCGAGCAACTGGATGGCGGTAACATAACATGATTAAATAACAATAGAAATGTTGAAGCTGGAAAAGTGATAGACACACATTACATGCATGGAACATATATCGTTCAATATGGTCGAAAGTTTAAACTCTTTATGTGGTCCTCGTGAGTTGGTTTTACAGACTTCTAGGTTTGAAATATAACGTTTATCGCGTATAACACGACGGATGTAAGCTTCCAAACATTAAAAGGTATTTCAGTATTAGCAGACTAGATACATTTATATAGTAATCTCTATAAATATTCGATTTAGTTATACGATTTTGTTTAGCTGACCAGTATTGCTTATTTTCAAAACATCAATTGTAATATCTATTCTAGTAAATTTTCAATCTTTGCCGCAAGATATTTTTTTTAACCCATTATGTTAACATTATAATTATCATATTTTAATATTCTCTACTAATGCAAAAGTATATTGCTTGCAACTACATAAGAATGTCCAACAATTGCACAGAATTGTAACAGTTATGACCAGAACCTATAGCAAAATATATATTTCACAGAAATTAATATTGTGCAATGCATCTGCAATTTCATTATAGGAGTAATCTTAAAAAATGTTACATTACGGTACTTGTTCTTCTAGAGTAAAATGTTTAGCGACAAAATTCACTATTGTTGCATCCGGAAGTAATTAATCTGTCAATCATAAATGACATTCAAGCTGTCTTAGCGAGGAAGATATTTATATACCTAAAAAATCGTAGCAGACAAAATCGAATTTCCTAGTACAATGATCCATGATTTAAACTTTGGCAAAGCACCCCAAGAATTGCTTGCAGTAACTTCGAATTGTATTTTCGAATTTTTCCCGAAAAAGCACAGAGCATGTGATCTTCAGTTTTGATTTTTAATATTGTCGAGAACATTAGAAGTATTGACACGTGATCAGGCGTTTGCTAACTACTGGTTGGAAGCACAACAATAATTAGAAATTTTATGAAATAATTTAATAAAGGTAAAAAGCTTGAAGTCGTGCCTTTTGGTATTTTGATTAATATAGTTTCATCTTTATTTAAAAAAAATAAAATTAAGCACTGGAACTAAATCTGAACTATTGTATTTATATCCCACAAGCAGCAGTTTAACATAAATTTCAGCTGACTTCCAATACATAACTAATGTTTCTGGTAAGAAAGAACTGATTTGTTAAAAATGTTATCTGACATAAACCGTTCTATGTAAATCCCGTCTTTTTCGGGAGTGCTCCAATAGTAGTGATGTGATACATTCGAATTTTACGCTATGACTAATAGCAACAGCATTCGCACGTGGCGAAAACAAATTATTCAAGACGGAATGAAGAGAGGCAAGCATGCTTTTTATGCGGAACTGGGAAGAAAAGGCCTGTATTATATAAAAACGAGACACTGGTGAATATTGGCGTTCAGCTGGAGCGCTGGAATACGTTGAAGAGCAAACCTAGGCCGAAGATGCACCCAGCAGTTGAGTATTTCCACATTAATTGGTAAACACAAGAAAAAATAACAATGGCAAATTCTAGGACGAATACTGCATCATATCAAACGCAAAATGAGAATAGCCTCTCACATATGCATTTCGTACCGTATCCGATAGAGCGTTGTGTTGACTTTGTATGTTTATAACTGTGATGTCATCGAAGCTTGGTTTCCAGCATTCAACTGAAAACGGTTGACCCACGGAAGTCGCCAAACAACATCGGATTATTTTATAAACATATTCTCAGTTCAAGGGAGAAACTACATGGCTCATAATGTGATGAAACGTTGATATTATCTGGTTTTTATGGAAACCAAGGATGTTCGGGACCAATATCTTTCAAGACTCAGTATTATTCAGATGATTTGGCATATACGACCTTTTGCACGTAACGGCGGTATTGGAGCCTTAAGCAACATAGTGCAGAACGCGGAACAAATGCATTCCCCGTTTTATCTGATTAATTGCTGTACATTGGTTAAGAGGCACGTAACATCTATTAATTAGTCATAAAACAAGCATATCCCCTCTGACTCGTGGGATTTTCCCGGATGAGCAAAGAAATTTATCTTGCTTGAAGCATTTTAGTTCTGTCATTAGAACTGTATGGTAATGTAGGGTTAAAGTTGAGTTATATTGTAATTCGTAAAACATTCAATTGAAATTATGAATCATCGCAATTTTGAAGAATTTTCTATTTTTATTTAGTACAAGTTCTTCTGTAAAACCTTTGAACGGTTTTGTTCCAAGTTTTAAATGTATGATTAGAATACATACAGAACAATTCAGCTAGTTCATAATTATGAAGATATTAAGCAACGGCTTACAATTCAAACAATTCCGTTACTTACTGAACTAGAAAAGTATTAAGAAAATTAATATCAGGCTTAGATTTCGCCCAATGATTTTAAGACTTAACATTCCGATTGTCCAAAATTAATTTTTGTCATTAAATAATTTAAACATAGACTTTTATTTCAAGACAATTGTGATTAAGTCGGAGTCTGGTCATTATTAATGTAGGAATTTAATAAATGTTTTATTATTAAACCGACTTACTAGTATTGCTTCTGTATATTGAAATGGCTTTAAGTTTGAGTTAATTCATCCAGAAAGCTACATAATGTCTTATGGTACCATGTCTTAATATGACCCGTATGGTACCATGTCTTAATATGACCCGTATGGTACCATGTCTTAATATGACCCGTATGGTACCATGTCTTAATATGACCCGTATGGTACCATGTCTTAATATGACCCGTATGGTACCATGTCTTAATATGACCCGTATGGTACCATGTCTTAATATGACCCGTATGGTACCATGTCTTAATATGACCCGTGTGAGCAACAAACATGATTGTAAAGGGTTTCTGCGTTGATGATGTTGTTTTCAACGTGAGAGGTTTGTTGAGCGACTGTGACAAAAACAATGGTTGCGTAAGAAGAATGGGTAATTGCAATTAACATGTGGTACTTTATGACAATAAGTCAATATACCTTCAGACATCCAATGTAAAGAGGATGTCTGTGTTGACAAAAATATAATTCCTCTCAGCATTTGTCTAAAATCAGCATCATCAATATGATAACTGGTATCATTCAAATAAAAAATATTTTTGCTTAACCTAAGTTCAAATGTTTCTAGAAACTTCGGTTGGCTTCATCAGAGCTGCATAGAGTGTAATTATTTCAAGAAGTTTGTAACACTGAAGATGGTGACACTTCGAACCATAATAGCATACTTTAATTCATTCAATGAATAGGAAATGATATTCAAAATCAAGCAATACCTGGTGCAATAAATAATTTGTTTAACAAAGTACTACAAACTATCTTTGTTCTCCATTTAAAAGAATATTCTTGCATTATGCAATATCATGCTGTTACTACAGATATCTTATATAAGGATCAGAACAGAGATCCTAATAATTAGGAGACACAAAGCTGATGCTACAACAAGTCACGATCTAGCAATAATTAATATGTTAACGATATATATACCTATGGTTTTCAGATACATGAATAAAATCATAAAATATAACAGAAAATTCCATATTAGATCATAATCAGAATCTCATTGTTTGAAGCAGCTGATATACGCATGAATATCAATTTTAACTACCAAGTGTGTGCAACAACAGTTAGTCATATTTACTACTGTTAGCATAAGGGTAGCGGACCCATATATCTGATTTACGGTTAATGTTCAGTTACCAAAGTTTGCATCACAGATGATATTAACAGCTGAATAACAAGGACAATTTCTATTCAATGCCCGGCTGATAGCATTAGATTTATTTCTGGCTGGACATGGAGATTTGGCACTGTAATAATATCACTATTAAAACCTTAATTTACTAAGGGTTTGAACAAATCGCTAAAATACTATTTATTTCATTTTGTACGTCAAGTGAAGCCAAGGAATAATTATTTACACGTGCTCATTTGTAACCAGGAAACATCCAGGAAAAAGTAGTTCGAGCATCTTTTGAAAGCTTGGTAATATGGAATCAAGAAAAGATAGTATCGTTTTCCTAGCTTGGGATTTAACGGTAATTCTGGTTTATTGTTGTATAGAACATTAATATAATAAAGTACAGTATTTGTCATAATACATTATTTGCCCTTCAAAAGCAAATTTTGAGTAATGAATGATAGTTTAGATTCATAACTTTCGCACAAAGAAAAGCAATGCATTCAACAGGTTTGTAGGTATACTTTTTATTGTCACTTTAGCAAGTACAGGAGAGCACTATTCTCTCTTTTCTACACCGGCATTGCCTAGTTGCACAGGCTATCACCAAGAATGTTGCAGGAGCTGGGTGTTTCTCATTAGCACAGAAGTTCTTTCTCTATCATCATCAACTTTTCATTCAACTGCTGATGAAGAATTATAAAACTGCTATATAACATACAACCATACGAAACCTTGATAACTTACGCTCTGTACATTCTCTGTGAAGGCATCCATTGTGGGTGGCAGCTTTTCACTTGTAGCACTTTTTTTCTAGAAAAGCTTATTTCTCAGGATGTACACGGATCAACTTTTCTATCTTCATATACGAGTGATCTTAGATGTACAGATGATGACATGGCATCATAGTGATGGATGCATAATATGGAAAAGGTTGCTAGAGGCTATATTGTAGGTCACAATTTGTAATCATAGTCTTCATCCACTTTCTTTTCCCTATCACAAAGAATGCACTCGTGGAATCACAGCCGCTCAAGGCATATATCGAGGGCAACACAAAGGAAATGTTGTGACCAAGAACCTTGGCAACAGTGGGCATTGCGATGTATCGCGTCTTCTGGGCCACTCAGTTCCTGCAGACAACTCTTGAATATATATCAGTAATGTATGTATTTTGGGCACGTGGCAGTGATATCCGAGTTTATGAACATAACACAAACAGCACAAAGCGTTTTACATTCAGCATTTTAAGTGCATACCTGATGTGTAGAAACCTTCTTGATACAGTCTTTGTCACTGTTTGTTCAGCTCCTGAAGACTTTCGGATGTTCTCCACTTTAACTGACTAGTTTTGCTGAGAAATCAATCCAAATTGAACAATGACGAATGCACGTTTTAAAGTGCTTGCTATAAGAGCTACATACATCAAAATATATTAATTGTCCTACCAATGTCTGTTTGGTGAATATGTGCATGTCATTATTGACTGTTTCCTGAACTTGTTTGCCTCTGTTTGGAACAAAATGTCTTTTCTAGGATAGAAATGTGCTCAGATTCGACCGTTGTATCGGTATGCAGATGTCCACTACACTGGCAGAGATTCACATCGTAATATTCTTTGCAAGCGGCATATGTTCCTATTTAAAAATTCCGTATTTTAACGCCGTATGACGGCGCTACTGTGGATATAGCAATTTTAAATAAAGGTGTCTTGTTGTCTGAAGACAAACCAGCTTCGATCTATAAGGAATTGCATATCCTCTCACTTACAATCTTGACAATACTTTCCACGTCGTATTTATCTTTGAATCCATTGATAACCTAGCTTACTTGTTGATTCATGTTAGTGAATTTTGCATGCCACACATACATTTTGAAGACAGTCTGGTAACGATCTGGTACACAAATGGTGATATTTTCCAGTCTTTATTGATTGGCTGCTCAAATTTAAATCATGACATACTCCACTCAAAGATCTCGTTATGTGACGATAAGACAAGTTTCCTTCAGAGTGCTTTATAAATCTCAGGCTGGTCCTTTTATATTAGTCTCTCCCCCACCCCCAATGACGTTGTTTGTACCCCGCTGGGCAAGTCAAGTGGGATCATTTCAACACAAGTTTCAAGCTATACTGTGTGTCTATCATCCCGCTTTTCTGTAACGTCATTTAAGAGCAACCGAGGCAAGTGTGTCACATATTTATCTCACATAATAAACGTTTCAGAGCCTTGATGTCCCTGCTTCGTAAAGTTCTTCATGACAACATATATTGGTTTAAAAATATGGATGAACTTTCTGATTTGATTTTGGATGTCTTTTTGTCAGCTAAATACACTATGTTGCATGTTTTGAATTCTCAGCTAGCTCTTCATCATTTACTTGTGTATCTGCGTTTACAAGCTCTTTAACGAGAGCCTACCTATTTGGTCTCTACATGGGCTTCATTAATTATATTGCGTGTGCAAGTACGATGTTGTATGCTTTGTCTTCCTTGAATGAGTCAAAGATGTCACTCGCAAAAGGTATGTGCTCAAAGTCACTTTCCTCTATAATAAAATCAATGTCAACCACAAAGTTCATCACTCTGCGCATGCCATCCATTTCCAGCTCATCCCTCATGAAGTTTCCATGATCATAATTCTGCGCTTCATGATATGTGCTTTGCTGTATATTATTACATCATGGTAGGTCTCGAGAGTCAAATCTTAGCCCAACGTATAGAACATTTTTTAAAATCTACCACCAATACTGGCACCATTGGACAGTACCCATTATTTATTCTGCTGATCGCAGTTTTCATTTGGGCTTAGGATCACATGATACAATTCTGGTACACTGTACTTGGAACATTGCGATATGTCAAGTTAGACATCTGCATGGGCATAAATCTGAGTATATTGATGGCTTTAATACTTCATGATGAGACTTAAAATAGCATTTTATCTTCACTCATCCTAGCACATGTTGTAGAGCAATGTTTGTGCCACCCATGTTAGAATAAAAACATATGTTTGCTGAATCAAAAATTGTTGTTTTCACTGTTCGTAATGATTATTTGGGCTATGGATCCCACTGACCATGTGCTCCTGATGTCTCAACATGTTCCTTTTTGGTTTGATATACACCATGTTCACAACAGCATGTTGTTTACCTTGTACAGACTCTGTGGTTCTGCTGACATTATTACCAGTCCCATGTGTGGCACACCTAGGCTTTCCAATGACATCGTAATATTGCCCAGGAAGTATAACTGTATTCATTTAGTTATATCTTCTGCAATTGTCAAACTTGATGACAAGTGTCACATCCACTTTTGACTGGATCATTTATGCAAAGCGACAGAAGGTCCCAAATTCTTTGGTATTATATATTTGTTTTACCAGGAACTGCATTTAGGCTAGATCTTGTCACAGGGAATGTATGTGTCTGTAAAGCAACTAGTCATTTCAGACATCTATTCAACAATATTCATTGAAATTGTCGGATACCTGCATATTATCCAGTACAACACGTTGTACAGTTCATCTTGAACTTAACACGCACGGCTCTCTATTGATAAGTCAAAGGGTCGGTGTGGTTGTTGCTGGATTCTTTCACATGATTTAGTAATGGACCGAAGGATGAGTGCTGCATTAAATAAAATCAAAATAAGAGCTGATTTATATTTCATAAACTCAAGGGAAACAGCGTCACTAACCTGAATGTTTCATTGGATGTCATTGATATTTGCTGATTTCATTTTGAAGATGAAGATTCTTGGTGACTACAATTTCGGTTTGGATATGAGAAACAGGATAAACCTGTAATGCTGAGAAACAGGATGAACCTGTTGCATTTTTCACGTTTTGCCTTGAGCTTATGTTATGTAAAGTACCGTTTATCATCCTCACTCACATTCTTTGTCAGACACCTTATATTTCGAAAGCATTTCGATCTTGTGCCAACTACCTTCTCACTTTTTAAAGCTGGCATAATGCGGGTCACAAAGTCATCAATTTCCTGATTATATGTATTTTCTGATGATAGAACAGTTGATGTCTTTTTCAGCAAATATATATCGACTATGACAAGTCATGTGGTAACGAGCCTCAACTGCAATCACTTGTGAGAAGTCACCTATCCTGCATGAATGCACACGATCACCCAACTCATTTACCTTTCTTTTCAATTGATTGCAGAACTTAAATGCAGGCCACCCTGATTAGGGTTCTGTAACTGTTTTGTGAACTTTGCCAAATGAAACAATATGCAGACATTCGTCCAGTAGCATTTCGACCTTTGGTGATCGTTCTTCACAATTGGATGCCGACTCATTCTTCTTGAGACTTACTACATGCGTGATGGTTTTGATGCTTGTAAATGATAAATAACATTTTTAATGCCAATGAATGAATTGTCCACTTTCCCTTTTCGCCAACTTAAATGTTGAATTCTCTCAGGCACTTTACTTTCACCTGCTACCATTCTTAACTTAAAGGCCTACATGTTTCTTTACCCCGGTTCTGGTGTCTTCCTGAGGTATGCAACCACGTTCATGCGGCAGATACATTTGCTAGAGTTAAATGATAATCTTGGTTTCTAAGACGATCGCTACGAACATTTATAGTTCTTGCTGTTAGACTATAGCTATACCCGAGAAACGCTGTAACTAACTGTTTGACAAACCATTTTACCAACAATCAAGAAACACATTAACTTTGCAGCTAAGTGAATAAGCAAGAAACTAGCAAGCTATCTAGCAAGCTAACTAGCTAACTACTTGTTATGATGTTATTCATTTACTGCTTTATGAAATTAACTCAAACTAGAGAGAGTTTGAAGAATAGACAGAAAGTTAAAAATATAGCCGACCAACAACAAAAAATCCCCAACAAAACAACCCCCATAAAAGACATAAAAGCATAAAATAGCCATTGTAATGAAGAGTAGGTTTAAACAACAGCTATTCTATTTTCATGATGATAGAAATGTGACGGTTTGCGATTGCTTACCATATCTTCTTGTCCACGGCAGAAAATTGGTTACTTGAAGTAAACCACGCAATCACACACACACACACATACATACATGCATTAAAAAACCCGGATGGGCAATAAATAAATGTATTTATGGTAAGTCTCCCCAACACAAACATTACCTCTCTCTCTCTCTCTCTCTCTCTCTCTCTCTCTTGGAAGGTCTGTAAGCATATCAGTATATCTCTCTCTGCGTACATTCGTATGAAGATACCGGCAAAAATCCGTAAATTCCGATCGTGGCTCATTTTCGACTGGATCATGCAATGATGTCTCTTCACCTATGAATGATGGTAAAATTTACGGGCTCACGGACCAAGGGAAAGGGGAAAGATAGAATATAAATTGAGGATAGAAACAAGTGTATGGCTGGTAGGAATGTTAACTAAATCATAATAGTGACTTAGATCAAGAGTAAATGCATATACATGTTTGAATTACCTCTTGTTGGGTCGTTGTTTCTCTTAGATTTTTCCCGTGCTTGCCTCTAAATGAATGATTGTGAATTCAAGTAGCTCGCCTAACTCTGTAGTGTACTACTTTCTTTGTTAAAACCAGCTTTCATGCCTAAATAATAACTGTTTATATTTATTAAATAAACATGAATTAAAATATAAGTTCAAAACAAGAAAGAACTTATCAATTTGAAAAGATTGTGATTAGCCGCAAAAGGTAAAAAACTATGTTTTGTAGCGCAAACAATGGGCAGGAATGCTCGAAGGTTATTCATACCGTCACACAGTTGCCTGTTGTCTTTACTGTTTTGGAAATGCAAGTATGTGTATTTGTATGTGATATAAATATGATATATGTACAGCATGTGCCCTGTAGATCTTATATGCCACTCGTCGCATTAATGTTTCATTAAAAGGAAATTCGGCAAGCTTCGTCGCCTTTTAATGAAAACATTATGCATCGCATGGTAAAGCAATGATTTATATTGTGCAACCCCTCAAAACCAACCATGAATATAACGGTATAATGCAATCCCATCAACCATTGAAGAAATAAATTTTGTTTGGTCTCGATATTTCCTTCTGTAATATCTTTATTACTTCCCCAGTAAAGATAAATCATGAAAACTGAAGCAAATATTCTATCACAAACTTCAAATGTACAAACGCACACCCCAACTCAAAAGCCAAAGCTCACTTTAAGCATGTATTTTAGCTGTCAAATCCCAAAACAAACGTTCATTATGTATGGTCTAGAAATAGCCTCTGGTGATACGTTCAGTGTTTCACACACACCTTGCAGGATTATTGAACAAAGGTGGCTAAGTTTAGAACATTGCCCCATTTTTGGGGCACTCTATTCAATTAATTTTTGATGAAACTGGTCCAACTTTCTGAGTTACCGTATGGTCGATATTTTCGGAAACTATTCCCGTATATATCTCAATAAACTGTTTGCTTTCCTTTTTGACCATTCGACTTTCAGGCTATTTTGATCAGTAAAAATATTATCAAAATGGAAATTTCCTCTAATAGAAACTCGTACCTTTCTTTGACTTACACCCTACCGGCTTAGTTCTTTAGTTTTAGAGCATTTGTTATCTCCTTACCTTTGCCAATGCACATCCTATCTTATTTATATATTTCTTCCTTGACTTTGACTCGGTAAATTTGAGAATCAAATTTAGTGTCTGAAGATGATAGTATTTCAACCTCACCTTCACAGCGTGAAAATGAATCCAAAATATAACAACTATTCGAAGGGATTTCTTTAAGTACAATTAAAATACTGCAAAACAAGCTAACTCGAGATCAGCGAAATTTATAATAATCTACATTACCTATAGTTGAATTAGTTATTTGCAAATACAGAAAATAATATATAAATGATACAGTCTTTCAAGTTATATTCAAATCTAAAATGAATTATGTTGAGAATGATATGCGCTGATATCGATTTTATTCAATTAATTTGTTTCTTCTTAAAAGGATTTAGGTCTAGTTTGCAGCATTGTCGTACTCATAAACCCCTCATTCAACAAAACAGAAAGTTAATTTGGTTCATTTAAACAAGGATCAAGTATTCTGACATTCACACTTACCTCTTTTGACTAATACGTTGAGAAATAAATCAAGTTGTTATCCACCAGTGACGTCGTAAAACAGACGATGTACCCAGCATGTGATTTGGGTAAGGAAAGCGGCTGCTGTAAGTGAGGTCAGCCTAACTGGCTTCGTACGGTCTAATTTTCAACGTGCTG
Organism: Sinohyriopsis cumingii; assembly: GCA_028554795.2. Classification (NCBI taxonomy): domain Eukaryota; kingdom Metazoa; phylum Mollusca; class Bivalvia; order Unionida; family Unionidae; genus Sinohyriopsis; species Sinohyriopsis cumingii. Next base: position 2,693,868 of record CM068828.1, read on the forward strand.
AATAATTAGAGAAAATAACCCTAACTCAATTTTTTTGTAGTCACGTAGCATCATACGTCACGCTGCTTGCATCCTTTAATTCAGGGATCTAAAATACCTCTTCTTGACATGAACATAGGCTGCTGTTTGTTTAACTGATGGGTTAACGGCGATAACTCTGCCAATCAAGGGCACTAATGTTCCAAGCTTCTACAGTATCGGCAGACAGCGTAGCTTACGTTCTTAACACAAACAAGTCGTGGCTGATTTCTTTACTTGTTCTCATCCCTAATAAGTGTATTTTGATGGAATTTTAATGCAACAAACGATGCATTGAGGTTAATAAAGGGCATTAATGTATTTATAGCATTTTTATTATCTTTCACGTGTTAGTTATTGCGCAGTGTTTCTGTAACACTTTTTAACGCAGCTGCACATTATTGTAAGTTGATGTTAAGAATGTGATATTTTGAAAAATATTAAGTTATCCAAAATGTTGTTTATAAACACTAATTTGTGTCGCAAAGGCAGTCAGTATTTCAATATTTGCACAACATTTCTTTATTATGAAAACACTTATGGAGTCACATCCAAAAGTACGCTGAATAATAGTGAAATGTTAATATATATATATATATATATATATATATATATATATATATATATATATATATGTGTGTGTGTGCATTCACACTAGAATTAAACTATCACGATATTTTTTAAGCATTGAAGCACGGTTACAACTGCTGTTTATATTTCAATCGAATAATATGTTGAAACGATTAAGCTGCAAATATTAGTGAAATGTACTTAAACGATCTTCTGGTATCAAAATAGTCATAACTGATAGATATAAATTCGTTTTAATGTACACAAAATCATGCATGCGAATAATACACACCAGACTTAAACAAATAAATATGTCGAAGATGGATTGCTATCTGTTTCTAAAATGTAGACGTATTTACTGCACTTGTACAAGTTTTGTTGGCTTTTATTTTTACTTACTTATAGCGCTGTTAACGGCTATGATATTGGTGTGATATGATTTATCATTGTCACATGTATCAATACCTGAATGATGTCAATTATAGAGGTACAGTTTTCTCAAGCCTTACAAAGTTATATGCAAGTATGTATTATGAAAAACGAATGTATTTGACATTTTGTGGCCTGCGTTAAAAAGGAATCTATTTGATTGACTTTTTTCGGTTTCGATATACGTAAAAAGCACATGCATTTGGTTGAGGTTTGTCTATGCTTAGAGAAACAAATAAAAACGAAGTAAACTAAAGAACTCAGTTGCTTCAATTACTTCGCCTCGAGCAAACTTAATTCGTGCTATCAAAGTAGTGTATATAATCCACTGCCAAACTGGGATTAACTGCTGATTGAATAGAAAGCAGAAGGGTACTATAACAGGGTATGTTAAGTTATGAGCTAATGAAACATAATGTGAGGGCTGCGACCCGTAACACCCTCCAAGCGACTCAATGATCTTAAACTAAGTAATAGAAAATAGCGGAAACCAGCAAATTTTGTACAATTTTCCAAATAATAGTCCTAAAAGGTCTATCACAAATCCAAATATAAATATTATTCCGAATAAATTCCAATGATGATGCGAATGAATTTCAATAATGTTCTGAATCAATTCCAGTGATGATGCGAATGAATTTCAATAATGTTCTGAATCATTTCCAATGACAATGCTAATGAATTTTAATAATGTTATGAATCAATTCCAATGACGATGCGAATGAATTTTAATTGTGAATAGGCTGATGTACTAATAGCATGTAATAGTGTTGATATGCTAAGTCGTAATGTATCACAATGATGTAATCCTAAATGTCTCTAAATGAATTCAGAAGTCATAACACCAAAATAGTGGTTTTGTCAGAAACGAATAAGCACTTTGTAATCCCAACGAATAAATTGAAATGGGTAAATCCTCTCCAATAAAAGCTGTACACAGCATGCATATGGTATCATAATAATTAAAACTACATAGGTATATTCTTATGAATGACTAGAGACATACACATAATAAAAAAAATATAGCACTTGTATAGACGTAATTGTGCATATGCAATTAGATTATCTTTTCCTCTGATGTGCTTAATGTCAGTGTTGTATTCCTGCAACAACAAACTCCACCTTAATAACCTCAGATATTTTATTTTTCATATTGATAATGAAGGGAAGGAGGTTGTGATCAATGAATGCAATAATCAGAGAAGCTGAACCAATATACACTCCCAAGTGTTGCTTAGCCACTATCAAAGCAGAACATTCTTTCTTGATAGTAAAATAATGTTTCTGGTGCTTATTTATTTTGTTTTGGAAATATGGCACAGTGGATGTCTTCTTGAACTTATATCCCATAAACCACTATATCACTTGTATCAACATACATTTTAAACGACAGACTGAATTCTGGATGGAAGAAACAAGAAACAAAAAGTTATATTGTTCATTTATACAAACAAATAACACCAGTCCCGGTCTGACAATAAACAAATGTAATTGTTCTTAACTAGCTTATCTACAAGAGTTTAGTTCTCAATACTTTGCATTAAATGCTGGCATTTTATTAAAGTGAAAAAGCTTCCAATGAGCGTATTTTCAGCCCTGATCTGGTACACTTTGATTCAATGACGAGCGTACTACAGTGTCTTGCCTCAAGCCACTATTATGTTTCTTATATTTTATGCTTTAGCATTCAATAGTATGATACATTTACCACCACTGGTAGACGTCTATCGTCTTTGCAATACACTAACCAAAACTACAGAAAGCGCAAGAAATACTACTAAAAAGTTGCAACATACCTTGCATGAGATGAAAATATCTAAATGTTACTAGAGAATAAAGATGCTAAAACATCTAGCAAGAGAAAGAGAAGAAAAACACATTCTAAATTATAGCCTTTGATATTTACATTTGAGGTCTCTGGCCATGAAATCGACTGTGCAAATGTCGCAAGCATGACTTCTGATTTTGGGATTGGGATTTTGATCTTATACATTATGTTCTCGTAAGCAGCAGTCAATTATGTATCTGCTATGAAAATCTTCTACGTTACCATACTTGACAGCTCCGGTGGCCTAGTGGTTAGTGAGTCCGCCTCGAATGTCGGAGGTTGCGGGTTTGAACCCTGAACGAACCATACCAAAGACTTAACAAAATGGTACAAGCAGCTGCCTCGCTTGGTACTCAGCATTATTGTTTGTGTTATGACTGGTCGGCCTGGTGTCAGGATAATGTGACTGGGTGGGACATCATGTTTACATGTCTGCGGCATGATGCCTCAGTGCTAGACATCACTATAAACTGCCACACTGCAGACATCATAGCAATATGACTGAATTATTGTTAAAGCTACGTTAAAAATCCAAATTACACACATACAAAAACTCGCGCGCGCGTTACCATACTTTATATACATTAGCAAATCATCTATTTGTTTAGACAATCTCTATTACCTCGTTTTTTAAGATAGGTCACAATTTGTTCAAAGAGTTTTCTTACGTTAATTTTAGGAACCTACTGCTGAATTCGTTGTAAAAACATTCCGAGATATCATACAACACTAAATAATGAGCACTTTCCTAATACTTGTAGATCACTTATACCAAAAAGTATGTTTCAAATGTAAATGTGAAACGAGTGAACTGTATAATCATGAACACTTTAAAGCTATTTCATTCTTCTAAATTAGAAAGGTGATATTTAAAAGGAAGCAATGCAGATTACAAGAACATTTGTGTAAGTTTTATTTTTGGTACTTCATAACCTGTTTACCAGGTGTGTCTAAATGCTAAAATTTCAGATATTGTTTATGCTGATGTCCAATAATAATAATAATAATAATAATAATCATAAACTATCTTTAACGAGGATAACACATTTGGTCAAGGCTGACCCATCTGCCATGTGGTCCTCAGTTTTTGTAACTGGCTATGTTAAAAAAAACCATTTAATACAAAATAAGAAAGAAAAATTATACGAAAATACACAAAATAAAAACAGATGGCCACGCACATAACCAGGTATCGTCGCACACTCATTCGTACATATTTAACATGAATGACTATGTGTGACTATACTGGGAAACATACAAATATGAACAATATTCAATAAACAGGTAGGAATTCGTTTCACTGCAGTTCGAAGTTTGTCTTTGTCCTTTAACTGTGGTGGTTAGGATTTGGGCACATTGTGCGAGAAACCGTTACATATGTATGTATAAAACTCTGTGTGTGTGTAGTAAGGAGTGTGTGTGTATTGTTAGGCGTGTGTGTGTGTGCTATAATGAGTGTGTGTGTGTTATAAGGAGTGTGCGTGTGTGTATTATAAGGTGTGTGTGTGTTATAAGCAGCTATCATTAGCAAATTAATTGTGCGAGAAACAGTTACAAATGTGTGTATAAAACTGTGTGTGTTATAAGGAGTGTGTGTGTGTCATAAGGAGTGTGTGTGTGTTATAATGTGTGTGTGTGTGTGTGTGCTATAAGGAGTGTGTGTGTGTGTGTGTGTGTGTGTGTGTGTGTGTGTGTTATAAGCAGCTATCATTAGCAAATTAAATGTTTTTCTTGGCTTGTATTCGCCTTCAATTGTTATTTTGTGCCACATCATCTCAATTTGTCTTTTGTGTACGTGACTTGTGTTTCTATCATAATACAAATTGAAACGCTCGTCGTCTGGCTTCAGTGTTCCGCGATCAGAACTGTTTAGAAACGTATTTACCCGAACTTTGATATTTAAGAAAGAAGAAAAAAATGTGCCAAGTAATATTTAAAGCATCAGGTCTCTGAATGCTACCTTTATTATTATTATTATTATTATTACTATTATTATTTTAAGCTGATGTTTTCCTCTACTCTTTTTAATAGTAACAAAGCTAGGGAAACTAACATAATTTCCGATTTTTTGCTATTTTATATTGTGGAAACGTTTTCCAATATATCCAATGACAAATTAATCTATATTGATTTTCCAAAACCAGTTACTTGAGAAAAGGCTATACAATTGTCTAAAATACTGAGTTAATCCTTTTGCAAATAAGCATTCATTTCTTTTTAAGAAGATGTCAATTGATGAAGCAAAAAGGTTGTAACTGTTGTATATAAAACTAATAAAACTGATCCCCAGGAAAATTCTCCTTTCGGCTCACTTAATTAAAACTAGGTTACGTATATTTACTTGCTGTACATTTACGTCTAAAAGAAGACGAATATCGTGGAGGATATCATCTCAGTGTAAGAAATGTTTGAATTTTATACACATTTGCAAGTTCTAAATTTTGAACGTCTATTGAATTATAAGTCAACCCAATTTTGAATGCCTATTCAATTATAAGCCAATCCAATCTTGAATATTTATGTCATTAGTGGTCAGCCCAGTTTTGAATATCAATACAGTTAGGGGTCTACCCAATTTTGAAAATCTATACACTTAGGGGTCAGCCAAATTTTGAATCTCTATACAATAATGAGTCAACCCAATTTTCAAGTCATACTTCCCAATAATGTTCTAATAATTCATTCTTAAAGATGACTTAAACGTTTTATTGCATATTTCAACAGTTAACAAGCAATATTTCTGGAGCCAATGCTTCTCTTGAAGTACTAAGTGGATTTCACAGCAACGTCTAGAGATATGTCACCTATCATGAAACTCCTATTAATTGCACCAACTTACCACCGAAAAGCGCCTAATTTACTTGAAATGTTAAACTTGTAAAATGATTATGCCCTGGTTTGTAGTAATGAATCAATTCGAATAATTTTTTATTTGGTTTAGATTTTTCAAATACTTCAAATACTTTAGACACATTTTCTATTTAATAGGCACTCAAGATACAGCACGGAGACTATAAATCAAAAACATATAACAGGCCCTAGCTCTACAGTACCGTGTTTTGTATAGCGAGACTCAAAGCAAGATGATTATTGCTTCTGTCCTCGCGTTGCATGACAACCATTTGGAATCGGTGAGTATTGTCTCAATGACTGAAAAGTGACAACTTTATATCAGTGGAGAACATCTTTTTCTCTTCCACCAGGTGGTGCTGTTTAGAGTTTTACTCTTTACTAGGTAATATGATCAATCATATACACACTGCAACATAAATAAACACGTATATTTAATTTTCTTAATAATTATATATGTTATGCACATATGCATCAATATTTTGTACTTGGCCGTGTCCAAAATCAAGTAGGCGGTGTACCTAACCAGTGACATTTATTTTGTAAGCAACACAATACATAGCTAATATCTCTCCAAGATCATAGATTAAATGTTCAGATCAGTGTCAGTGGAGGATAGCATGTTTTTTTTTTAAATCTGAATTTTTGGATATCAGTTTTGCGCTCGGAAATATCTAAACTTGTTGACAACTGGCCTATGACAAGATAGGACCTCCGTCCAAATTGTCTAATGAGGAGGTACGTATGTTTATATAGGATTTTACAATATACTGTGTAATTTTGCACTGATTATTACCTGATAAAATAGTTCCTTTAGCACATCTAGTTTTGTATTTTGTGTTTTGTCAATGTATTTTTATTTGTAACCTTTTTTGTAATTCATGCAGTAAATGTCTCTTATTATGTCTGTACAGTACTATATTTCATTCTTCATTTTATTATTATGCCTGTACAGTACTGTATTTCATTCTATTTTTCATTATTATGCCTGTACATAGATGTATTTGATTCTGAATTTTACCAGCATAAGAATGTTTCTGTTTCCCAATTTTTAATTGGTCAGCATGTTACTACGTTGCCATTTTACACAATTGTTACGTTATCCAACTGTATGTAGTCGATGCACATTATTTTGTGCAACCTTTCCTATAAAATTACATAAGGCACGCAAATCGTAGAACTATTGAACGATAATATGATCATTCTTCTTACGTATGTTTGATATTGGTTCATCACTTATAACAGTGTTCAGTATGAATGTTTAGCTAGAAATATATACAAAACATATTTGAAATTTTTACAAGGTGTATGAATCTTTAGCATTTCAAATGTGGTATATGATAACTTTTTGTAACGTGTCCATTTCACTATTTGCAGATTTTGGCTCTCGCTGGGGGAAAGGGGCTTTAATTTTATAGCAGATTTTAATATTGACTTTTTCTTTTACGTTAATATTATGTCACGCTAATCTTATTGAACAAGGTATCAATCTCTGGCAAGATCTGAACCTCAGATACTAGGATATGTAAGCCAGAGCGATAGACCTAGACCAAATGACCATAATTACATGCACTATTACAATAAATTACACTAGTTTTATATGTGTGTCGAACTATCTTGTTTGGGTACTCAGATCGAGGCCAATCTGTTGCGTCAGTATTGATTTTCCTGCTGTCGTATTATTACAAATCAGTAATGTGAAAATATTATACTAGCTATAAAACTCTATATGTATTGTCGTTGTTAGTGTTTCTGTATCCATATATGTGTGTGCTATACATTTGTTATTTTATTGATGTCGTATACGAGTTGGCCGGTGTGCAATAAGTTTACTCACTGGAACTCCCAATATAGTTTTTTTATTTGGTTTATTTTGCGTTTTAGTGTTGTGGTATTCTTTTACAAGTGAGTTGATGTAAAATATAATCATCACTAAAAGATTTTGCGTTGTTTGTGTTGGCGTGTCCCCTGGACGAATGGATTTAGTGTTAGAATACTACACATGATAAAACTCATTTGTAAACAATAATAAAGACAGTAGTATGTGTACGCTTCGCCGTCGTTGCAAAGCAACAAAACGTTTACCCTGGGAACATCGCCGCTTTCACCATTTCACTTTTACAGTGATAATAGCTAAGGTTTACATGCAGACCGCGATCATTCGCTTAAATCAGTAAAATCGTAGACTATTTTATGGTTCTTACCTGTATCTGGCACCTTTGCTTTTGTTTTCTATTGTAGTAAAATTGGTATTGGTATTGCCGAATGGTGAGATTGGTATTCCCGAATGGTGAGACTGGTTTTGCCGAATGGACAGAGCTTTTTATATACTCCTTTGGGTTGGAATAAGTTCTCATACAGAAAAGTTTCTGGAAGCAAATAAGTAAATGTCGGCCTCCTAAACAACTGTGTTCTTGTTACAGCATTTATTGATAAGCTTGACACTTAGAATATTAAGGGTGCCACTGCTTGTAGAATGATAGTGTTTAATAATCCCAAACCGAATCGATTATGAAATTATACATTTACTGAACATTAGTCTCGTCATTAAAGATTTCATTTGTAAAGAAAAGTATTTACCACCTCCCACGCCCAGCCCTGGAAATAAAAAGAAAATTGGTACATTTATGGAAAAGGGGTGTGCTTCAAGTTATGCAAACGTTTATGTAGTCGAATAGGAGAAACATATTTGTTTAGGTTAGATTTATTGATTATATTTTCTTCATTTGGACCCACTGGCAAGACGGACTAAATGAGTACATAACTGGATACATGAACACCATACATCAATCAAAACTAAAACTACAATTAATAAGGAAAACGTATATTTCGTACTTGTAATAATAGTAGTAAATGGGGCCACATTAGGGACAATGGGACTTAGCATTAAAAACACCCCTGGGCCACTTTAGGGACAATGGAAATTTAACATGGAGAAAAACGCTGGGCCACTTTAGGGACAATGGGAATTTAACATAGAGTTTGGGTCTGTCTAGGGACAAGGGAAATTAACATGGGAATAGAGTTTGGGTTTGTCTAGGGACAAGGGGAATTGAATATGGGATTTTTTTTTTTTTAAAAGTTTTTTTAAATTTAAATTTAAATTTAAATTTAAAAAAGAGTAGGCAATGGTAAGGCTATCTCTTTTCGAGAAATATGGCTGGCCCTGAAAAGGGCCTTTGGGTTTTCTTCTTCTTCTTCTGCTTCTAATTTCTTCTTTTTCTCCACCAAGTTCTTATTTTATCTCCTACACTCTTTCTCTTCTTCTCTTTCTTTTTTTTCTCCTGCTCTTCTTTCTTTTTCTCTTCCAACTCTTCTTTCTTCCTCATCTCATTTTCTTCTTCTTTTTCAATTTTTTCGTTCCATTTGCTTATTCTTATTCTTTCCTCTTCATCCTCCTTCTCCTCCTTTATCTCTTTCATGACACCACTAATCTTGTCCTTTACCTTTTTTAAGTTATTAATTTCCATCTTTACACGATGGGGACTATAGGAATAATGGTCTTCAACCAGTCTTATTAACATCTGTTCCATCATTCCTAAGTTGTCTAAAACGTCTTGCAATGTTTGTATTTTGTCCATTTGGTTAGAAGCCATCTTCTTTGTAGAATGGTTTGAACGACGAATACTGTCGGTTCTTATAGTGAAAGCGCGGACGTGAAGGAAAACATCCCCCCTAAAACATAAAATTGATCTTACCTAGATCATGACCAAAGAAACAGCAACGCGCGGACGTGAAGGAAAACATCCCCTACTTTTCTCATTTCATATAATAGAACCCAAACTATACTCTCCACATACGCTAAGAAACAATAAACAAAATCCATAATCTACTATCCACACAATCGTACGTGAGCGGTTACAAAACCCAAACTATACTCTCCACATACGCTAAGAAACAATAAACAAAATCCATAATCTACTATCCACACAATCGTACGTGAGCAGTTACAAACACAAACACACAAACACATACCCTCGCACTATGAAAAAAGAGTTAGTGTTTATATTCACACTACCTACACACATTGGCAAATCGATCGTTATTTCTTTTCTAGAGTATTGGGTAGCCCTGAAAAGGGTTGTTTTTTTTGGAACTTCATGGACACCTGGTTAATGGTGACACCTTCCAGGCCTGGCGCCACATACACATCTTGTCCCCCAGTTACTTTTTACCTTTTTGGGGGAGAGAGCAGAGGCAGGATATGTGGCTTCAGAATCCCAATTTTCGGTTTCTGGGATTCTGAAATTTTTTCTTCTTCTCTCCTTTTCCTCCTCCTCTTCTTTGTATCTTCTCTCCTCCTCTTTGTATCTTCTTTCCTCTTCTTCTTTATATCTTCTCTCCTCTTCTTTATTTCTTCTTTCCTCCTCCTCTCTCATCCTTCCGTCTTCCACAATGGCTTCCGTGGCCAGTTCATTCAACAGGCGCCTGGCATATTCCAGATGCACATGAAGTTCCAACAGTTTAGACAGTCTCGTGTTCATTTTTGGTGTTGATCAATCAACAAGGGTAGCTAGACTGCCCAGCGTGTTTCAATTTATAGTGAAAGCGCGGACGTGAAGGAAAACATCCCCCTAAGAAACATAAAATTGATCTAGTTAGTTAGTTAGTTGGATTATAGTGGTTTTCGTTCTTTTGAACATGTACCACTTTTTTATTCACGCACTGCGTGATTTTTAATTACTCCTGGGGGAAGGAAAAGGAGCCTCATCCCCCAGGCTTTTATGTACTCAAAGAGTACTTTTTAATTTAGCCACTCAGGTGTAGGACTAACTAGTCCTTAACAACCTGACTGAAAGGCTAATAGACATGAGTGGGAATAGTCACACCACACACTCGTGTTTCTTAGTTGGATTGAAATGCCCCAGGTGTCAAACCAAGCAGTATGTGACTCCCGCCACGATTGGTCGGCAGCGATGAGGTCACATTAGGACACCCGGTCTTGTGGCATTGACGAAGTGGCCCGCTTTTTTGATATCATCAATTGCCTTTCCCAGTCCGATATTCCGGTAGACAGAGCCTTCCTTTTTTCCACTCTGTTTAGGTGGTGCAGGTTCATCAGCTTCATCGCCGCTGGATGATGATACTTCCAGGGCCGCTGCCAGCGTGGAAGTTTCAAATTCTTCAGTGTCGTCTGCCAACATTGCCTGGATTTGGCTGAGTATGTTAGTAGAAATAGCTGTGGAAGCTTGATTTAAAAGTTCAGCCAGATGTTGTTTAAGAGACAAGGAGATGGTTAGGAGTATTTTTTTTTTTTTTTTTTTTTTTTTTTTTTTTATTCATCAATTCCTTATTTATTTTGATTCCCTATCTTATTGGTTTGGAATGAAAACTTGTTTTTATGGTTGTTTGTATGTTATTATGGAGTCCTGTTTTAATTAATTCCTATTTTCCTATTTTAATTTTTTGTGGCCTTAATTGGTTTTTATTATTCGGGGTATGAACGGCTGTGTCAGTTTGTGAACCTACGAGACCTAGCAGGCCGTCATAATTCCCAAACAGTGATTTTGTAATATTCGTCCTTAACTGGTTTTTATTATTCGGGCTATGAACGGCTGTGTCAGTCTGTGAACCCACGAGACCGAGCCGGCCGTCATAATTCCCAAACAGTGATTTGTTATATTTTTAACTGGTCTTTGATTTACTTTCTTAGATATTTTTGAGTAGATTGGATTCGTAAAATTGATCTTACCTAGATCATGACCAAAAGAAACAACGCGCGGACCTAAAAGAAACACTCACTCACTTTTTTATGCTACCCATCACTATTTTAAAATTTTTTTATAAAACACTTCAATAGACTATCCACATACGCAAAGCAATCCAATCTAACTCCTAATCTACACCTCAAACACCAAAAAAAAAAAGACATCATTTTAATCTACTATCCATACCAACTTACTTAACCACTTACAAACACAAACACACAAACACATACCCTCACATTTTTTTAAAAAAGAGTTAGTGTTTATTTTCACACTACTCTACCTACACACATTGGCAAATCGATTGTTATTTCTTTTCTAGAGTATTGGGTAGCCCTGAAAAGGGCTGTTTTTTTGTCTGCTATGGCATTCTTTTTTAGTTTCTAAGAATGCGATGTCCTCTGAGGATAGGCTTTCTGGCGATAGGTCTGCTTCTTCGAAAAGAGAAGAAGAACTCTTTGGTGTCGATACGACAATCGACAAAGCCTCTGTCAGCTTCAGGTTGCTGCTGCTGTTGTTGTTGTTGCTGCTGCCTCTGAAGTCTGTACTTCTCTGTCCATTCTTCTTTTTCCCTGTTCATTTCTTCTCTGAAGAGCTCTTCTATCAGGTCTTCAGTGATTTTTAACATTCTCACATTCTCTATTTCTTCTGGCTTCGGTATCAGACTGTGTCTGACCCTATGCAAATTCACGTAGGCTTCGTTGAGCTTAGCTAGTTTGGAGCACATCTACGTAGGAGGATGAGTCGACAATGGATGGTTAGACTGGAAACAACCCGGTTCTTAAAGTCAAAGCGCGGACGTGAAGGAAAACATCCCCACACGGTTTTTGAGTCGCAACGTTTAGTGAGTGTCATGAGAGGGATAGTAAGAAATGAAAGAGCATCAATCCAACATTCTTATAGCTAAACAAAAGACAAAGGCATTTTTTTCAAAACACAACATTTTTTATTCAAAAATCACTTAACACTAAACAACAACTCTAACATTTTTAACAATAATCCAACAATATAACATCAAACAATTTTTTCAAAACACAACATTCTTTTTATTCAAAAATCACTTAACACTAAACAACAACAACTCTAACATTTTTTAACAATAATCCAACACTAAAAGTTTCTCCACTAGGTAAAGAGGGATAACAGTCTTCCATGGTTTCTAGTAATCTAGGATGACTTCTCTCAAACTGTTGATTTCTATGGTATTATCGAATTCTGCATACAGGATGACGTTCACCGTTTCATCAGGGTCTCGGTCTTTAAACTGAATTTCCACACGAATCTGGCCGGATTTTATAGGGTGGAAATGTCCCTCGTCGCTGCCTTGGTCTGGAGTGAAATCGAAAGCCCACAAAGCGTAGCCTCCTGCATAATCCTCGTACGTAATACCGTGACTGGTATTGGTTCCTAACTGTACGTTGGCTTCGTACAGGGACAAGTACGATCTCAAGTAATTCTTCTTGGTAAAGTCAGGTTCGAAAGGTCGGGTACACAAGGTCTTGCCATCGCGACTGACTTCGATTTTGGACACGCCAAAGTGTTGAAAGTAGAAAGGATTTTTTTCGGCAGCTCCGTTGAAGGCTGTATTCTCGACGATACCAACGATCAAACGTTTGGGTAACTGTCCTTGGAACAGATGATCTTCGATCATGGATCGCTGTCCCTTGGGAATGGTGAAGGTTTTCACTTCCACGCGTCGTATGGGATACTTGGCAGTCGTTCTGCTCAACGTCTGACTGATGTCGTTTCCCACTTTAGGTAACACTTCCACACGGCGCACGTAGAGTCTGGCTTCTAGGATTTTGGTTTTGTAACCGTCACTATCAGCCATCAAATGGAAAGCGGCACTGCTACGATTCAGTCTCAGGCGGACATCCACCCCGTTCAGCAAATACTTTTCTTGCAACCACATGTCCAAATGCAAACGATCCATCAGTTCTAAACTTGTGTCGGCTCCCGTGATTCTCTTTCTTCGTTCTACAAATCCATCATTGTTGTCTTTCTTTTCATCAGTTTCCAATATTTCAAACTTGGTAGGTTCGTCAGCTTCCCATACCACACAGGCATTGAGATGAGTGTTCTTGGCATCTATTCCGTACGTCAAGAGATTTTCCAGGTAGGCACGATAAGGGTAAGTATCCATGCTGCTGCTGACCAGTTTGTTATTCAAGTACAAGTCCACTCCACTGAACAAGGAATGCATGAAATTGTTGACGGGAGCTACTGCTTCATCGTCTATAGCACCTCCAGTCTTATCTAGAATTTTGACTTTCAGGTACAAGTAACTGCTATTCAGATCGATGTAATCTTCGGGCTGTCCTTTGATTTCAAACTCGATGGGAGCGGAATCGGTCAGTGAGGAGACGGGGTGAAATTCCACCCACTGGGATTCTTGCATCGTCATCATCGTGGGGGGCATGGCAAACAGATCCAGTTCCGTCTTGGAACAAGCGCAAGATTCTCGGTGCATCATTTTTTTTTTTGTCTCTTTTCTCAATAATCGAAAACGTCTAAGTCTCGAACGGTTTTTCTTTTCTTGGCCTTTCTCGCTTGAAGTCTAGTGAAAGGGTGTTTTCTTCGTCGTCTCTTTCTGCCTTGTCCTTGCTGAATACCTGACTCGGTAGCGTGCAGGGCATTTATAGGTGTTTCTCGTTGGCCTAAAATGTCTTTGCCCGTTTGCAGCAAGACATTTTTGCCTGCCCTCAAGAAGGCTTCTTTAGGGTTTTGTTTGTCGATGATGACATTTTGGAGAAATTCTTTGCCTTGCGTCAGTGCCGCATCTTTCAAGGCGTGCAATCCGCGTGTCACCATCGGTTTCAACACCGGGGCCACCGAACGAAAGGCCGATTTTAACATGTCTCCTAAACCGTGTCCTCGCTGTCGAGCAACCCCTCGGTACACTGGATACATGACTTACTTACGAGTCGTGAGAGAACCGTTTTCGAAAATGGAGTTTCACCGTGACTTTTCCTTTGGTGAATGAAATATTTTGTCCCAAATCTCCTTTTATAGCAATGTTGACCGTGTCCAAATACGACTTACTGACAGGCAAATAGTGAGGATGTACAAATTCGCGGTGGACGTGGTAAGTGTTTCCACGTTCCTCGTCAGTGTTCGTGGCAGAATCCACTTTGAAAGGAATGACACGCAGTAACGGTACGGAGGTGTGTCCCACCACGTTATACTCCACCACATCGGAGTACACAAACATCAAATTCAGTCCTTGGTTCAGTTCTACCGGGGCACGAAATAACTTGCTAAAAGACTCGTTGTCGTAAACGATGGGTAATTCGTTTTTCTTGATCATGGTTTTTCTCAGGTCCATGTCTCCGCCCAACATGTCATACAATTCAGGACAAAATAAAATGGACAGGATTTTACTCCGTTCAAATTTCATCAAGAAGCGACGAGCTGTTTTCTGGTACTCCATGGTGACACTTTTGTTAACATGCTCCAAAGCTTTCAGAAACACGACATTAAACCTGGAGGTTATGGTGCTGACCTAATGTTGACCACTAAAATAATAGCCTGGAGGAATGAACAAGTGATAGGTGGTGTACTTTTGTGTACGGGTTTTCTTGTCATATTTGACATTGCTATCCATCCACTGTTGCAATTGTTCGTCATGAACTTCCACATCAAAAAAATTTTGATTGGGAAGGACATTGAGGACTTGGGTCGGGTGAATCATTTCTACTAAAGCCACTTCCCAATGGGCTTCGTGATCTAACGGGATGGCTTGAGGTAATTTGGCCGTGTAACAGCACAACGTGTTCTTGGGAAACACCTCCATGGAACTGTCACTGGGTAAAGTTAAGTAAAATTGGTATTGGTGGCTCATAATTCCAGAGTTCTGTGGCTGTCCGAGGGGTTAGTGGACGTCAGAGGCGTGTCTCCGCCCAAAATGGGGTTCTGGTCGTGGTTGGAGTGGTGACTGGCACTGGCACTGGACACAAGGTTCCCGTGGTTCCCGTTCGAGGTGAATTTCAGGGAGGGATTAGGAAGCAGGTAACCGATGCAACTGCTCAATAAAATGGTCCACAATTGTTTGTCTCCTTGTTGCAAACTCAAATTGGCGATGGCTGCCCCGATGACACAATACACCACAAAGATTTGGCAGAAAAAGACGATTTGCGTTTTAGGCACACGTTCTCCACACCACACCCACAAGGGTTGTTTTTGTAAATCTTGCCCAGAAGAACTGGGTGAAGGAGGAGTGGTCGACGTAGCTGCGTCTGTGTGAAAAGGCATGATGGTCACTTCTTTTTATAGTCGATGACTTGCGAAGCGTCGATCCAAGAATCAAAACTGGGCGGATATCCTTTCCAACGTACTTTGACTTCTTTGACACGTCGTTTGCCCAC
Source organism: Sinohyriopsis cumingii (assembly GCA_028554795.2). NCBI lineage: Eukaryota > Metazoa > Mollusca > Bivalvia > Unionida > Unionidae > Sinohyriopsis > Sinohyriopsis cumingii. The sequence goes on from CM068828.1 coordinate 2,709,632, forward strand.
TTTTCGGGTTCTGCGTTCGAGAATGCTTTCGATGTCGTACACGTCGTCTTCTTTTTTGGTGACACGTTGTAACTCGGGCAAATAAAACGTTCCTTTGAGCACTTCTCCGTTCATGTCTTCCAATTTATAGACGGCAGGATGACGGCCATGCACTCGTCCAGTGACGCGAAACAGTTCGGTCGTCCAGTTAGGTAAGTAACCTTTGTCAAAAGTGCATTTGGTTTTGCCAATGCGCACCCAATCTACTACGGCCAACTCTCCACTTTTCTTGGGGACAGCCCTCGTCGGGGACGTACCAAACAGACGCTCGAACACCAGCACTTCATTCTCGGGAGTCACGTCTTGCGGGGCACGTCCGATGCTTCGATGGTAAGATTGGTTGTACGCTTGCACCAGGTGCGGTAAGATGTCGATGTACTTCAGAGTGTGGTGATGCGTAAAATATTTCCACATGCGTTCTTTCAAAGTACGTTGAAAACGTTCCACGATGCTGGCTTTGGTTTCAGGATTCTCGGTGGTATTAAAATGAATGTCACGTTTCTTTAATTCTTTTTGGAAAACTTGGTTCAGAAATTCGGTGCCTTTGTCCGTTTGCCATCGAAGAGGGTGACGACCGCTTTGTTTCAACACCCGTTGCAGGGCTAACACTAACTCGCTGCTCGATTTGGAAGTCAAGGGTACGACCCAAGCAAATTTGGAAAAGTCCTCGATGACACAAAACAAATATTTGTAGCCACGATTGTAGCTGGCCAAATGAGAGACATCGGCTAAATCGGCTTGCCATTGATGATCGATGCCTTCCACTCGGGTGCGACTTCTGGCAAACTTGCGTCGAATGGGTTTGTGTAAAGTGTAGGTAGCTTGTTCTTGTAACCATCGTTGCACTTGAGGTAAACGGAGACTTTTCAGTTGCGTTTTGGCAGCACGATACAATTTTTGAACTCCTGCGTAACCTGCAGGATGGGAGGGATCGTAGTAAATGCTGGCTAAGACTTTTTCCATTTTTTTGTGTTGGTTGGTGTGTTAATAAGGCACCCACTCTTGGAGGATGCTACTCTTTTTCTCTTGGGGTATTTTCTTGGATTGCAATGCTTTGCGTGTGCGACCGGCAATAGGTGTTGAAGAGGAGGAGGATGTCTGAGCGGGGGATATCGGTTCTTGTTTCACTTCTGTCTTTACTTCTGTCTTCACTTTCTTTTTCTCTTATGATGAAGAAGGGGTGGCCATCATCTTTTTAATCCATCCAATTCTGGAGGTAGGTGGTGTTGTTAACTTGCGTACTTTTTCTGGTGGAGTTTGAAACCCTTCTTCTTCTTCTTCTTTTCCTTTTTCTGTCTTGGTCACGGGTACTGGTGGTACTGGTACTGGTACTGGTGATGGTGCTGGACTTTTCATCAAGGTCTTAACATCTTTCAGAGTGGGTAGAGCTGTTTCGTCTAAAGCTTTCTGGTGAAAGAGTTGCAGTCGTTGCAAGAGTTGACCGTACTTTTGCGATTTTTCTGTTTCGGACAAATCTTGGCGATCCATCAAGGACTGCAATTCGTGTTGTAACTGGGACATCTCGCTCAAATGGGGATTGGGAGGTAAATGCGGGGTGTGTTGTTCTTGCCACCGATGGTATTCCATCCATCGTTTGTAAGGCACTAAAGCTAGTTTTCGTCCTTCCATGGGGTTGTCACGGGTCGATTCTGAGATCTTGGAACTTCCGAGGCCTTTTTATCTTGCTCCCACCAGTCGTCCTAAAATGGTTCCCAAGACTCCTTTCAGTATGGGGCGTAACAAGAGAGGTAAAATACCTCCACGTTGCACTAACATCTTCTTTTTTTGACGAATGGGAATTTTCTTTTGAACCATTTGGCGAAGAACGTGACGATGTTTGCCTAAGCATTGCTTCTGGTGTTTGGACAAAGGGATCGTGCCTTTCAAAACGTTCAAACAACATTCGCACACGGTATCGATGACCTCTTTGGAGGCCGTTTGAATGAGTTTTTTTCGTAGGGGTGGAGAAGCTTTGGACAGGACAGATAACATGTCCCCATGTTTGGCTAAACGTGGTGGTAGTCCTTTCCTTTTCTTTCCTTGGGGTTTTCTGGAGGGTGACATCTTTGAGTCTTCAGGAGCACCAAAAAACACTGATACCCGACTTGGTCACAGGCCTTTTTTATACTGGAACGCGTCGCCACTGATTGTCTTGACGTCGTATTAGTTTGAGGACAGGCATGACACGTCGTGCAGGGGTACGTAACGGACTAAATCGAGCCAGTTCTTGCTTGGACAAATCCAGTAAACTTTGTAACATGCCCGATCTTTCTTGAACTTTGATTTTGGGAGAAGGTACTTTGTGAGCAGCAGCCACTGCCACTAAATTGGAAGGTCCTGCCACTGGGGAAGTTCTTTTGGGGGTCATCAACGGAGAAGTTCTTGGTGTGATCAACGTCTCCATGTACTCTTCAATTCTGGGTGTCATTAACGGAGAAGTGGACAAACGTGAGGCTGCCGGAGACGCAGTCACCGCCGTGGCAGGTCGTGGTTTGCGCGTGTAAGGTTGCGTCCAGGCCGAAGTGCCTCTCTTGCGACTAGTTTTCTGTGGACTTTTCTTTTTCTGGGGACTTTTTCTCTGTTTCTTTTTCTGGGGGCTTCTTTTCTTTTTCCGGGGTGGTGATGTCTGGTCAGAGGAGGGTCCTGCCACTGGAGAAGTTCTCCTTGGGGACCTGGTCTTTTTCTTCTTGGGGCTTCGTTGGACTTTTGTCTTGGGTATAACTTTGGGGGCATTAGGATCCCATCTTAAGAGTGAGCGAATGATGACCCCTCCTAGAGTACCGCTCCCTCCAGGTTTCAAAATGATTTGTTTTTTGGTTTGAGTGTCGATGCGGGGATCGGCCAGTTGGACCAAAGCGACTTTGTTTCGATCAAAAAAGCGTTTGGTTTGATGAGGAATCTGAATGATTCCTTGGAGTAATTGACGTGCCGTCACCGTGAACCATCGTAAGACTTCTTTGAGACTAGCTTCTAAGACACGAGCTCGTGTTTGTGGATCTTTTTCTCGACTGATGCCATACAAGGCACGAATCAATTTGACGGGAAGATGCGACTGAAGGGACGTCATGTTCGCACTGAGAGTGAGACAGACGAAAAAGGGTCTGAGGTTTTTATAGATTTTTTTTATGTGGAGTGAAATCAAGTCGAGGACGGAGACGTGTACAGGACAGGCCCTCCGTCTTGGCACCAGTGGTGAAACAAGTGGGTACGAAATCGCAAATCCTCGGGAGTCGTAGGTTTCAAATCGACGAGTAAATAGGCGTGTGGCGTTTGAGTGGCATCGTCGTACGCCTGAGTCAGCAAAGGCGTTCCTAACTGTTTGGCTAAGACTTGCACTTGCGATTTATCTCGAGGGCTTTTAAACAAGACCACGTAATGCGCATTGAGACTGATGGTGCGATGGGCTTTACTTTGTTGAAACAAATTTTGGGTGATGTAAACGACACTGGCATTACGGTGATGCCCTTTGCGCGTGAACCACAGTTTAATTTCTTCTTCGTCTTCTCCTAACATGTCGTCGAAAATGACCAAATGGGTTTGACGGGAGTCAGAGACGATGCCGTCGTCTTCTTTAGGAATGCCTTCCACAAACACGATGGAATCGCCTTGACTTTCTCGCAAGAGGCTGTACGCCGATTGCCACTCTTTGCAACACCACACGATTCGTTGAGGGGGTCGATCGATCAAATGATGTTTATGTTCGATCAAACGTTTGACGAATTCGGTTTTGCCTGAACCGCTAGGTCCAGCAATGAGCAAGTTAAAGGGATGGCAAAGATACAAAGCCTCCCAACTGGCACGATCTAAGTGTTCGTCGATGACTTTGACAGTAGAGGAAGAGGGAGCAGAGACAGCAGAGGTAGCCATAGTGTGAGAAATGTCACTTGTGACACGAAAACAAACAAGACAAGAGTTTATATACTTTTTTTCAGAACACGTTTATTGAATGTTTATTTTCAAACATGAATACAAAAGACAAAAATACATAAAAGCCAAAGGCTTAAGTACAAGAATAAAAGGCACATGATAACCATGAACGTGGAATAAACACAAGTGTCTGTACAACATGTTTTGGGTAAAGTTCTAACCAGTTCTATAGTAGTGGGTAAGGTCACACAAGTGTCCTCCCGAAAGGGTCTTTCAGGCCTGTCCACGACAGTCCCGTCCTGGGTGACGGGTTCTTCTGGCACCGTCACTAACACGGGTTGAAAAGTAACTTTTTTCCTTGAATAACTCTCGTGCATACTGGGCCACCTCTTGGGTCCAAGCCAAACCAATCTGGTTTCTTCTTCGTCAACGACATGGTAAGTTACTTCAATGAACAATGAACTATCGATCTTGCCTAGGGTTCCTTTTTATATACAGACCAATACCGACGTGACCGTACGGCAACGTAAAGTGATTGGGAAGTCGCACTCGCATCTGGTATACAATTTGATAGACTTTTTCCAAGGGTCGACTGACGATGTGGTGAGTGGGTAAACGTACAATCTTGTTCGGTTGATAGGTGGTCACTTTAAAGTTTCCATCCTCTCCCGATTGCAAGGCTTCTTTCAATACCCCAAAGTTGACCACTCGACTGGTACGATGATTCAGAGTCAGTCCTTTCACTTTGCACGTCGTGTGCACTTCTCCTTGTTTGTCCCGGTATTCGTAGCCGTAATTTTTGGGGCCACCACTGACGAAACTTAGAATCTTGTCGTCGGGATGCTCGTCTGTCCAGGCTCCTAAACGGTCTCCTTCGATGTCAGGGTGATGTTGAATCGGGTGATGGATGTAAATGCAACTGTCCGTGTCAAAGTACAGGACGCGTTCTTCTAACAGTTCTAAAGCTTCGTACAATTTTAAGCGAGCATGAGCTGTCACGTAAGCCGCAATGATGACATTTCCAAAAGGGTCGTCTTGTACAAAGTCCAGATCTTCTTCGTAATTGACCAAGATCAAATCCTCTCGAACGACGTCCACGTGTTTCATGTATTTGGTTTTGTCGTGAATCATCTGGAAGTAGCGGGAAGGTTCTGTCAAATATTCCGTCTTGGGTAAACACGGTCGTTGTGCCATTTTACCCCACAAGCAATTTAACATCACTTTGGCAAACGATCGCCTGCCTTCGTTTTTTTCGATGTGGTCTAAAGAGATGCCTTCTTGTTCGTAGTATTTCTCTTTGAATTGTATTTGGTCTTCGGGAGTGTGACACCAGGAAGGATAGCCGCTGGCTTCTTGTTTCAGTTTCAAAAAGGCATCCACGTAGTCGGCGAAAATGCCTTTCTGAGTAGGGTCACCCTTGTGGTACTGTTGTGTCTTGGGAAAGTGGCAAATTTCGTACACTTCTAACAGTTGGTATCCCATGTCCAGAGCTTTGAACAATTCCACGCTGACCCAGGTTCCCGTCAAGGCACGTTCTTCCTGGCTGTGATGGCAAGGTTGGTCCTGGTTGCACGTTTCGGCACAAGTACGGCACAAGGGAAACATCAGTTTGCCTTGACAATGGTGAGGTAAGACGGGATGGTATAGGTTCGTGGGAGGCAAAACTTTACACTTGATCAAGCCTTCGTATTGTCGAATGTTTTTCAGGTCGATGTGTTCCGTCATCAATTGCGGGTGCCCTACGGGAAAGCGACAATATTTGCACACGTAGGGATACAGCGAACACACGTCCAAGTATTTGATTTCTTCTCCTTTCTCTTCGTCGGCTTGGTACAGCAAACAGGTGGCATTGGTCCTTCCTCCGTACAAACTATCCCTCGGGTTCAACGGGTCCATGAACTGGCAACTTTCCACGAGGCGTTTAAACTCGGGATCGGTTTTCAAACGGTGATCGTACTCGTGTTCCCACATTTCCACCACTTGGTATCCTTGCTGTTCTAACTTTAGGCGTCGCTGACAAGTGTCCTCGTACAAGTCTTCCATGGTTCGTTGCAAAAACTGATTTTTAGTGTCACGGTCAGGGTAACAGACGGGACATCCATGAAATAAGCAACCGTTAAACTCGTACACGATCTTGGGGTTTTCTAAGTCCCAGCCATCGACCGAATACGTTCCGATGGTCTTTTCGCCTTCTGCGTTGCGGGCATGCTGAATCCATTTGTCTTCCTTGTCGCACAAGTAATGTAACCAGCGTAGGGCTTTGACCGAGTATTGACGTTTGACAAAGTGGGTCGTTTGAGGACTGATGACAGCCACGGTGTTTTCAGGCATGAATCGTTGGCGGTACACTAAGAAACACGCTTTGGCAATGGTGCACGCTTCTTTCAAAGGATCGACCCCTCCGTGTTCCATGAACAGTTCTCGAAATTTTCCACAGCAACGTCGTAAAATGTCCACGTCGGAACGACAATACTTTAGCATTTCTTCCTGAAAGTCGAAGGGTTCGGAGGCATGAGCCTGGTACCAAGCGTAGAAAGCTTCTCGTTGTTCGGTACGCATGTTGTCGGGGTCGTAATAGTGAGCCTCAGGTAAATGGGGTAGAACGGCATGTTGATTGGCTTCCGTATTGAAAAAGTGTGGAAAGTACCCTTTAGCCATTTCTGTCATTCCAAACGTTTTAGGCATTCGGCTCAAAAGCATGGCCAAGTAACTCATCGAATCTTTAAACTGCACTTGTCCCACTTGCATGAAAATGATTTTGGCTCCGTTCAAAGTGACTTTAGGACGTTCGGTGCCTTGTTCCGTATAGTATCTGAGAAGAAACTGTCCATCGTATCCGGAGAAATTGTGAGCCATCACCGTGGCATGACGATGACAATCTCCGTAACGTTCGATGTCCTCTTGGCTCCACGTCTTGTCGATGGGGTCTAAGACCCATCGAACGAAATCGGCTAACGTGTTCGGTCCCCGAAAGATTTTTTCACGTCCTCCAGGAATCTTGCTGCAGTGAGGGCAATGACTGAAGATAGGTTCTTGAATGCACTTCTCGCACGCTCGATGAGCCACGCAGAAATTAGGAATGTGAATGCCAGTCTCTTGCATGCATTCGAAATCGAAAAAGATGAAATTGCTTTTCTTCTTGTGACCGTCCTCTTTCTCTGGTGGGGGTTGGTATTTTTGCACGTAGCATTGGTGTTCCAAGTCCACGATGCGGTGACAAATGTGACATTTTTTCTTTCCTCGACATACGTGTGCCTTGGTACTGTTGGCACGCATGCCTTGTCTACACGTAGGGCACAATCTCAGGAGTTGACAAGCACATTTCTTCTGTGAACCTTGTGTTTTCAAATGTTGTTGGTAACAGGTAGGGCTGACAAACGTGCGCAGACAAGTCGAACAAGGCACTGGTTCTTCGCTCAGACAGGGTGGAGAGGCCAAACATCCTGGGCATTTCCATCCACAATGCTTGTGTTGCTCTCGATTGTTATAACCATAATCACATTTCTCACAGTAATATCTGTATCCCAGGAATCCGTTGATAGTGGTAATGGTATCGAAATGGTCATCGTGATAATAAACATGAATGTATTTTCCGTCCTTAAAGTCTTGGCCTCGAAACAACAGAGGTCCGCGCATTTCTTGAGGGTGCACTTTCAAGGTGTAGCGTGGAGCTAGGGCATCTTGCAATTTTTGCATCTCAGGAATGCCACAGGGTGTGTCTTTGGACAGGCCAGCTTGTTGCAACAGGAGTTCTGCTTCGTTTCGTTGTTTGGTTCGGTTCGATTTTCGAATGTTCTCCCAGGCTCTTTTCCATTCTACCGTGTCGTTCTTGTTGGCATAGGTTCGTCCCACCACGATGGCACGGGCTAAGCACATCTGGTCTTGAGGGTTGTTAATTTGGACGAGACTCTTTTTGGTGTTGCGAAGGTCGTCCACCAATAACATCTTTTTGCGTCCTGTCCCTTGAGGAAGAGAGACGTGAGCCATTTTCAGTGTGGCTTTACCATCGGTGATGTCAAACTGGTCATTAGATTGTTGTACGTGTTGAATCTTGTCCATGACTTTGGAAGGGGTTAGTTCTGCGGGTCTGCTAAACTCGATCCAAACAGGGGATTTCAAACCGTCGTGATCAATGGATAGTGTCAAGCGATCGTCTTCTTTGGGTTGACATTGTCGCTTGAGTGCGGTGAGCAAAGAATCCCACATCTCGGTGATAAACCCTTCTGCTTTCTCCAAGGGTACGTCGGCCTTGAAATCTTTAAACTTCACCGTGTAGGTGTAAGCCGTGGTTCTAAATTTTCTAGAGAAGCGCTTTTCCGTCTCTCGAATGGAATAGTACTTTTCAGGGTTGACTAAGGGTGGTGAACTTGGTTTAGAGGGTTCGGATTCTGGTTCACTCATGTCCTCTTCAAAATCACTGGCATGAATTTGTGCCAAGATTTCAGCCCTGGTACGAGGCGATAGATCACGTTTCTGCCTCTTACTTTCTTCTTCTTCTTCTTTCTTCTCGAATGAATGGGATCGTTTCATCTTGAGTGCAAAACGTCAAATGACTCAAGTTTAAACACCATAGACTAATTTATAGTCATGACAAACCAGCGTATATAAAAGGGTGTGTGTCTTGTCCTTTCACTATTCATTTCACTCTCAAGCCGAGCACAACGATGGAAGAGACTAACCAGATGGAACGTTTCGTCAGAGCTTTGCGAGGGGTCATTAGAAAATTCTCTTCAGACCAGCCGACGGACTACTCTCCTTCCTTTCGAGATAAAAGTCAAGATACTTGCTATATCTGTCAGAAGAAAGGGCATTGGTCTTCAGAGTGTCCAGACCGTCAAAAAAGAAAAAAAAACAGGGTCTAAAAAAGATAAAAGTCAAGGTACCTGTTATTATTGTCAAGAAAAAGGACATTGGTCTCCAGATTGCCCAAAAAAGAAACAAGAGGAGTCAGAAGAAAAGAAGGATTCTTCAGAAGAAGAGAGGGATTCTTCGGAAGAAGAGAGGGATTCTTCGAAAGAAGAGAGGGATTCTTCAGAGGAAGAAAGAAGACAATTCTATTTAAAAGAAGCAAAGAAACAGGAGAAGAAAAGAAGAAGGGAAGAAAATGAGGAAAAAACGGTGAAGAAATTCAAAAAACAGAGAGACTAAACAAGGAGAAAGAAGAAGTCAGTGAACTTTAAATTAAAGTGTTCTGTGGTGAATTGTGAATTGGATTGTAAAAAATGGAGAAAAGAATACATGAATGATATAAGGTAAGTGTCTTTGAGTTTTGATTTTAAAATAAGAAGCTACACTCACGCACTCATACACAGACACGTACTATAAGGGTAAAAATGGGTTGTTTATTTGTTTGGGGTTTTTTTTGTGTTATTGGCAATTGAAATTGTATTTCTTTTCGAGAAATGTGGGTGGCCCTGAAAAGGGCCTTTTTATTTTGGTGTAGGGGTGAGTTTAACCAATCAACTTTAACTGCCTTAAGCCTTTGCCACGGCCGAGGCCTACTTCTGATGATTGGGTTGAAATCACTAAGGGTGGTACGATAGGCTTAGTCACAGGGTTGGCGTGTTTAGCTCGGGAAGGTCGTATTCTCTTCGGTCGTGATAAAGAAGTCTGATACATTTGTTTCAGACTTCTTAACTCCGCTAAAATGTCCAACAGTACCGTAGCCGTTTGATTTTCACCCTCTTGTTTCTTTGCTGCTACTTCTTCTTGCTGTTGTTGCTGTTGTTTTTTTCTTACCTCTTCTTGTTGCTGTTGCTGTTGCTGTAGGAGAAAAGCTTGTTCCGCTTCCTTTTGTCGTTGCATAAATTTCTCCAATTCTTCTTTCTGTCTCTGTCTAAAATTCTCCACTTGCGGTAATGAAGAAGGTAACGAAGGTTCCGGAACAAATTCTTGCGAGGTAAGAAAATCCACAAAATCCCAATGTACCTCTTCTGAAAGTAAGTCCGGGTTCCCTTGGGCAGTCTCCCCTGCTGGTGCACCCCAATGGATCGTTTTCTGAGTTTCCGTCATGTTGAATCACTGTCGCATAGATTGACTGCACACAAGCACTAACGAATCTATATAGACCACGTGACGTCACAGACTGCTCTCTTCGGATTGGATGCGAGCTGACTGAATTTTGTAACGCGTGTTCGGATTGGTGAATGAATTCAATCCGTTTCAATCCTTCCTGTACCTATAAATAAGCGCAGTTCACTGCATTGATTCACCTATTCTCGTCGCTTCAAGATGTGGACCACAGTTGAGTCATCCACCCTTGTGTCTTCCATGATGTTTAGGACGGACATGCTCATGTATGTCAGGTCCAAGTGGAATGTTGTTGATAGGATAGATACTAGTCAATGGATGAGGAGAGTTTACATAGAAAGACAAGGATGTCTCAAGAGGGTACTTGTGTATGGACCAGCAGTTAGAAGGAGTTTAAGAAGAAGAAGAAGAAGATGTGACAGATGCCATCTATGTTAATATTAATATTAACATAAACCCAAAGGCCCTTTTCAGGGCCAGCCATATTTCTCGAAAAGAGATAGCCTTTCCATTGCCTACCCTTTTTTAAATTTAAATTTAAATTTAAATTTAAAAAAACTTTAAAAAAAAAAAAAATCCCATATTTAATTCCCCTTGTCCCTAGACAAACCCAAACTCTATTCCCATGTTAATTTCCCTTGTCCCTAAACAGACCCAAACTCTATGTTAAATTCCCATTGTCCCTAAAGTGGCCCAGCGTTTTTCTCCATGTTAAATTTCCATTGTCCCTAAAGTGGCCCAGGGGTGTTTTTAATGCTAAGTCCCATTGTCCCTAATGTGGCCCCATTTACTACTAATAATATATATGGAAAATAACTTTCCAGTGGGGGATAATTCAGATAGTAGAGTATATATATATGAAGGATATGACACTCAACATTTGCTACATCAAATTTCTTTAAACTAATGCATAATCATATGTAAGACCAGGAGCTTTGTTAAATTGCAAATACGGAAATCCTCATGGTCCCATTTCCAACAATGAGCAAAGGAAATTCTCATGGTTCCATTTTTAACAATGAGCAAGTAAAATTCTCATGGTCCCATTTGCAACAATGAACAACACTTTAATGATGCTTGTTTATTGCGACGAGAAATATTGTACAAAATGAGGAAGAGTGAAATCTAAGGCATTAGGAAGAATAAATATTCGCAACAAACATAGAATGTAATTCCGCTTATTGTGCATCTCGTTAGATTTGCAGTGTTAGCATTAAGATATGGTAGAGCATGTGTTATTGATCTGCAACAAAACATTTCATAATTTATTGAAATATGCAGTTAGAAGCGTACAAACGAAATAAAAACATAAAGGATATTGTACTGAGATCCAGACTACTTAAAATCGAAAAAAACTAGGTTGTTTTAAGTGTTAATTTGACGGTTGTAAAAGCTGTTTCATATTCAGATTGATTAATACGTAATGGAAAACTCGAAAACATGTAGAGATTTTAACTTTAAACAACATTTTCACTTAATACGCCGAATGTGATATAAATGGTGTTCTGTTTATGCTGTAGAGAACAATATGTTAGGGAAAAAGAAAGAAATTAAGGATGGAGAGGCATTTTATAATGTAAAAAAACCCAACTGTTTAAACATTTTATTACAAACTGTATCAATGATCAGTTGAGAGTGACTGGCAAAGAGCACAACATCTGCTGGACAAAGGGGAACAAGATAATAAAAAATTGGGGGTTAAGCATTAGTCGCTAACTGATATTTACGACAAAAATTCCACCAACGGTGTTACTCTATCCTTGATGTGTGCATTAATATCTTTTTCAAACCTAATTTTAAAAAAAAATTCTTTACTAAACATTCCTTGGGATATTGAAATAGATTTAGTCGGAGATATCTCTCGCTGTCTATCGTATAGCCTTCTGCGTGCATAACATTAACCCTACACTTACACGTACATGTATGCAAACATCCATCCATACCTAACCTACCTACCTACCTACATACATACATACATGCATGAATGCATGAATGCATTTATGCAGACATTTATGCAGACAGACAACATCCGTTCTAATAGTCAACCATGTCCAAACGTGTGCCTGTCTATTGTGAAATAAAATAAAGGAAATAATTCATTAGTGGATCATGTTGCTTAAAACAAGAAGGTGAACCCAACTCGAAGATAACTGTGATCGATTCACCACAGATTCAATTTTGTATAATACGTGGGAGTAATATATATTGTATTACGCTTTAATATTCCATTAGATGATGCTTCATTGGGGTTATGTCTCTAGGCACTCTCTGCTTTCAATATCATTTTTTATTCTCTAAATCCTAATCACATCAAAATATCTATCGCCTCTTCTAAACCATTTACTGTTTAAATTTGTTCGAAAGTTTTCTCACTCATACAGAGGCAAGTCGCAATAAAGTCCCTCCCTATAGCGTTGTGCCTTTTAATTGGTGAAATATTGTTTTGTCATTGCTAGTTAATTTATTTCACTTAATTTTTATATCTTGGTTCATGAGAACAAATTATTGTGGGCTTTCACATCATTGAAATCTCCATTTCTGTGGTATAATGCAACATCAGGACATAAAGTTGTTGGATCATCCTCAGTATAAGATTACCTTGTTTATAACGCGGATCATTTGCATGATTCGCATGAACGTGTTATAAAGAGGGACGACTGTACTAGACAGAAACGAAACATTTTTAAAGAATCACATGTCTAATGGTATTCGACTATATGCCAATACAGTCTCCTATTACCGCTGCCATATGCATCCCAAACACTCTCACGGGTCTCATACTCTAGGCACTAAAGGCTATATTGTATGAGGCCGCATAATTGAAACATTTTAATACAGCGAAAGCGGCAGATATAAACAGTAGCAAGTTGAAGTAAACGATGTAGCAATCGAATTTTTATCACAACTGGCTGGCTGTGAAGAAAAACATTGCATTATTAATTATTTTATCAATTCCGGTTGTCTTTGCAGGAGATAATTCTGCAGTCAGCGTATTTGAGACCCCTGCAAGAAGTCCATAATATTGCCTATTAATCGTCAGTAGCGAAAATGTTGATTATATTTTGTTATAAAGGATGAAAAGGTACCACTAGTATAAAAGCAAGAAGCTATCTACTCTTGGTACCAGGCTCACGCCTAGGAACCCTTCAACTTTCAGGAAGAAATGTTAAAGTATTGTCGTTCCGACGTGGACATTTTACGGCGTTGCTGTTGAAAATTTCGAGAACTGTTCATGGAACACGGAGGGATCGATCCATTGAAAGTAGCCTGCACCATCGCCAAAGCGTGTTCTTTAGTATACCGTCAACGATTCATGCCCGAAAACACCTTGGCTGTCATCGGTCCTCAAACGAACATCTTTGTCAAGCGTCAATACTCGGTCAAAGCAATACGCCAGATACAGTACTTGTGCGACAAGGAAGACAAATGGTTTCAGCACGCCCGCAACGGAGGAGATGAAAAGACCATCGGAGCGTATTCGATGGATGGTTGGAACTTAGAAAACCCCAAGGTCGTGTACGAGTTTAATGGTTGCTTATTTCACGTATGTCCACCCTGCTACCCTGAACGTGACACTAAAAATCAGTTTTTACAACGGACCATGAAAGACGTGTACCAGACCACTTGTCAGCGACGCTTGAAGTTAGAACAGCAAGGATACCAAGTGGTGGAAATGTGGGAACACGAGTACTATTACCATTTGAAATCCGATCTCGAGTTTAAACGAATCGTGGAAAGTTACATGTTGATCGACCTACTGAACCCAAGAGACAGTTTGTACGGAAGACGGACAAATGCCACCTGCTGGCTGTACAAAGCCGAGAGGAGAAATGAGAAGAAATCAACTACTTGGACGTGTGTTCACTGTATCCTTACGTGTCCAAATAGTGTCGCTTTCCTGCAGGGAACCTGCAATTCCCGACGAAACACATTGACCTGGACAACATTCGACAATACGAAGGATTGATCAAGTGCAAAGTCTTGCCTCCCACCGACTTGTACCATCCCTTTGTACCTTACCGTTGCCAAGGAAAACTGATGTTTCCCTTGTGCCGTACTTGTGCCGAAACGTGTAACCAAGAGCATCTTTGTCAGCACACCCAGGAAGAACGCGCCTTGTCTGGAGAGTGGGTTAGAATGGAACTGTTTCAAAGCTCTGGACATGGGATACCAACTATTAGAAGTGTACGAAATTTACTACTTTCCCAAGACACAAAACTGCCACATGGGCGATGAGACTCAGAAAGGCAGTTTTGCAGACTACGTGGATGCCTTTATGAAACTGAAACAAGAAGCCAGTGGCTATCCTTCCTGGTTCCACACTCCCGAAGACCAAAATACATTCAAAGATAAATACTGGGAGAAGGAAGTCATCACTTTAGGCCACATCGAGAAAAACGAAGTCAAGTGATCGTTTGCCAAAGTGATTTAAAATTGTTTGTATGGTAAAATGGCACAACGACCGTGTTTCCACAAGACAGAGTATTTGACAGAACCTTCCCGGTACTTCCAGATGATTCATGACAAAACCAAATACACGAAATACGTGGACGTTGTTCGTGAGGACTTCGTCTTAGTCAATTACGAAGTAGAACTGGACTTTGTGCAAGCCGACGAATGTCATCATTGCAGCTTATGTGACAGCCCATGTTCGCTTAAAATCGTACCAAGCTTTAGAACTGTTAGGCGATCGCGTCCTGTACTTGGACACGGACAGTTGCATCTACATCGATCGCCAGGGTCAAGGTCACGCTGACATCGAGGGAGACCGTTTAGGAGCCTGGACATACCAACGCCCGGACAAGAAGATTCAAAGTTTTGCTAGTGGCGGTCCTAAAAGTTACGGCTACGAATACCGGGACAAACAAGGAGAAGTGCACACGGAGTGTAAAGTGAAAGGATTGACTCTCAATTATCGCACCAGTCAAGTGATGAACCTTGGCGTATTGAAAGAAGCCTTGCAGTCTGTACAGGATGGAAACTGTAAAGTGACCACCTACGAGCCGCACAAGATTGATTGTACGTTTATCCACACACCAAATCGTCAGTCAGCCTTTGGAAAATTGTGTACCCGAAGCGAGTGCAGCTTCCCAATCAATTCACTTTACGGTACTGTCACGTCGATATTGGTCATCATATAGAAAAGGACAACGTCCAAGACCGATAATTCATAGTACCTAACAAAACCAAGCGAGAAAGATGAATCCATTTAAACATATATCATTTAGCTTTGGTGATTCTCAAGATGAGTGCGATCGACGATGCTGTGCCTTGCGATGAGATGAAGTTAAGCATCATGGGAACTTTGCTATAACTACTACTACTACTACTACTACCACTACACCTACCATGGAAAGGGATGCTGTCCATGTCAAACCAGACGGATACAAAGGCGATGCCACTCGTTATCATGGAGCCTTAACTAGTTTTCATTGCCAATGTCAACCTTCACGCGAGACCATGCGTCTACCACCATATGGATGTCATCCAAAGCTGAGCAAACTCCTGTCGATTTCACCCTGCCCTCATCGAAATGAACCTGTGAAAGACGAATATCCTTTCCTTGTGCGTTTGCCTGAATACCTTGACTGTGAAAGCCGTTTTCAAACTTTCCAAGGAAAATTGCCTAAATATCTCAGAGGACCTACCCACGAAGAATTAGCCAGAGCCGGATGTTTCTACGTGTTCGAAGGGGATAAAGTCAAGTGCTTCAGTTGCGGTGTGTCACTTCACCAGTGGGAGAAGAAAGATTCAGTTTACCTGGAATATGCTCGATGGTCTCCGAATCGTCACTACCTAACTTTAGTGGGACCGAGTCATTGAAGTGGGATACCATTTCGTTTAAGAAACCAGCTTCGCTAGGAGTCAAACGTTGGACACCACCGAGACCAGTATTTAAACCCTATTTAAAAAATAATATTCAAGGATTACCAAACGAACTGCAAGAGAAGATCTACAAGGAAGTTTGGCAGGGACATGCCAGAGCAAAATCTCAATGGGTGACTATATAACTTTTGTGTCGAGAAATTCAGAAGAGGAAAGTGAAAGAATTATACTAACGTGTCAGATTTCTCTGGATCATTTGTGTGCGCTAATTATATTATTCCGCTTTAGACTGTTTAGATCAGACGATTTTATTGACATTCTTGACTGTTACCATGAATGGCAGTGGTCAGAAATTACTCAATATGTTTATTACTTTCGCTCTAAGAGAAGATTTTAAAAAAAATAATACTGTCTGACATGTTCATGGATAATTTACAAGAGAACATTAGTGATCTTCCTGTGGAGTTGGGATAATGCATTTACCGAAATTTGGTCAAAATACAAATGAAACGCAAAGAACAATTGCATCCGTTACGTCACCAAAGATTAAACCACGGGTACCTGAATGCTATAAGAGGACTGATTCAGGAAAAATTGTTTCAGTGGTCAGACATTGATCAACTAACCATTGGCACAAAGGATTGGTTTGTTGCTGCTGAATCTATTGTAGGTAGACTTATTGCAACGAATTCCAGAGGAAGAATTAGAGGGTTACCAAAATCTTTCATACAACGTAAATTTAGTTCAAGAGGAAACTTCTGAAGAAGTATGACGTGCAAGTTAATGACTAAAACATTTATATTCGTCGCTGGATCATCTCTGAGCATACGATCATCTCTGTGCAGAAAGTACACTTATTACCTCCGACAAAAGAGGATATAAAACAGGCTACCATGCCACAACCATTATCACTCGTGATTCAACAAATTCCGTGGAAGGATATCAATGATACTATTTAGACGGTGGAGGATTACCAACACTTATTGCAAGAACTGTGTGCATTGAATTCGGGTCGTCGTGTGGTGTGTGTCTTAGTTACTTGTTTTAAAGCCCTAGAGATAAATTGCAAGTGCAAGTCTTAGCTAAACAGTTGGGAACGCCTTGGCTGGTTCATGCGTACGACGATGCCACTCAAACCACACACGCCTATTAACTCGTGGATTTAAAACCCACCACCCTCGATTATTTGCGATTTCGTACCCATCTGTTTCACCACTGGTGCCACGACGGAGGGCCTGTCGTGTATATGACCTCGACGTCGACTTAACAAAAAATCTATAAAAACATCGGACACTGTGGGTCTGTCTCATACAGCATCAACATCATGTCCCTTCAGTCTCATCTTCCCGTCAAATTGACGTGTGCCTTGTACGGCATCATTCGCGAAAACAATCCACAAATACGTGCTCGTGTCTTAGAAACCAGTCTCAAAAAAGTCTTACGATGGTTTACGATGATTGCACGTCAATTACTTCAAGGGATCATTCACATTCCTCACCAAACCAAATGCTTTTTTGATAGAAACAAAGTAGCCTTGACGCAACTAGCTGATCACCGCATCAACACTCAAACCAAAAAGCAAATCATTTTGAAACCTGGAAGGAGTGGTTCTCTAGGATGTGTCATCATTCGCTCCTTCTTACAATTGGATCCTAATGACCCCAAATTTCTCCCTAAGAAAACAGCCACTCCCAGAAAAGCCAAACGAACCCCAAAGAAGAAAACGAGCAACGGTGCAAGACCAGGGCACAACCTCAAAGAAAGAAAAGCCCACAGATAAAGGTAAAGAAAAGTCCCAAAAAAAGCAAAGTCAGCAGAAAACAGCTTCTTCCCACAAGAGAGACACTTCAGCCAAGACACAAGCTTACATTCGCAAACCATGACCTGCAGCGACAGTGACCGCGTCTACAGTAGCCTCGGGTTCTTCCAGGTACCCGTTGCTGGTGATGCCAGCCAAACCCAATTTGATACCCGTTCTTTCTCAGTTGATGAAACAATGGAAACCCGCGTCTTCACAATCTTCTCCAGAGGTAACAGCCTCGTCCTCGTTTGCTTCAGTGGCAGCTGCTCACAAAGTACATGCACCTAAAATCAAAGTCCAAGAGAGATCGGGCATGGTAGATAGTTCACTGGATTTGTCCATGCAAGAACTGTCCCGATTTAGTCTGTTGCGAACCCCTCCACGACGCGTGATGCCTGTCATCAAGTTGATACAAAGTAAAGACAATTAGTGGTGACGGGTTCCAGTATAAAATAGGCCTGAGGAAAAGAATGGGAATCAGTGTTTTGTGCTACTGAAGACCCGAAGATTTTACCACCAGAAGCCATCCCTCTTCTAAACCGAAAGGAAAGAAAAGGAAAGGAAGGACTGCCTTCTAGTTTAATCAAACATGAGGACATGTTGTCCCTCCTGTCCAAAGTTTATCCACCCATGCGAAAAAACTCAAACTGACTCAAAAGATGCCATCGATGCCATGTGCGAATGTTGTTTGAACGTCTTAAAAGGCAAGATACCTTTGTCTAAACACCAGAAAAAATAAATGCTAGCCAAACATCGTCACATTCTTCGCCAAATGGTTCAAAAGAAAATCCCCTTCGTCAAAAGAAGATGTTGGTACATTGCGGAGGAATTTTGCCTCTGTTGTTACGACCCTTGCTGAAAGGAGTATTGGGAACATTGCTGAGAGGACTCGTGGGAGCAAGATAAAAAGGACCAAGAAGATAAAAGGGACCCCTGGAGTCCAAACATCTCAGACGTGATCCTTGAAATTGAATGGAAGGAGGAAGGACAAAAGCTGGTTTTAGTGCCTTACAAACGATGGATGGAATACATCATTAGCAATAACAACGGACCCCACATTTACCTCCCAATCCATATTTGACCGAGATGTCCCAGTTACAACACGAACTGCAGTCGTTGATGGATCGCAACTATATATCTGCAACAGAAAAATCGCAAAAGTACGGTCAACTCTTGCAACGACTACCACTCTTTCACCACATAGCTTTAGACGAAACAAATCGGCTCACTCTGAAAGATTTTAACGCCTTGATGAAAGGTCCATCACCATTACTACCACCACCACTCCTAGCGGTCAAGACAGATACAACCGCACGAATGCCTGAGGAAGAAGAAGCAAGAGAAGTCTTTCAAACACCGTCAGCAGCTCCCATTCCTTGTAAGATTGCAGCGTTCTTCTTGACCCCTTTCCCCCCACAAACGTGAAGAACTGAAAGCTTGAGTTAAAAAGATGATGTTCACTCCTCCTATGACAGAAGTGAAAAAGAAAGAAGGGAAAACAGAAGTGAAAAAAAAAATAAGACCAAAGCCATTCCATTACCACCTCCACAATGACAATTATCTTCGACTTCTACTCCCGAGGCCCATCAGTCACGTCCAAACCACCTTTTCATCCAAAGTAGGATCAGCGAAGAGTGGATGACTTATTAAAAAAATGGAGGTTTTAGCCAGTATTTACTATGATCCATCCCATCCTGCAGGGTACGGAGGAGTTCAGAAATTGTATCATGCTGCCAAAACCCGTCTGAAAGGTCTCCGTTTACCTCAAGTGCAACAATGTTTACAAGAACAAGCCATCTACTCTTTACACAAACCCATTTGACGAAAATTTTCCAGATGGCATCGATTTGGCCACCTACAATCGAGGCAACAAATATTTGTTTTGTCATCGACGTCTTTTCCAAATTTGCCTGGGTTTGAATTTGTGACTGAATTTTGTAACACGTGTTAGGATTGGTGAATAAACTCAATCCTTTTCAATCCGCTCCTCCACTATAAATAACCGCAATTCACTGCATTCCCTTCTCATGTTCTCGTCGCAAGATGTGGACAAAACTAGAATCATCAACTCTCATATCATCAATGCTGGAAGTCAGAAGTTTGAGGAAGAGAAGAAGACCTATGCATTTCCCTCTATGTTACTGGAAAGGTGTTAAAAAAAAAAACATTTTCAGGGACACTCATATGCCTCGAAAAGATTTGCTTTCTTGCCTAAAATGTTTTATAGTCGGTTGTATAGTTGTTTGTTTTTGTATGTTGTCTGCTGTATGTTTTATCTCTGTCCCACTAGTCCCGTTCCTGCCAAGCGTTATAGTTTTTTTTTACCCCTGCTGTTTGGTCGATTGAGGTCAGCTCCTTGCAACATTGTTACCCATCTTCAGTACTGTTACATAACCTTACCTGTTCCATTCCTATTGTCAACAACCCCACTTTCCCTTGTGCTTAAACAGTTTCAACCTTTTGTCTGTATATTCCTTGTCCGTATATTGTCCCAGGGTGTCTTGGAATGCTAATTCCCATTGTCCATATATCGTCCCCTTATACTACTTTTAAATATCTTTTTATAAAATATCTTACCTTTTAATTTCTTCTGCTGCCCTGCCTTGACACTGTCCACACTGTACTCACCATATCTGGTATAACATTTGGCTCTTTACCTGTGATGTTTGAATGCACTTTGTCTTTTCCTTCAAGTTTTATGATTAAAACAAATTCACATAATATGCAGGTTTTATACTCCTTCATTTTCTAATGTATCATTACCCTCCCCCACTCATCTTTCACATTCTAGAAATTCATTTTATTTCAAGAATACACAAATTTCCTGTGAAATAACACATAGATATATGTATTGTACTTTCTCCATCTGTTTTCATGGTAAAATATTTCAAGCTTACTCCGAGTTGTTAATTCAATTCTTCTAAACTTTCTCCATATCACAAGTAGATAATTTATACTGTTCATTATTTTGCAATTCACAATCTTAAAACGTTTTATATGGCATTATGTTTATTACATAGAGATAACTCTGGTTTGTTTGTAAAGCATGGCATTATATTTATTACATAGAGATAACTCTGGTATGTTTGTAAGGCATGGCATTATGTTTATTACATAGAGATAACTCTGGTTTGTTTGTAAAGCATGGCATTATGTTTATTACATAGAGATAACTGGTTTGTTTGTAAAGCATGGCCTGGTCCAGACTCATAGTTGGCATAATTCCTGGAGTAGTGTTATTCTAGGTAAAAGAGACCTTATTATGGGTATGGCATTTAAGTTTGAAGAACTTCATCCACACCTTCATCAGCTACATGTCAGGATCAATGCAAATAAATGCATGAAAATCTGTCAGCATTTATTGATTTCACTTCTTATGGCATTGTGGTGTGTATTTACATAGTCATACATGGTATATACTCACTGCATTGTGGTGTGTATTTACATGGTCATACATGGTATGAACTTCTTATGGCATTGTGGTGTGTATTTACATAGTCATACATGGTATATACTCACTGCATTGTGTTGTGTATTTACATAGTCATACATGGTATATACTCACTGCATTGTGGTGTGTATTTACATAGTCATACATGGTATGAACTTCTTATGGCATTGTGGTGTGTATTTACATAGTCATAAATGGTATAAACTCTCTGCATTGTGGTGTGTATTCACAGAGACATACATGGATAAACTCTTATGGCATTGTGGTGTGTATTTACATAGTCATACATGGTATAAACGTCTTATGGCATTGTGGTGTGTATTTACATAGTCATACATGGTATGAACTTCTTATGGCATTGTGGTGTGTATTTACATAGTCATAAATGGTATAAACTCTCTGCATTGTGGTGTGTATTTACAGAGATATACATGGATAAACTCTTATGGCATTGTGGTGTGTATTTACATAGTCATACATGGTATAAACGTCTTATGGCATTGTGGTGTGTATTTACATAATTAATAATTGATTTTTAGAACATTATAATAGGTTTAATAAACAATAACAAAGCATTAAATACGCTAGAGTATGTGTGCATCATAACTAACAAATTTAACATAGGCCTAGTATCAAAAGGCTATTGCAACTATGTATCATTGATATTATGAACACTGTAGATATATTCCAAGGAAAGCATAAACACACTGTTACAACAAACCAGTTTACTGTAGGTTACTTGGTACAAGTTCAGTTTTAATGTTTTTGTCCAGCGCAATGTTTTTTTCTCTCACTCAAGATTTTTATTGATTTTGTCCCTTACACAAGAGAGGGGAGAGCAGAATGGAAAAAAGAAAGGCTTATGATGAAATTGTGTACCATTTTAATATCATTTAGAAAATAGGGACTATTTATACTTGTTATTGTTATTTTCATGTCATTTATGATTAATGAATGAGTAGGAATTCATCATTGGCAGATTACAATTTGATATGCCAATAGTACTGGCATATCAATTTGGTTTAAACCAACACTTTAAATGCCATGTTATTTTTAATGTATGTGCATGCAATACAGATGGTATTCACATCCTTTTCATTTATAATATTACTAGAGACTCTGCACTCTGAGAGGTTATTGTACATGTAGATATGTATTTGTAGCTTTTTCCAATCCATCTGAAGGAATTTTCTTTAAATACATCTTTAGCTTGTCACATGTAAAATCTTTGTTTACATTATTGTGTTCTTATTAGTTGTGATCACAAATGCATAAAAAGGTTGAATGCTGATTCCTTTCAGTATTCAGTATACCCATAACACAAAAAAATCCCAAACATGTAAAAACAGAGGTGCATTACTCAGTTATAAGCATGGGTTTAAGAGTTATCTCCCATGAATTGCAGATGCAACTGAGCTCTTTCAAGATTGAATGCTTGTCTGTTTTGAACATATGATTGCAACAGATTTCTTACATCTTCAATAACAAATAAAGAATAAAATAAATGGGCAACAACATGTTTTGCATGTCATATAGGTCATGTAAATACAAGGAACTGTGCTAACCCATATAGAGCCTCAATGAACTTGCATTGCCATAGGTTTTAGATGAGTCAGCATTGTCTCTCAAGGAGCACCTGTTAGAATAAAAGACAAAAAGGATATAATGAAAAAAAAAAAAAGCGAAGGGGAAAATAAATGTGGAATAAAATGCTGCATTGACTGATTTACATCTGATAATTTTATAAGCAGTTAATGGTTACATATGTTTTGGAGGGGGAGGTTAATGTGAAGATCAGAATCACATTTTATGAGTGTTTTCAAAAAAATGGATATTGCTTGATATCTAACTGTTTTCCAAAAAATGGATATTGCTTGATATCTAACAGTGTTTTCCAAAAAATGGATATTGCTTGATATCTAACAGTGTTTTCCAAAAAATGGATATTGCTTGATATCTAACAGTGTTTTCCAAAAAATGGATATTGCTTGATATCTAACAGTGTTGCAAATATAAATTGCTGTGGTCAATTTGCATACCTTCATCCTATACTTTTACAAATCGGCCTAACAACCTGTATATCCTGAATTACAAAGGAAATGATGAATTCTAAAATGACCTTGATGGCATAGACACCAAAACTATCCACCCATATTCATATAATTTATTTAAGCTTATTTACTGCAGCAATGATGATTAATCAAAAATCTTAAGGTACCAGGGGTGGGGCTCTTGCTGAAAAATGGTGGGGTGCTTTTGCTACAGGTCTGGGACAGTTTTTGACACCCTTTTTGAGGGACACTTTGACTTTGAATACCCCATATATTTAAGGTGTGAACAGTTGACAAGTATGTCTAGGAATATTAAACTGGGAAATTAATGTTCTCACCACAAATGTCATTTCTTCTGATATGACCTTTTTCAATTTTGCTTCAATTTACCTGGTGAAGTTGATGTTTTACTATTAATTTTAACAGATGCCAGACATAAAGAAATGTTAATCATATCCAAAGTTTTGGTTTTAAATAATAACAATCTTGCATTAGATGGATCTTCACACCACACCCCTCAGGCAACACTGTTGAATCATCTGTATAATCACTTATATAGTGAGTGACACCAGTGGTTATTAAAAGGAAGAAAACATGTTGGAAGAGGAAGGAATTTTCATAACCCAATTTCATATTGTAAATCTTAAAAAGTTAATTTTTTTACTAATAATTTATTAGGATATAGTTTTTGGGAATCCCAATATATCAAGTTGTGATAAATATTTGCAAGTAAATACAGGGTTAGGGTTAGGTTCATAATTAGCACTATATATACTCTTGACATCCTCATGGATGGAACAAATAATAGTTATGGTTGCTACAATCTACAACAACAAAAATGCAAGAAAACCTGTCTTGGGCAAGTCTTTATTTCAGTTACATGTAAAAGAATATATTCGTTTATGTCTATTGATTAACAAATGGTAAAATAAAAATATACTCTTTGAAACACTGGTTTTGCAATTCAACCAACACCAAGAATTTATGATAAAGTGACTAAATAACTGAAGTCTATGATGGGGAAATAACAGCAATGCAAACCATATTCAGTCATTTCCAAATATGCTGGAGAAGAAATGGAACTAGCTGTAGATCCTAAAAACAACAAATTCCAAGGAATTAAATGTCTTGCTTGGTCTCCAACCAGATGCTGATAGATGTGTGTTTTCACTATCAAAAGACTTAGACCTTCTTCCTTGAGGATCAGAAGGAGGGTAGGAGTACTTGACTCATGCTGTGCTGATTCTGTAGCCAAAGTGTAATAGCTGTCTCATTCTTGGTTCTGGACTTATGACCATACAAAAACCTTAACTAAAACTTAACCAAGGACTTCAACTTACTGTGACCATGTCTTGGTGTCAGAATAAGAGCTGGGGTACATGAATATGAATGGGGAAAATTCCCTTTCTGTACAGTCCAAGAATGGTAACTGTTCCCAAAGTTTGGAAATTTTGACCACACTGAAATACTTTCACTGAAAATATGACCAAGAATTTAAAATGAATTTAAAATGACCTTAACCTTTCCTGAAGGTCATGGGGATGTTAGTGATGCTTGGATATAAAAGGGTAGTGTTTCCTGATTCTGAAGTCCAAAAATATGGCGGCTATACATTTTGGGGTTTGGGAACTATGTACAGAAAATGTTAACTGTAAACTTAAGTATGATTTTTAAATAAGACTGCCTGCATTATATTTTTTAAAAAACAGCTTCCAGATTATACAAAGTAAGACATCTGTCACTTCCAGTGTTTTGGACATATGGCCATACAGAACAACTTTAACCTATTGTTGACTCATCTTAGCTCCGTCCCAGCATATATAGCTGGTTAGAACTTAGAAGTGACACCCTGATTATATCTAAAAGTGTATTTTATTGTGGGTTGACCCTGTCCTCCCATAAGTTATCTGTGTATGTTCATTGTATAAAAACAATAATGTTGATTTTGAATTTTGCAGGGTTAATTTCTTTTTTATCATCATATTTATAAGTTTTTTTAAATCCCACGAAGTCAAAATTTTATGTACTTACCGACCCCCATAGGACTTTTTAGGGGTCCGAGTTCCATAAGTTTTGACTTCCGATTTAGGGTCGTACTATTGCCCCCGTGACATGTTAATGTCATGGGCCAATTTCCTCCCACTTGTTTTTCTTTACATTGTTTTTTATGTAGTTGACTTTGCCAGAGTCATATAACCCCTTTTATTCGTGTCTTATTTTGTGCATATATATATATATGTATATATATATTTTTTTCTATTTTTTTTTTTTTTTTAATATTTTGTTTCACGTATGTTTTTTTTTTATTGGCTTATATATGTCAAATGGTTCCAGTCTTTCTCTTAGGTAAGTATATAAGAATAATAAAGTGTGTATATATGTTTGTATGTTTGTGTATCTTGGGGAGGTTTGTGTAGTATGTCTTTGCATACTATTTTTTTTATAGATTTTTAGAAGGGTGGTGGTTTTTCTTATAGTTCAATTTTTTCTACTTTTTAGTGCATGTATCTTAATTCGGTGTAGTTCTCTTTTCCCCGTTTGTCAAACAGGGAGTTGAGAGCTATATTTGGTTTTAACTGATGTACCATGGTACTCTTATATTTCTAATCATTATGTAGACTTTTGGGTAGTATTAAACTTTAACCTAAACCTTCACCAATGTTGCCACAGTACCACCATTGCCACAGTACCACCACTGCCACAGTACCACCATTGCCTGTCCCACCATTGCCACACCTGGTGAAGTCAGTGATACCGAGGTCTTGCTAATGTCAAATGCTTATGGCTAAAAATATACCTCACTCTTTAAAATTATTACATGCCAGTATAGAATGAACAACAGGCTAAATGTTTTATTACAGATAAAATGATATCTTCTCATTACATTTCTGAAAAGTATCTGTAATAACTTTTAAAGACAAAACATTAACCAAAGTGTAAAAGTAAAGAAATATAGGTCATAGTGGCCTTTTTCAATTAAAAGGTGTCTATTTCTTGCAATGTATCTCAACTTAAAAGGTGTCTATTTCTTGCGATGTATCTCAACAACTTTCATGGGTCCAACATGAAAAAAGCAGGAAAAATGTACTTAATACCAAAATTAACAAGTGATGAAAACATCACAGATCAACGCAACCTATATTTTACTAATGGATGTGGCAAATATAAAGCTGCATTCCTTCATGAAATTTTAGAACCATTATGAAGAATTCCTGAGAAATCAAATATAGAAATTAACAGCACTATCTGAATAATTAAATACAGTTCACGGTTAAAACATGTTGTAATAAGAATACGGATAATGTACATCTTAATACACATGAAAAGAACAAATGGAAAGACGTGTAGATGGACAGACACCCATACCACTGTTATGACTGTTATGATGGGACATTTACTTAAACATAAATACCAACCAAAGTCAGTTTAGTGTGAACTTTAGGTCATGGTGACCAACCTCTTTTCATATATTTAAATACAGAAAGAACTGCATTCATTTACCATGCATCTTGACTCTAAGTGGGATGTGATGTACATGAAGTGAATATAACACAATTAGTCCTTTTACCTTAAATTCTTGCACATGTATAGGCACAATAACAAGTATTTTTTAAACATTTCTGGGGAATTTTTACATAGGAAACAATTTTTAAAAATATATAATCTGCACATTGCCCACACTTTCAATCTTTAAATTTGCCAATTCTGCATAACAAAGTAAAGAAAAACATTGTAGGTACATAACAAGTAAAAACGCCTGGTTGGAAAAACCTTGCCAAAGCACAACAAAAGGTACATAATAATGTAAAAACATCTGGTTGGAAAAACCTTGCCAAAGCACAACAAAAGACAAATTCAATCCCCAGCATGCATGTAAAGGTGTACATTAGAAGGATAAGTAGATTATCTATGTGTACATTGGAAGGGTAAGTAGATAATCTATGTGTACATTGGAAGGATAAGTAGATTATCTGTGGACATTGGAGGGATAAGTAGATAATCTGTGTACATTGGAAGGATAAGTAGATTATCTATATGTACATTGGAAGGATAAGTAGATAATCTGTGTGTACATTGGAAGGGTAAGTAGATAATCTGTGTGTACATTGGAAGGATATGTAGATTATCTATGTGTACATTGGAAGGGTAAGTAGATAATCTATGTGTACATTGGAAGGATAAGTAGATTATCTATGTGTACATTGGAAGGATAAGTAGATAATCTATGTACACTGGAAGGATAAGTAAATTATCTGTATGTCCATTGGAAGGATAAGTAGATAATCTGTGTGTACATTGGAAGGATAAGCAGATTATCTATGTGTACATTGGAAGGATAAGTAGATTATCTGTGTACATTTGAAGGATAAGCAGATGATTGAAAAATTGTACATATTATGCATACCTGTGTACCTGCACTTTAAAAACACAGTTGGCAGTAACAATTACAAAATTCTTTAAAATATGAACGCAGTATTTATACAAATTTCAAGTATTACCCCATCTGATCCATGTATATAATAACCTTACCTTTTCATAAATCATGTCCCTCACTAACCCCCATGAATGTCCCACAATTTACAATCACTTTCATAAAAAACTCTGTTTTTAAGACTCAAACACAGCATACTGATAAATGTCTAATACTCAAACACAGCATATTGATAAATGTCTAATACTCAAACACAGCATATTGATAAATGTCTAATACTCAAACACAGCATATTGATAAATGTCTAATACTCAAACACAGCATATTGATAAATGTCTAATACTCAAGCACAGCATACTGATAAATGTCTAATACTCAAACACAGCATACTGATAAATGTCTAATACTCAAACACAGCATATTGATAAATGTCTAATACTCAAGCACAGCATACTGATAAATGTCTAATACTCAAACACAGCATACTGATAAATGTCTAATACTCAAACACAGCATATTGATAAATGTCTAATACTCAAACACAGCATATTGATAAATGTCTAATACTCAAACACAGCATATTGATAAATGTCTAATACTCAAACACAGCACACTGATAAATGTCTAATACTCAAACACAGCATACTGATAAATGTCTAATACTCAAGCACAGCATACTGATAAATGTCTAATACTCAAACACAGCATACTGATAAATGTCTAATACTCAAACACAGCATACTGATAAATGTCTAATACTCAAACACAGCATGTTGGATAACCATCAAGTTATTCCTTTCAATATACATCTATATAAAAGACTTTACCTTTAAAAAAATCATGTATATAAAAGACCTTACCTTTACAAAATACATGGATATAAAAGAAATTACGTTTAGCTAATAATTCCTCTACCCACCCACCCCTATGAATGTCAGTGAAATATTTGCTTCTGACATAATAAAGAAAAATATAAACTGAAATCAACTGACCCTAAGAAATGTTAATGAATTGCAGTTTCAGTTTTCTATCACAAAAGTCAATTCTCATATACTCAGTGGCAAATATAAAATAAAAGAATATTTTTTTTTAAATTCAGTATTTTAGCTGTTTTATAGTTGACTAATATTTGGAACATACAACAAAGAGTTAATATTGGATCAATATAGTGAACATACAATGCATCATGTTCTGATGTACATTCAAACTTGTTATTATGTAAATACTTTGTTTTACAGGGTTAATATGGTGAATTCTGGCAGATAATTAACCTTGTTTATGTACTACCCTCTTTTATAATGTACCTTGTTTTAAGGGAATAAGGTCAATTGTAGTACAGTGGTGCCCCTCTTGAACGGACCCTCTGACCAGTGACCACCCACTTCTTATGGCCAGAATCCCTAAGCACTGATGAGTTTGTGTTCAAAAGTACCCCTCAAGAATGGCCACCCCTCTAATGCGACCAGCGGCCAGCATATTAGTACAAAAAAGTAAACTGTTCCCCTCGTAAATGGCCACTTTTTATTTCAAATGTGTCCAGAAAAAATAATTAATTCATATCATAAGGTAAGTAATCAGATTATATCTACCATCGATAACCGTCTCGCAATGTCTGGTTTCCATTACTGAAAGAAGTGTTAGCTAAAGTACATGTAATACTAAGATTAATATTATATCATTATCTATAAAAGTCGACATTTACAGGAAATGGGCGTAACAATGTTGTGATAGAGTTTGGGTCTTCACACATATGTTCTTCTCCTTGACGATTACAACTGGACATAATTGTCAAGATCATAACATGGTCAGCACAGGCTAAATATAGATTTTGTGGATTAACAAGAACAGAAAATTAACCTTGAACAAAACAGGGTAATAGGCAAAGACCAAAAAAGCACGGGACAATACATCTATCGCTTCCTTTATGAAGAATGCGTTTCGTCCACTCTACAAAAGTTTCATCTGCATAATTAAATTGCATATAGTTAGCATCATCCAAATACATTATTACCAAAAATTACCATGTCATCATGTAAACAGAGATGTATTACTATAGAAAAAAGTAAGTTATTCTACTCAAAGACATTGGTTTTAATAATTAATGTTACTTTTAAATGAAGATATTAAATGCTTTGATGCAGCTTTCTTACTACGTACATTATTTACATTTTTCAAAATTTTTTTAAATCCCCCTCTGGAAAGGTCACCCATCTTATAAGGCCACTTTTCCAGTGCAGAAAGGGTGGCCATATAAGAGGGGGACCACTGCACATAAAACAGATTGTACATGTATGTACCTTGTTAGAAAGCAACAATATTGTGAATTCTTTTATATAATTATACTTTCTGCATTTTCTAGATGACTGTGGCCGAGTGTTTACTTCAAAGAAAATGTATTTAACTTATGTCCTACTGAGAACTGTTGAGATTGTCTGGATTGTACACATTCCAAGAGCTTTTGGAGAGTACAAAACCCAAAAGCTGTGTTACAAAAACGCCATGTTTAACACCCCTTTCCCTATTCCTAAAGGTTTAGACTGTCCAGCAACTCATTTGTATTGAAAAAAAGGGCAAAATTTGGATATATATATATATAAATTCAAATTTTTAATTTATTATTAACAATGGGCAGGAGTGTCATGGGAATTTTGCTTGACTAGATAACATAACAACTGGATTCCACAAACAGAACACAAAAATATCATGTCCCTGAGTTAAATGATGAAATTAAATGAAACTGAAGCACTCTTTTGACAACCATCATGGAGAATTTGACTAATTTAAGCTGTATGCAGGATTAAAAGTAGATAACTCTCCTCTGATTGTAAGACTGAACACCCTTCTCGATGATATCTGCTGTGATAATGCTCTCCTCTTTGGTGATGAGTGGAGTTGTCAATCCTTCAAAGACACAAAATATATTTTAATAATTGCCCATGTTTAGCAAGGAATTAGGAATCAAAGCTTCCATCAATTTTCAAATTCAGGCCCTCTAAAATACAATCAGGCAAACAAACATTTGTTTCAGCAAAGAGATCTTACAGTAGTCCATGATAGAGAGGATGTGGGTTTGAGAGTTGTCCATGATAGAGAGGTTGTGGGTTTGAGAGTTGTCCATGATAGAGAGGATGTGGGTTTGGGAGTTGTCCATGATAGAGAGGATGTGGGCTTGAGAGTTGCCCATGATAAAGAGGATGTGGGTTTGAGAGTTGTCCATGATAGAGAGGATGTGGGTTTGAGATTTGTCCATGATAGTGAGGATATGGGCTTGAGAGTTGCCCATTATAGAGAGGATGTGGGTTTGAGAGTTGTCCATGATAGAGAGGATGTGGGCTTGAGAGTTGCCCATTATAGTGAGGATGTGGGTTTGAGAGTTGTCCATGATAGAGAGGTTGTGGGTTTGAGAGTTGTCCATGATAGAGAGGATGTGGGTTTGGGAGTTGTCCATGATAGAGAGGATGTGGGCTTGAGAGTTGCCCATGATAGAGAGGATGTGGGTTTGAGAGTTGTCCATGATAGAGAGGATGTGGGTTTGAGATTTGTCCATGATAGTGAGGATATGGGCTTGAGAGTTGCCCATTATAGAGAGGATGTGGGTTTGAGAGTTGTCCATAACAGAGAGGATGAGGGTTTGAGAGTTGTCCATGATAGAGAGGATGTGGGTTTGAGAGTTGTCCATGATAGAGAGGACAAGGGTTTGAGAGTTGTCCATGATAGAGCAGATGTGGGTTTGAGAGTTGCACATCATAGAGAAGATGTGGGTTTGAGAGTTGCCCATGATAGAGAGGATGTGGGTTTGAGAGTTGTCCATGAGAGGATGTGGGTTTGAGAGTTGTCCATGATAGAGAGGATGTGGGTTTGAGAGCTGTCCATGATAGAGAGGATGTGGTTTGAGAGTTGTCCATGATAGAGAGGATGTGGGTTTGAGAGTTGTACATGATAGAGAGGATGTGGGTTTGAGAGCTGTCCATGATAGAGGTGATGAGGGTTTGAGAGTTTTCCATGATAGAGAGGATGTGGGTTTGAGAGCTGTCCATGATAGAGAGGATGAGGGTTTGAGAGTTGTCCATGGCAGAGAGGATGTGGGTTTGAGAATTGTCCATGATAGAGAGGACAAGGGTTTGAGAGTTGTCCATGATAGAGAGGATGTGGTTTGAGAGTTGTCCATGATAGAAAGGATGTGGGTTTGAGAGTTGTCCATGATAGAGAGGATGAGGGTTTGAGAGTTGTCCATGATAGAGAGGATGTGGGTTTGAGAGCTGTCCATGATAGAGAGGATGTGGGTTTGAGAGCTGTCCATGATAGAGAGGATGAGGGTTTGAGAGTTTTCCATGATAGAGAGGATGTGGGTTTGAGAGCTGTCCATGATAGAGAGGATGAGGGTTTGAGAGTTGTCCATGATAGAGAGGTTGTGGGTTTGAGAGTTGCCCATGATAGAGAGTATGTGGGTTTGAGAGTTGCCCATGATAGAGAGGATGTGGGTTTGAGAGTTGTCCATGATAGAGAGGATGTGGGTTTGAGAGTTGTACATGATAGAGAGGATGTGGGTTTGAGAGTTGTCCATGATTGAGAGGATGTGGGTTTGAGAGTTGTCCATGATAGAGAGGATGGGGGTTTGATCTCAGATCCTCTAAAATATAGTCAGGTACACAACTATACATTTTAGTGCATAAGTCTATAAGACTGGCTGTGATGGAGAGTAACTGGGTTTGATCTCAGGTTTTCTACTATTTAGTCAGGCACTAACCATATGCTTAAATTAGTATAGAGTTTGTAAAGCCTGGCTGTAATGGAGTTTTATCCAAGTTTGATCTGCATATTATTTTCCTTAAGTTTTGAAATCTTTAAACATGGAGAAGAGGACACCACTTGGCTGCATGTGTGAGAGACAATGGGAGAGTTAGTTTGGTGATATAAGTACATGTGTCTTTTAAAGTGAGAGAAGAGCGTACATCATCAGAATGAATGTGAGAAATAAACACACACACACACACAAACACAGGTGATAAGAGCAGCAGTGCAGCAATTTCTACAACTTGATGGTTGTCAAAGAAATAGAAAAATGCATTTGGTATTTGGGTGCTGTGTTTTTGTGTGTACATAAAAGTGAGCAAGAGGGAGATAAGATATTCAGATTATCCATTAGTGATATAGTAATAAGTAATCAGTTTCTTCCAAAATTCACTTTTGGGGGCCACTAATTGACAACATCACGGACAGAATAATGAATCCTGACCTAACCAAATACAACCGAATTATTATTTTAGTAGGTGAAAATGATGCCAGTGATGGAAGGTCACTAAATCAAATCGAAACAGATTTTGAAAGTTTATTGTATGCTGCTAGGTACTGCAGCCCAGATACATGTAAAATAATGATATTAGGATCATCTCCAATTGTGGACACGGGGTGAAAGAAATCAATGATCTGATAATTGACCTATGTGAAGACTTCAACCTACAGTCAATTCTACAATACACATCTTTCTTTCTTCAGAACCAGGATGTCAACTTAAGCCTCTACCAGAGACAAAATTAATTTAAATAAAAAAGGAACTTCTCAACTACTGAGAAATATTAACATGTATGCCCCCATTTTCAGGCACCATAATAAAGAGTACTGTGGAGAAACTGGGCACATGACACAGGTATGCCATCATGGCAAACAGATTGAATGCTTCAGATGCCATAAATCTGGACACAACTAAAGACTCTGTCAATCAATGTATTATACACACTAGGAAGCTGGCAAAAATGAGGATGCCAGTGTTTCATTTATAACAAATCTAAATGTACCTAGTGAGACTCTTGACTCTAACTATTCAATGGACAATACTGTAAATGTAAAAGTTAACAGATTTCAGGGTCTGTGACTCTGAAGATGCTAATATATATGAACATTTAAATATAGAAATAGGATGTCTGAATGATAAAATTAGTATGGAGACAATCTTAGTGAGTACCCCATTGCATAATGACATACATATAATTGATATGAAACTAATACAAAGGTTTTAACATAGGTCACTTAAATGACACAAGGAATAGTGGGACAAATAGACCATATTAAGTTAAGGTTGCCTTCCAAGGAAAATAATATACATGTTTTAGGACTCACTGAAACCAAATTAAATGCTAACCACAATGATAATCTATTTCACTGTCAAGGCTACAATAAACCATTACGCGGGGACAGAGAGACAGCAGGGGGAGGTCTTGTATACATTAGGGAAGATGTAAATGCAGCAAGGCGACTTGACTTGGAGTGACATGAAATTGAGAGCATCAGGGTGGAAATTTCTCAAAATAATGCAAAATCATTCCTAGTTGGTTTTATTATAGGCCACCTTCCTCCAAAGCAATTTGGAATGATAATTTTTTGAAACAAATGGAAAATGTTCTTGCACAGGAGAAAAAAACATATATACTTGATGTTATAAATAAGGACCAACTGGATGCAATTTAATGAACCAATAGGCGTAGTATAGCTGGTAAATGAGCCTACAAGGGTAACAGAAAAATCAAGCACTCTTACTGATCACATTTATATCAACCTACCAGACAATGTGGCTTGTGTTAATGTACCTAATGTTGGTCTTAGTGACCACTATCCTACTTTTTTGACAAGAGTAAGAAAAATACACACAACACTATTTTGTGTTAACTAATATTTGGTGTTAATTGAGATTGTTCAAAATCTTTAACGAAGAACAATTTCTCAATGACCTACATAAAGTTCCATGGAATATGTTCCAAAATTTGGATGACACAGATGAAGATCTGAGGGTGTGGACTGACTTATTTATGTATGTAGCCTCTAAGAATGCACCACTAAGAGCACATCGAGTAATGAATGAAATCAAACCTAACTGGTTTACTATTGAAAATCCTTGATGCTATGAAAACATGAGACCAATTCAAGGCTATGGGAAACCATGCACAATATAAAGAATGCAGAAATAAAATAACAAGTATGATTAAAAAAGCTAATAAAATTATTGTCAATCATTGCTTGAAAACAAAAAGAGCAACATAAACTCCATTTGGAAAGTCTTCAATGAACTCACTGGAGGAACACACAAGAGATCAGATAAATAAAATTAACTCACTTCTGGTAAATGACACCAAAGTCACTGATGACACTGACATTGCAAATGTTTTCAACGATTTTTTCACCAACATTACCACAATGTGAAAAGAACCAGTGATAGAAAACAACTTTAATGAACAGAACACGTTCAGCAGCTGCAGCAAAACCTCTAAGGATGTAGGTTTTTCTATGCCACCAGTATAAAAAAGAACTTTGTTAAAAAATGTCTCAGCGATACCAAGAAAGCTACAGGACTTGATCAGATTCATCCATAACTCATTAAATCTTCTGCCTCTGCTATTTTAGATAGCATAACATTCAAAATCAATTTAAGTATTACAACCTCATCTGTCCCCAAAATATGGAAAACTGCAAAAGTAACTCCTATTCACAAATTTGGTTCTAAGGATGATGCTGATAACTATTGGCCAATCTTAATACTACCAAACTTGTCAAAATTGGTTGAAAAACATGTCCATGACTCAATCATGTCATATTTAACCAAACACTTGCTTTTACACCCTAATCAATCAGGCTTTAGACAGAAACATTCATGTGAGACTGCCTTGATCTCCTTAACTGATGTCTTCAAGCACTTGACTAAGGTAGAATAATAGGATCTGTATTTGTAGATTTCAGGAAAGCTATTGACATGGTGGATCATAATATCCTTTTGAAGAAATTAAAAACCTACCAATGTGATGAAAGAACAGTTAGATGATTTACTTCATACTTAAATCAGGGAACACAGCATGTTTATGTAAATAATGTTCTGTCTGAACCTGGAACAATTAGATATGGAATACCACAAAGCTCAATTTTAGGTCCATTACTAATTTTTTTTATTAATGACGTACCACTTTTACTAAGAGACTCAATATCATCTACAGATCTCTGTGCAGATGACACAACATTGTCAGACATCCAAAACACAAAGCATGAACTCAAAGTTTCTTTACAGAATGCCCTAAACAAACTGAACAACTGGTAAGTTAAAAATATTACCTATTATATGCAGATTAGTCAGGTGAATGAATATAGGGATTTATATGCAGATTAGACAGGTGAATGAATATAGGGATTTATATGCAGACTAGACATTCCATTTCTAAATGAAATATACTTCACTTATAAGTAAAATACATGTACTGTTGACTCTTAAATGTGTTAACTTATATAACTTGCAAGATATATAAGTTAAATACAAGTCATTCACTTATGGTATTACGATTAAGCATTACATATAAGTGAAATGTGGACTATTTACTTACTACACTCAAAAGCGATATAAGTAAAATGTGATACTTTCTCTTACTTTAGATCCCCATGGATTGGTAGCCCTTTTCTAGTTTTTCCATGGTTTTTCCTTCAGCAGTTATACTGGCCACCAAAAAATGACATTAAGCCCTCAACAAACAAACAAATGATATGGTCTATTCTTGCAAGCTGATAAACAAGGTCCATGAAAATTGGAAGTCTTCTTTTAATGTTATTTTATATATTTTTTAAATCTTAAAGCATTTAAAATAAAACATGCTTAATTTCTCTTTATTTTGATATGATCCTCATTGAAACTGATAAATATGGCAAGCACATTTTTTAACAAAACTGTCCTAGTTGCGTCTATGGTTGGACTTGTTATATTGTGCAGTAAACCTTCATCTTCATACTGAATCTTGTACCAAAGTTTAGTCTGACAATGACAATGTCCACAAACTTACAGTTCACTTATAATCAACTGACAAAAGCATAAACTACCTCTAAATGACATGCATATCACTTATAAGGGAAATGTAGGTGAAGAACGTATTCATAATTTTTTCACTGATATTGTACACATGCCTATAATGAAGTTTTACTTACTTCATTAATATGCAAATTACCAGTAACTTATGAGTGACCTGTAGGTCTCAGTAAGTTAAGCATATGTCATTTATATATCAAATACATGCTATTTTGATAAGAGTGGGAGTGACTTAATGCATTATGTTAGGGTAAGTATTTTCAAAGAAACACAGTTTACCATGAAAATTAATTTCTTCTTTAAATACATTACCCAACTATACTATGTCAGAAGAGGAAATAAGAGATGGATGGGTTTATATCCCTTTATCTTGGAATTGGTCCTGGCTCCAGTATTCTAATGAATGAAAAGTAGCATAAAGTCTTATGTGAGATATGCGCCAAGTAGCATAAAGTCTTATGTGAGATACAGGCCAAGTAGCATAAAGTTTTATGTGAGATACAGGCCAAGTAGCATAAAGTCTTATGTGAGATTCAGGCTGAGGATAATACAGATCAATGAAAAGGGAGGAAAAAATATTTCCTTGTGTATATACAGCAGGATTAACAAGCTGCTGAGGGACCAGGTCAGATCAATTCTATTAAGATGAAAGGTCTCTCAGAAAAAAATGACAATAATGTTGTCTCAGACTTTCATCCCATTGTTTTAATAATATCAGTCAGTTTTGCTTGAATACTAGGCAAGAAATGCACATAATCTTGGGTTAAGTCCTTGTAGGCCGATCTGATAGCCCAACAGAATGAACAAAACATAAGCAGAAATATTATCTTTTGTTTTCTTTGAAAGATAATCATGATCTCCCTGAATGTGTTGGTTCAATATGTTTTACATACCGCTTCTGTGCGATGATGTGGTTCTGAACATGCCCCAGGAAAGAAGGGTCTGCTGGAGATGGGAATTATGAGGAATTATTTTACACGAGACTATCATGAAGATACCTAACCATTTTGATCCAGTTGCCAGTACTTCAGATCGACTGATAACACATGAATTTCAATGATTCTGCCTACTAAGGTTCAAGTGACTAGAATGCATGTCTGATATAAGAGATGAGTCAATGATTCTTCAAGTGACTAGAATGCGTGTCTGATATGAGATGAGTCAATGATGCTTCAGGTGACTAGAATGCATGTCTGATATAAGAGATGAGTCAACGATGCTTCAGGTGACTAGAATGCATGTCTGATATAAGACATGAGTCAATGATGCTTCAGGTGACTAGAATGCGTGTCTGATATGAGATGAGTCAATGATGCTTCAGGTAACTAGAATGCATGTCTGATATAAGAGATGAGTCAATGATGCTTCAGGCGACTATAATGCATGTCTGATATAAGAGATGAGTCAATGATGCTTCAGGTGACTAGAATGCGTGTCTGATATGAGATGAGTCAATGATGCTTCAGGTGACCAGAATGCATGTCTAATATAAGAGATGAGTCAATGATGCTTCAGGCGACTATAATGCATGTGTGATATAAGAGATGAGTCAATGATGCTTCAGGTGACTAGAATGCATGTCTGATATGAGATGAGTCAATGATGCTTCAGGCAACTATAATGCATGTCTGATATAAGAGATGAGTCAATGATGCTTCAGGTGACTAGAATGCGTGTCTGATATGAGATGAGTCAATGATGCTTCAGGTGACTAGAATGCGTGTCTGATATAAGAGATGAGTAAATGATGCTTCCGGTGAACAGAATGCATGTCTGATATAAGAGATGAGTCAATGATGCTTCAGGTGACTAGAATGCGAGTCTGATATAAGATATGAGTCAATGATACTTCCAGTGACCAGAATGCATGTCTAATATAAGAGATGAGTCAATAATGCTTCAGGCGACTATAATGCATGTCTGATATAAGAGACGAGTCAATGATGCTTCAGCTGACCAGAATGCGGGTCTGATATGAGATGAGTCAATGATGCTTCAGGCAACTATAATGCATGTCTGATATAAGAGATGAGTCAATGATGCTTCAGGTGACTAGAATGCGTGTCTGATATGAGATGAGTCAATGATGCTTCAGGTGACTAGAATGCATGTCTGATATAAGAGATAAGTAAATGATGCTTCAGGTGACCAGAATGCATGTCTGATATAAGAGATGAGTCAATGATGCTTCAGGTGACTAGAATGCATGTCTGATATAAGAGATGAGTCAATGATGCTTCAGGTGACTAGAATGCGTGTCTGATATAAGAGATGAGTCAATGATGCTTCAGGTGACTATAATGCATGTCTGATACGAGATGAGTCTCTGATGCTTCAGACAGTGGCTCAAAGGTTAACTTGTTCAACCACATTAAAACCCAAGGCCAGTTCCATTTTTGACATGGACCAAGGCCTTTGATTGAGGTAAATCAAAATAAGTTAGAAGATCTGACAAGATTTTGTTTTGACCTATGTACTATGATAGTAATATGTATCAGAAAGCATGGAGCATTAACTTTTGGACACTTCTTCTCAAAAAGCCAAAGGAGGAAGACACAAAAAAGAAGAAATTCCTAAGCTAAATTCTACTTCTCAAGTGGATGGAGGAAATCATGGAGATGATTTTCAAGGCACATTCTGGGGGGGGGGGGTGACATGGAGTTAGTCTGAAGAATGTCTTTTAGGTAATTCAGTTTGAGTGACATGGAGTTTGTCAGAAGAATGTCTTTTAGGTAATTCAGTTTGAGTGACATGGAGTTTGTCAGAAGAATGTCTTTTAGGTAATTTAGTTTGAGTGACATGGAGTTTGTCAGAAGAATGTCTTTTAGGTAATTCAGTTTGATTGACATGGAGTTTGTCTGAAGAATGTCTTTTAGGTAATTCAGTTTGAGTGACATGGAGTTTGTCAGAAGAATGTCTTTTAGGTAATTCAGTTTGAGTGACATGGAGTTTGTCTGAAGAATGTCTTTTAGGTAATTTAGTTTGAGTGACATGGAGTTTGTCAGAAGAATGTCTTTTAGGTAATTCAGTTTGAGTGACATGGAGTTTGTCTGAAGAATGTCTTTAAGGTAATTCAGTTTGAGTGACATGGAGTTTGTCTGAAGAATGTCTTTTAGGTAATTCAGTTTGAGTGACATGGAGTTTGTCTGAAGAATGTCTTTTAGGTAATTCAGTTTGAGTGACATGGAGTTTGTCAGAAGAATGTCTTTAAGGTAATTCAGTTTGAGTGACATGGAGTTTGTCAGAAGAATGTCTTTTAGGTAATTCAGTTTGAGTGACATGGAGTTTGTCTGAAGAATGTCTTTTAGGTAATTCAGTTTGAGTGACATGGAGTTTGTCTGAAGAATGTCTTTAAGGTAATTCAGTTTGAGTGACATGGAATTTGTTTGAAGAATGTCTTTTAGGTAATTCAGTTTGAGTGACATGGAGTTTGTCTGAGGAATGTCTTTCAGGTAATTCAGTTTGAGTGACATGGAGTTTGTCCAAAGAATGTCTTTTAGGTAATTCAGTTTCAATGACATGAGTTTGTTCTTAAGTGTGACACTATCTGGGTCCATGACTTTGGTGAACACCCAGTGACTACAATTTAGACTAAATGGGAGAGCATGGAACTGGTATGCTCTGAAAGCAAGCATATTGCTGGTCAATCCTGATCCCATGGTCCCTCTCTTGGATGACAATGAGAATTGACCTCAGAGGTCTCCATCCTGAACCTGTGTTCCTGAATGTGCTGGCTGAGAGAGCATAGGTTGATGATTCGTATGAGCTTGCATTGCCATTGGGGACTAAGAAAAGTCTGAAGAAAAATCTTAATGAGTTTCCTTTTTATGAAATATCTTTACTGCCCTTTTCTTGAAGAGATATTATATTTCCTGCTGCAGAACATCTTCCTTCTATGTGTCTTTGATGATGTCAAAAGAAATGGGAACCCATGATAAAAGAAGGAGGTGTGACCTGCTAGCCTTGCAAAATAACTTCTAAGACCCACAAGTCGTTAGGGCAATGAAACTCCAACTCCAAGGTAAAATACTTAACTCTCTTCTCTCCCATCCTTCCACCAGAATATTAAAATCGGCCAACAAGAGCACTGTGTAAACCCCACGGGTGTAAAACTGAGGGTTAAAAAAACCCTTGGTGTCAAAACTGGGGGTCAAATAAAAAATGTGGGGGTCAAAAATGTACTGACAATGTTTCATCTGATCCATACTTTTTCAGCTTGAAATAGGATATTGCAACTTGCATAACCTACTCTATTTAAAAACACAAATAAACCAACATGCACAATTATTGAACAATTTGCAATGTCCATTCAAAGAATAATTTTATTCATTTTTCTTTTAGTTTAAAGTTGTACTTTTAACAGTCCCCGTATAATCTTTTTGTAGCAACATTACATATAAGCCAATACAAAAAGCCAAATAAATCTTTTTGACCAAAAGAAAGTCAATTTACTGCCTGTCAAAAAATGTGTACTATCATCAGTTTCACTGTACGTCATCCTAGAATACATTTATCCAAAGATCAAGGAGGCTAATAATCCATCTTCCTTCTAATAAGTTACACTTGAACTTTAAGATCTTTCTTTTATTGCAGCGAAGTTAAAAACCACCAACAAAATCTGCAATGCCCCCTTGACTTTGTAATCCAAATAATGCATTTGTCTCGGCAAGTTTACTGATTTCTTTGTTGTGAAAGAATGTCTTGGGTGATAGTGTGTTCTTCATATATCTTGAGGGCGGAGTTTTAAAATTTCTTAAACCCTGTCATGAAAGGATTATTCACTTTTGCAGTCTGCGCAATCACGCGATCAGAAGTCACAAAGGTAATCCTAATGGATGTGCCATATTCCAGTCAAGGGAATTATTTTCTCCATTTTTCAGTAAAGTTAGATCCAGTTACTCTTTTGTGTTCTGCTTCTTTCACTTTCTTTGCTAATGATTCTTAGGGCACGCCATTTTAATCTGGAGATCACTTTCTAGTGCAACAAGCATTGAGGTTAAACATCTGGATAACATCTTGCTGAGCTCGATGGAAAACATGTAAGAGTTAGCGAGATTAGAGGAAGCTACTCTGTCATAACTTTGCCTATGCTTGTCTGGTTCCATTTCGTATGCTCCCTGTGTTGCAATACGAATAGTGGAGTGCAATGCAGGAAGCCTACAAAGCAGGGAACCAGTCTATGCCTCTGCTGGAAGTATACATGATGCCATCCCTCATCCAAAGCATTGGATATTAAATAAATCCTGATGGCAT
Organism: Sinohyriopsis cumingii; assembly: GCA_028554795.2. NCBI lineage: Eukaryota > Metazoa > Mollusca > Bivalvia > Unionida > Unionidae > Sinohyriopsis > Sinohyriopsis cumingii. The sequence goes on from CM068828.1 coordinate 2,751,215, forward strand.
GCGAATCCTTTGCGTCCAAAAAACACACAGCAACAAAATGTGTGCATCAATTTTCTCCAGTGTGTCCCTGATGCACAAATGTGCACCAAGGGAAACACTGACAGCATGGCATTATTTTCTACAGGAAGGAAACACAAAGGAAGAGGAAATGGACCAAAATTAGACCCTTTCTCACTCTTCTATGTTGCCACTTAATTTTGCAAACTGGGTCCAAGCTTAGGAGTCAGGTGTGGAGAAGGGATTTCCAACTGGACCTGCCTTAGAGGTTTCCTTCTTGTCCATCTCATGAAAAGAATGGGGATCTCCGAGTCATGGGACCTGCCTCCTTGGCATACCTGCCTTATGGTTATCTTTCAGCAGCATGGACATGGATAGAAAGGCATGTCTCTCCATGGTGTGGAAGACAAGGGAAGCAGCTATGGAACTGGAAATAAATATGTGAGTCAGATGCTACAGCATGTCTGTTTGAAGAGTTATCCATGGTGGGATCAAGACTGTAGTCATATTGCTCAAAGTCAGCCACAGAAACCAGATTAAGCATGGAACTAATAGCTACAACAATGTGAATCATATGTATTGCAGGGGTTTCCAGTCCATGAATATGTAAGACAAAAGACTTCTAGCAAACAATGAAGTGGCAATACATTTTGAAGATGAGGTAATAGAAAAATGCATTGACTTCATTCTTACCTTTAAGTGCATGCCATTCTGAGGTACATTACGCCATGCATACGTAATGTTATTGTGTGGAAGCCATACTTCATTTCCAAATCAGTAGGTTTTTCTTTAGCACAAATGCAAGACGTTCACAAAGACTGATACTCGTAGATAATGCAAAACCTAAGTCTTTGTGCAAAAAACAATTTCTTATTTCAGGGTGACTATGCCATTTGACCTTTAGTACCTGAAATAAGGTTCTTCCTTAGCACAAATGCAAGCCATCCAAAACATTTGGCAACAATAGATGGTGGAAAACTTTCTGTAAATACATTTTATTTCTTTCAGGGACCTAAATATCTGACCTTTTGAACCTGAAATCAACAAAGTTTGTTTCTTTTCCCAAATGCAAGCAGTCCATTAAGTTTGGTAACTAGATGGTGTAAAACTCAAGTTCTTGTGTGGAAACCACTGTGTGTTGTCCAGTCACAGTGACCAATACTTTCTGAATCCTAAAGTGACAGTAATCTTCCTTCCCTAAGTGCTAGCTATCAGTGAAGTCTGATAACTGTACATGGTGGGCAACTTGAGTTATTGTCTAAAAACAAAACTGGCAACAGAATAATGGACCAACAGAAATCATGATATAATTTGCTCCACCTAATGGCAGGTGTATAAAAATTGCACTTAAGGTACAGAAAAGGAGTTGTAAAACTTCATGCACAATTTATGAGCAGTATATGCACTTGTTTTTATAAGTTATATACACCATTGTTTTATTAAGGATTATACCCCATTGTTTTAATAAGGAGTATGCCCCATTGTTTTTATAAGGAGTATACCCCATTGTTTTTATAAGGAGTATATCCCATTGTTTTTATAAGGAGTATACCCCATTGTTTTCATAAGGAGTATACCCCATTATTTTTATAAGGAATATACCCCACTGTTTTTATAAGAAATATACCCCATTGTTTTTATAAGGAGTATACCCCATTGTTTTTATAAGGAGTATACCCCATTGTTTTTATAAGGAGTATACCCCATTATTTTTATAAGGAATATACCCCACTGTTTTTATAAGAAATATACCCCATTGTTTTTATAAGGAGTATACCCCATTGTTTTTATAGGCAGCATACACCCTCCTTTTCATAAGCAGTATACACTATCATTTTTATAAGCTGAAGTAACAAATCATGAAGACTCAATCCTTACCATCCAGGCAATCCACAAAGTGATCAATCTCTGCTTCAAAGGCTCTTCTGAATCGCTGAGGATAGGAGTTTTGCAATCTTCTCAGGGTGGCCCCTTTGGCACCATCAAATATGCATCCCGGTTCTCTCTGGTGGACTGTTTGAGCCATTCCCTTGCTTCCAAATAACTGATTTATAAGAAGATAAAAAAACATCTTTGACATTTTTTAAATTTGTATTGATGGATACTCAAATTTAAGTAACTCTTAATCGTTTTTAAGAATGAAGTCCAAAAAAAATGTGAAAAGATGAGTTTTGTTACAATTTTCAAAACGGAGCAGAACAAAGCAAAACTCAAATGCAATATGCAGAGACTGGATGCAGGTACCAATACGAACAAATAACCAGGATGAATTTTTTGATTAAAACTTTTCAAGCTACAAATTTAAGGTTACCCCAGAATTTGTAAGGGCATAACAGAAAAAAGCTGAATTAGCAGAACACTGTCACCATGAGGTCTATCATTTCCATTTGCCAAAATGTTAATTACATTACTGTAAAAGTGTTAGGATGTTGTCTAAGACAATTACTCTGCAAAATATAATCAATTTTCAAACTATTCTAAGATGAAACTTCATAGAAAACAGAACTGAAATCAAATAATGGAATCTAAATGACCCTAGAATATTTCATTAAAATTAAAAACTGGCCAAAGCCAAAACTCTGAAAATAAAGCCAAAATCTAAATTCAAGCTCATATAAGACCCTGTATGTTTAGATGAAGCTTTACAGACAATATGATTTATATGAAATGCAAAATGTTTTCAAGCTACTGGAGTGTCTATTCTAACCAAAACCACTCAAATGTTATAATATCAGGGCTTGAAATCAGTACTAATCTGCATGCCGATGGTTAATGACTTTTGCAGACAGATCTCTAAAACCCAGCTGTCACTAACACTGGATCTGTGAAAAATTGTTGCCAGTTGATATCATAAAAGTTAAAAAGTGAGGTGGCATTCCTTTTGATCATTACCTGAGCTGTTTATTGTGTTAACCCTTTACCCCATACAAGCACCTTTGGACGCCTCTACTCCATTCGCATAGAAGCGCCATATGACGCTTTTACTCCATTCGCATGGAAGCGCCTTTTGACGCTATTACTCCATTCACATGGAAGCGCCTTTTGACACCCTATCTACACATCATCCATTTTCTATTGGTTTTACTAGCGCCACCTCCTGGGAAAACCCTATACTGATAACTATAGGCATCGTGGGAAAATTCAATCACGTTATATCACACGGTCGCTATTCAAAATAATGTCGTAATCGGCAAGCTAAAAATAGTAACACGGTTAGATTCACCTAATTCAAAAAGATGGAGTCAACGGATTTCGTTCGGCCGTTTCTTGAAAGTTCTGAAGATGAAAATTTTAACTTCGAAGGCTTCAGTGAGGCAGATATTGGTTCTGATATTGAATTCGATAATGTGGATTGTGATACTTCGTCAGATTCCGACGATTCGTGTGATATTGCCGCGGATTTCGAGCCTTTTGATGTAGAGGTCGAGGGAGGCCATATTTGGTCACATAATTTCGATGTCGTGACGGTAAATTCGTGCACGCATCAGGACCAATACTGCCGCAGGTAATTGATGTTAATATAGCTTCAGCTTTTGATTTTTTCAGCCAATTGTTCACGCCTGAAATGATTGCAGATATTTCAAATCACACCAATAACTATGCACGTTTTAAAATGGGGCAGTTGAGGGCAGACGACACACGGTGGGTTGAAACCACTCCTGCGGAAATTAGAGCCTATCTCGGCATCAATGTCTTAATGGGAATTAATTACTTGCCGGATTTATCTATGTACTGGTCCACAGACAATTTAATTGGCAATGTAGGAATTCAGAATGTTTTAACATGCAACCGGTTTCAAAAGTTGAGCCAGTATTTTCATGTGTCTGCTAGAGAAAATGAACCCGCTAGAGATGCCCCAAACTTTGACCGGCTATACAAAGTACGGCCAATCATACAACAAGTTAGCGAGAAATTCCCTCAGTATTACAATTTATCCAGAGAGGTATCTGTGGATGAAGCTATGGTAAAGTTCTCTGGACGTCTCTCTTTTCGCCAATACATGCCTGCAAAACCCATAAAGAGGGGAATCAAAATTTGGATGCTCTGTGATGCTAATACTGCCTATATGTCACGTTTTGATGTTTATCTTGGTAAGCAAGGTAACAACAACAACCCTGAACATGGCCTTGCTTACAATGTAGTAACTAAGCTGACAGACAAATTGCATGGCCGTAACCATCATGTATATTTTGATAATTATTTTACAAGCATCAATTTGTTGGAAGATCTACAAGCAAATGGCTTGTATGCATGTGGGACAGTCAGGTTAAACCGTAAAGGTTTTCCTAAATCTTTTAAGAAATCAGAGGCAATTAAGAAAAGGGGGGATTGTAAAATCTTGCAGAAGGAGGGGACAAATTTAACTGCATCAGTCTGGAGAGACAAGAAAAATGTTTACCATCTCTCCACCCTGAGTGACCCAACATTACAAATGCAGGCTCAAAGGCGTGTTGGCCCCAACATTTTGGATGTCCCTCAACCACACGCAGTTTATAACTATAACAAATACATGGGAGGGGTAGACCTTCATGACCAGCTCCAGATGAAGTATGATGTGGGTAGAAACTCAAAGAGATGGTGGAAATACCTGTTTTGGTTTTTACTGAATAGTGCCATTGTTAACGCCTTCATCTTGTATCGCTGTGCCTCCAAACGCCAAACAAAAAAGCGCTACTCCCATCTTGACTTCAGATTAGAGCTAGTGAGGGATTTGATAGGGGGGTACAGCAAGCGTAAAAGATCTGGGTTGGAAATTGATCGTCCCGGGCTGGTAGAAGTTGAAAACATCATGGGTCACATTAATGTACGCATCTCTGGACCTAAAAGACGCTGTCGCTATCACTTGAAGCACTTACAAGTGAGGCGAGAAACTGTGTATGGATGCTCAGTATGTGGTGTGCATCTGTGCAGGGAAGGGTGCCACACCAGATTTCACAATTTGTGAATTTCGTATTTTAAATATATGTAATTAAATTTGTTTTGTTCAAGTATTTTATAGTTTGTTGATATTCACACTGTATGACCACATACCTTTTATGAAATAACTTTCCGTTTATTCAAGAAATAATTGATGCATTACACTTGGTGGATATTTAGTTTATTAAATATTTTTTTGGAAATATGAAGTTGAATAGGGCTTTATTGCTCTTTTATACTTCAACTAATACATTATAGTCATAAAAGTTCATTTATTTAATTTATCCTTTACACAATAGTGATAAATACAGTTTAGATCTATATCTACTTTATATTTTTCATTTTCATTCTCCTGTTACATGTTGGTCATTTAAATTTTTAATTATATGTTTCTAATTATTTGTCTTCCTGTTACCTATTGTTATTTGTTCATAAATTTTAATTCTATTTGTCTTGTTATATTTTTATTTGTTTGCATTTTTATTCTAGTTCAATTGGTTTATATATAATATATTTCTATTTTCATTCTTGTTATATTTAAATAGTAATTTACGATAGTTAAGTTCATTAATGGCCAGTTTAAAATTAAAAAATAAAATACTATAAAATAATTATAAATTATAATATACAAGTTAAAGCTATGTTACCAAATCATATGATGATCCTTAATTTGTGTGAATTGTCAACACCAGATGCCTTCCATTTCATACATAAGTTGTGCATTGCTATGTTCTATACTCTTTAAGTTAAATAAATATGATAAACTTTAGTATTAGTATATCATATTGTATTTATATATATAAATATATATATATATATATATATATATATATATATATATATATATATATATATATATATATATATATAAATATATATATATATAAGAATATTGTACATTAGTTATTAACATAAAGTAACAAATCAAATGCAATTTAAATGGCAAAGAAAATTCCATGTAAAGAAAATAAAGTTTCACACAACTCTTCTTAGCTCACTATCTGGTGTATTGAAAGCATATTCCATTTTTAAAAAATAATATTTATACTGCAATAAAGATCACCTTTTCCTCTAAAAGTTTTCCATACATGACAAATATGTACAGGAAGAGGAAAACTATTAAAAGTTAGTTTGAAATAAGCTTATACTACTCTGTCTCATATTTTCCTGTCTGTCCTATTAGTATGGGACCATGTAGGTAACCTCTATTCTATTTATAGCACACTGCACTGGGTAACTTTGCTACATGTGTATCAAAGGCCTAAAAAGCCAGATGCTCTATGAGGTAAAGGGTTAACTGAGTAACTACATATATCCTGCACTTCATCATGGAGAATAAATGCTTGTGGTGCAAATGGACAGGTGACACTCATCAAGTAAATTGGTGTGATTATTATCAAACAATCTTCATCATATGGTAGGAATTAAATGACATCAACTGCAAAATGCTGGATAAATGAACAAAAATAGCTTAACTATCACCCATGAGAGCCTGTGATATTGTGCAGGGTGCTTTATTTAGGAGTATTGTTGGTGAAATACAATTACTGTAATTGTTTTGAGTTTATGTGAATGAGTAATCAATGTTGAATTAGAAATTGGACTGACTTTTCTTTGATTTTAGCAGGGTTAGTAAGAAATGTATTTTGGTGATCCTCTGAGTTAGCAAAAAGAAATACTAATTACAAGCCCTGTAATACAGTCTTAAAATAATAAATCTGCTTGTCATTTAAATCAAATAATGAGAGCATGTTAAGAAATAAAATTTCATAGCAGATTTGGTTTAATTTGTTATTTAAATGGTTGGCAATGATAACTAATAAATGAAATGCTACAGAACTCTAAAACAATAGGGAAAGTACATTTACCAATGCACTGAACTGAACTGAAAAACTGAAAAGCAAATCAAACTATATACATCACGTACCCAACAAATTTGCTTGAAACAAGAGAAAATAGACATGAAAGTCAGTTGATTAGGTGAAATGTACTCATCACTGTTTTAACTCATTTGAGTTTTTATATGCCTGTTTTAACTCATTTGAGTCATTATCAAGGTGAAGATTAACAGAACTACATTAAAATGAAATATGTGGGAGCCAAAGTGTTCACAGATTTGTGTATGGACTTGAAAATAGACAGACTGATGGATACCAACTCTTAGAATGCTTTCATTCACATACAGTAACAAAAGGGAAACAAATATCACAGCTACAGTCTGTTTCTCTTCTTAAGCCATATCAGTGCTCCATACCTCAAGCCTCGCATCATATCCATAGATAGAATCCCGTGAGCCATCAAGGGTTGCCAGGATACCTTGTTTATATTTGATGATGACAGCCACAGTGTCAGGCTCACCGGAGTCCTGAAAACATGCAAACAATTATCAGCCATTTGCAGACAAGCACATGATTATGAGCATTAGCAAAGTAAATGCAGGATGCAATATTTCACAACAATTTAAGATAAATCACCACAAACATTTTCTTTTCATTGAACATTTATGAATAATACAGTCGATAAAAGCTGGGATTTATATAGTCAAACCTGTCAATAATGGCCACCCATGAGAAAAGGCCAAACTGGGCTTTGTACACAGATGACTTCTGTATGCAGGTTCAGCTTTCAAACTGTTCTTTGAAATAATATCATGCACACAATATTATTATTATTATTATCATTAATTTATCAACTTATTTTGCTAAGAGTACTATACAACAAAATCATAAAAAATGTACACTATGTTGCTCTCTCCCAAACTCATCTTCCATGCAATTAGACTTAGATATGCTGTTCCAGAACTGCCAACCCTAACAAGACTTTCTCAGCAAGACAGTCAATTTCTTTCTGTCAGTAAGACCAGTTTTCAGTAAAATGTCATGTACTGCTTTGTGAAGTTGGAAAATATGCATTTATAAAGTTCAGAAGTGTGATTCAAGACTGACGCAGTGACGGCAAACATTATGTACAACAACAAAACATTGTAAAGTACACTTAGACCTTAATTACCTCTGGTACAGTTTCACAAAGTGCAGTACCAAACCTTATGGATCTCAATGGCTTCTTGCCATCTCTCAACCTGATGTAATCCTTGTTTATTATTTTTAAATTTCATGTCACGATGGCAATCAATTCTCTCACTATGGGACATACTCAAATCCAATAAACACAATTGTTGCCCTTCCTTTTTCTTCCCCCAAAAATCTGAATATTCCTTTTTATTCTTCCATAATGACTATTAAAAATGTTAAATAAGCTTATTGTCCCTTTTGTCTTGAACATGTATAGCCTGTTGGTCACCATTTTTAGAACATTCTTTAAGCAACAGCTTAATCATGCTGATGTTTTGTATGAAAAAGTATGAACAGTTTAAGGCATCTTAGGTACTCCTGTAAAATTATAGTCTGGTTCCCTGACCAACTCCACTGAATCTAATATTATACCCAGATGTGAATCAAACACAGACCATCCATCATTGTATTTCCATAAGTCTATATCATAAGGGTAATTTCTGTCTGCATTTCAAACAATATGTGGATTAGCCGCTGCTCAACTTACCAAGATCAAACAACAGTGACTGACTTGTGATGAATAGAAAATGAAAGAAGCCTTATATGGCCTTTGTTACTAGAATATGTACCAAAACATCACCTGCACTGAAAGACATGTTTTTAAATATTGAATGACCCCTGACCCTAATGAAAAAGATATAACTTGTATCTCTCCTTAAAGATGACCTTTGACAGCTGCAAAATAGATGAAGATATCAAATTATAGCTGTCACAATGACACAAAAAGTGACTTCAAGTTCTGCGGAAATAACAAATACTTTTCCCACCATCCTTCAAATGAATTGCATGGCCCAGCTATGCTAAGGGACAAACAATTTATGGAGGCATTGTATTTTGTGAATTTTGTTGTATTGTCCCCATAGTAGGTTGACCATTGGGTCGGGGAGCCATCACAAGGTCACGTTACAATCTCACATTATCTAGGGACAATAAATGTAGTGTAGGAAAAAAATAATACACATGTAATCATACATGTACACATTCCCAAAATACACAATCCAGTTTTAGATAGACCAATACAGACATACAGCATCTAGGTGACAGAATTTGCAAAATGATTCATGTGATATTCTCATATCTAAACAATGCCTTCATCATGAAGTAAAAGTTCAGTTTGCATACAGTGAGTGATCTTTGTCAATATACTGCAGTGACCAATTAAAGCCATGGGAAACCATTGTTTAGTTAACACCAGGCTCCTGGCTGTGCAAAGTATGTGACCATTATGTACATGACAGTTATATACAAAGTTTCCAGGGGAAAATTAGAATGGCCACTGAGACTAGGTGACTGCTATATAAAGGTGTCCACCTAGACTGGTCTGATTGTATGATCTGTTCTAGAGAGTGAATATAAATCTTTCAGTGATGCAGATCTAAGTGGTACAAAAAAAACCCCAACACTCATGCCTTTTGGTTAAATTACCATGGAATAAAGTGAATTTTTTTCTTTCTCCCAAATAAAAACAACAGAAATCTACAACTGTTCAGCATTAAATTATTTCCATGTATAGTTTACTGGATCCACCATTCATACAAGGGGGATAATTATTTCTTCATTTGTTAATGTAAAAAAACTGCGGACAATTACAAGAAACAGAAAACTTTGCAGTGTTAGTAACTTAGTGCTTTATATGACTTGTACAGATCAACCCAAGTGGCACTCTACATGACCTTTAAGAATCAGACCAAGTCCACTACAGAATAGGATTGATTCTAATGCTGGGCACTGACATGGGGAAGCCTATTCCTTTCAATTTTGTAAAATTAATTTAAATTAGTATTAAGTCCTTGGATACTGATGTGGGAACTCCCAGTAGGCTAATTTGCATAGGTAAAGTACACTAAGTGGAACAACCCAATTTTTCTGAGATACATGTTGAAAATCAAAGGTTGTTACATGTAACTGTCTTGAGTGAGAATGTTTATGGCATCTTTATTAAAGATTACTGGCAAGTTACTCCATATATAAAATCCAAAACACATCAGAATACTGAGTGTGATTCATTTTCTAAGCAAAATTGTTGAAATGAAGCTGTAATATGTTGTTGTTGTTGTTGTTGTGGGGTTTAACGCCATTTTTCAGCACACGATAGGCTGTAATAAAGAGACATTGAGTCATCTAAAAAGTGAGTACAGCCCAGCAAAAACTCAATTTCAGAACTTTTTGAGGTTATTTTACTTCATGAACCACAGAAGCAGGGAAGCATTTTATTATGTGCAGATGCAATATCAACAGTGTTTTGGAATGTACAACATTCATCAACACAGCAACACCACCAGCATGTTTGACACTCCCTCACAGCAATTCAGATGCATAAAGATCATTTTCTATGCTGAGAAACATTCAACATGATCTTCAGTGATGTCTGAAGTCTCTAATCAGTAGAAAAATAAATGCAACTAACACATGCATTACTTTCAAACCAATTACTGAACAACTGAGATCAAGAAAGTTTGCATCTCATTAATGCTATAATTCACTATCCAGGGGATTTAAGGACAGAAACATGGTGTATTTTGTATTTTTTAATATATATGTGGTTGTGATTATGCAAGGTGTGAGCACATATGTGTATGTGCAGAATGATGATATTTCATCATGCTAAGTCTACCAATTATTTATTGCAAGTGCTTAAATCCTTCAAAAGAAAATATTTTAGTTTTCTTAGATTAGAATTTCCAGTCATTTTCTAAAGGCTCATTTGAACATTTCAGTTGGATGACCTCAAGTTTTGGGTCATATGCTCTGACCCCGACCGGGACCTCAAAACATACTTTGAGCCCTACAATACTTCAAACACTGTCGTGAAATATCACAGATATCTCATAATGGGAAAAAGTATGAACCATAGCTCTCAAAATTCCTTTTTGTTTAATACTTCAACTAAACACACATGTGAAGAATTCTGAAATGTTCATGTCGATGGTCAAACAAAGAAACTACTTTACTCAAGTCCTTGGGAAAGGGATGGACAATTTTATGGTAACTGGAATTGTAATCCGGTCAAATAACATTCTTTAAAGCTACTTGCATCTCGAGAAAATTCTCTTTCAGTACAGCCAATATGGTATATGTCACAGCTTCGATTTATGATGAATAAATTTATCAACACTCATCTTTGTCCTCAAACAGCTATGGGGGGAAGCATTATGTAAAATATCAGATACTGAGCATAACCATGACACTGAAGATGAAATGTCCAAATTAATGTTGTATGAATGCAATAAATTTCATCCACTAATTTCAAACAGCTACAATGTTAAAAAATGAAAGGAAAAGAGTAATGGAGTCATGACCACACTCATTAAAATAGTACCATGTTATGTAATACCATCTAATAATGATGTATCAGTATTACCATGTTATGTAATACCATCTAATAATGATGTATCAGTATTACCATGTTATGTAATACCATCTAATAATGATGTATCAGTATTACCATGTTATGTAATACCATCTAATAATGATGTATCAGTATTACCATGTTATGTAATACCGTCTAATAATGATGTATCAGTATTACCAAGTTATGTAATACCGTCTAATAATGATGTATCAGTATTACCAAGTTATGTAATACCGTCTAATAATGATGTATCAGTATTACCATGCTATGTAATACCGTCTAATAATGATGTATCAGTATTACCATGTTATGTAATACCGTCTAATAATGATGTATCAGTATTACCATGTTATGTAATACCATCTAATAATGATGTATCAGTATTACCAAGTTATGTAATACCATCTAATAATGATGTATCAGTATTACCATGTTATGTAATACCATCTAATAATGATGTATCAGTATTACCAAGTTATGTAATACCATCTAATAATGATGTATCAGTATTACCAAGTTATGTAATACCATCTAATAATGATGTATCAGTATTACCATGTTATGTAATACCATCTAATAATGATGTATCAGTATTACCATGTTATGTAATACCATCTAATAATGATGTATCGGTATTACCATGTTATGTAATACCATCTAATAATGATGTATCAGTATTACCATGTTATGTAATACCATCTAATAATGATGTATTAGTATTACCAAGTTTGTAACACATTCCAATATTGATGTATTGGTGCTAACAATTTTGTAACACCTTCTAATAATGACCTATCATTATTACTAAGTTTGTAACACCTTCCAATAATGATGTGCCAGAATTACCAAGTTTGAAACACCTTCTAATAATGACCTACCATTATTACCAAGTTAGCAACACCTTCCAATAATAATGTAACAGTATTACCAAGTTTGTAACACCTTCCAACAATTATGTATCAGTATTACCAAATTTGTAACACCTTCCAATATTGATGTATCGGTGTTACCAAGTTTGTAACACCTTCTAATAATGACCTATCATTATTACTTAGTTTGTAACACCTTCCAATAATGATGTGCCGGAATTACCAAGTTTGAAACACCTTCTAATAATGATGTACCCATATTACCATGACTGTAAGACCTACTAAAAATAATGTACCAGTATTACCAAGTTTCGTTCTTTAATCTCAAACTATCTCAAAGTTAAAACACAGAGATGAAAGTAGGTGAGACAGATGGAAATGTGGATGCCATGTCCACTGCTTTTCTTCTACAAGGTGGGGAACATAAACATAGAACAAATCATCTTTAAGTCCAATGAGCTGCCTACATGTGTTATATGGTTTCAGTGCACAAGAGTGTGAAAAACCTGCAATTATATATATTTACGCAACTAAAAGTCCAACCATGCAGTCACTTTGGTCAATGTATATGGTGTGCTATTCACTTTGGTCAATGTATACGGTGTGCTATTCACTTTGGTCAATGTATACAGTGTGCTATTCACTTTGGTCAATGTATATGGTGTGCTATTCACTTTGGTCAATGTATACGGTGTGCTATTCACTTTGGTCAATGTATACGGTGTGCTATTCACTTTGGTCAATGTATACGGTGTGCTATTCACCTTAAGTTGCTGATCATTAATGTGACAGTTGACATAGATTGACTCTGGCTGTGCGGATCCTGTGATCCAAGTAATCATGTCCACATCATGAACACAGAGGTCAGCCAAGATATTACATCCAGAGGAATCTAAAATAAAACCATATCATTATTATTATTATTATTATTATTATTATTATTATTATTATTATTATTATTATTATCTAAGCTGTAGTTTGCAGGCAGCAAGTAATATTAACTTATTTTGTCAGTCCATACTATAATTTCAGTACATCTATTTCGACCAAACTTATAGTATGAGTGCACAATGGACCGGATCAATGCAATACAACAAAAATAAGTCGCTGTCACATCCCAAATATTAGGCAAAAGTACTAACATAAGTGGGAGTTCCTTCTTAAGTACATGATGGTTATGGTGATGGTTATGAAGACAAAAGAGATGACCTTTCTAAGATGAATTAGATAACACCACTGCTTGTTATTTCTTTATGAAAAAATTCCATTCTACTGTCCCATGGATGCAAGTCAAACATTTAACTGACGGGGAGTGAAATCTAATGTTACATGTACAAAGTATAAAATAAAATATAAAGCAAAATTGGAATTTTTGTTCTTCATTTCATGACAATTTGAGTTCAAGCAAGAAATAAAATCCAAGCACTCTAATAACCTGATACCTAAATTTCTGATAAGTATTGATGGTAACTTAGGTCTGATGACAAATATGAAATTCAGCAATTTACAAGAGTCTTAACTTGTTTTTATATATATATATATATATATATATAATATATTGTTGTAGCTCATTAGTCTTCACCAAATCCAATAACAAAAACTTGCCTGCATTTTTTAAGAACTCATAAGATGGTTTAGGAGAATCCCGGCTTGTTGTCTTGATAATGTGAACATCACCAAGTGCTCCAGTCTTTACAGCATCATAAACATCTCGATAATCTGGGTCAAATCGTCTGCAGAAACAGTAACATTTTAATATATTTACCAAAATTCTGTACAAAATGTGAGGATTTATTCACAGCGACTTGGAAGGAAAGATACCTGGTTGCAGATTTAAGCAAAATCCCCATCATCATTCTAAACCCAAGTCAATGGCTGCTTGTTTGAATTACATATGAGCGGTATCTGAATATGACAGTGCTATACAATAAAGTCCTTTTTAAGTGAATAGTAAGTCATCCAATCAAAATACTCTCCATGTATGTCTACACACTTTCTACATCTAATTATCAAATTATGAAATAACATTTTATATCTATTTTTGTTGTTTGCACATTTGAAATCTGCATGGTCACCTTCAAATTGTCTTGCACTCAACAAACTTTGTTAAAAGCATTCATCCAAAAGGACTGTACTGAGGACATGGCAAAGTTTGAATTCTGTTCTCCTTCAGGAAGTCTGTCACACTAGCAGATTCAAATGTTGGTGCATTTTCAAGGAGTAGATATATATATACATTAGCTACCAATAAAAAAGTAGATATATACATTAGGTACCAATAAAGGAGTAGATATATACATTAGCTACCGATAAAGGAGTAGATATATACATTAGCTACCAATCAAGGAGTAGATATATACATTAGCTACCAATAAAGGAGTAGATATATACATTAGCTACCAATCAAGGAGCAGATATGTACATTAGTGCCAATCAAGGAGTAGATATATACATTAGCTACTAATCAAGGAGTAGATATGTACATTAGGTACCAATAAAGGAGTAGATATATACATTAGCTACCAATAAAGGAGTAGATATATACAATAGGTACCAATCAAGGAGTAGATATGTACATTAGTGCCAATCAAGGAGTAGATATATACATTAGATACCAATCAAGGAGTAGATATATACATTAGGTACCAATAAAGGAGTAGATATATACATTAGCTACCAATAAAGGAGTAGATATATACATTAGGTACCAATAAAGGAGTAGATATGTACATTAGTGCCGATCAAGGAGTAGATATATACATTAGCTACCAATCAAGCAGTAGATATATACATTAGCTACCAATCAAGGAGTAGATATATACATTAGCAACCAATCAAGGAGTAGATATATACATTAGCTACCAATCAAGGAGTAGATATATACATTAGGTACCAATAAAGGAGTAGATATATACAATAGCTACCAATAAAGAAGTAGATATATACATTAGGTACCAATGCACTGACAGGTAGTTCGGTAGTGTTCCACAACTTTTCTGGAGGCATGTCAAAGTCCAGTAATACTAGCAGAATCAGGCACAGCTGCCTGTATGACTAGGCCCCTTGCATAAAAAATAATAACTGTGCATAGAACTCTTCTGATAGTCGAAATATGCCAAGTGATTTCTGGTCTCAGTTTATTTTTCTCCAATTAAAACTTCACTTTTTATTAGGTCAAGTTAAAAAATGCATATACTTTCTTGACAGTCTGACTAAGTGAAATCATTTGTAGTCTATGCACATTATTTCTCTAATTCAAACTTTATCCTTTTCTATAGAGTGGGGTTTGAAAAAAATAAATCCATGTTTCAGCACCTGTGACAATCTCATTTCAACATCTCTGGTCACTCTTTTCCTATTTGGCATGTAGCTGTTGGGCAAATTTAACCTGAGCCTGTTTTTAAATAAGTCACTGACACATGCAGAACCCATCTTGTGCAAAACTTTTACAGTTTTACATGATTCTTCAGAATGTCAAAATCAGGTGATGAATTATTGCCTATGATAATAGAAATATTTTCACTGCATACTAAGCATCTTCATCAACCACCCACTTCACAGCAGCCTCTTTCTGCTCATCAATTGCAGACAACGGTCTTCCGGAACATGGGTCATCTTCTGTCGATTCATGACCATCTTTCAAATGCTGAAATTACTGCATTACAGTATGATTTGATGGAAAATGACACCCATAAACCTTTTCCATGTCAGCCTCGATAGCAGTTAGAGAATACCATAAGAGCACCTGGATTTTACAGTATGTTCATTCCACTATAATATAAATGTTCTTCAACTGTGTCATTTCAATGACATTTACCTATGTTACCTCAGATGCATACATCAACAGGTGTCTGGCTTGCTGTACATGCAGCTAATGATAATCTGTATATAACCTTATTCTGTTTATTTGTCTATTGATCTGCATTAGATGTACTGACAGGTTCAAAGACACAAAAAAGTTAGAACAAAACAAAAAATGTAAATACCCCTTGTACAATGTATTCTATTCCATAAAAAACATTTATTTACTGTTAAACACTAGGTGAATAAACTGCAGCTTTTAAACTTCAAAATACATAAACCACATTTTCCATAATTATTAACCTGGGCCTGATATCGCTCAGCTGTCTTATAAAACATTTAACAGTTCATCATTTCGGTAAGTATGGTCATGTAATAACAAACTGTATCAACTGTCTCAAACGTCATATGATGTTGAATTTCTAAAGTCATTTTTACAGTAGATAGTCAAAGCTATTCGAGGTCTCTAAAAGTAACTTTTACAGATGATGCTATTTAAATCTGTGATCTAAAGAATGATATAGCTTTCACAGATATTGATGCTATAACCAATGGCATGGGCTATTTAAATTTGTGATCTACAGAATGATATAGCTTTCACAGATATTGATGTTATAACCAATGGCATGGGCTATTTAAATTTGTGATCTACAGAATGATATAGCTTTCACAGATATTGATGTTATAACCAATGGCATGGGCTATTTAAATTTGTGATCTACAGAATGATATAGCTTTCACAGATATTGATGTTATAACCAATGGCATGGGCTATTTAAATTTGTGATCAATAGAATGATATAGCTTTCACAGATATTGATGTTATAACCAATGGCATGGGCTATTTAAATTTGTGATCTACAGAATGATAAAGCGTTCACAGATATTGATGTTATAACCAATGGCATGGGCTATTTAAATTTGTGATGTACAGAATGATATAGCTTTCACAGATATTGATGTTATAACCAATGGCATGGGCTATTTAAATTTGTGATCTACAGAATGATATAGCTTTCACAGATATTGATGTTATAACCAATGGCACGGGCTATTTAAATTTGTGATCTACAGAATGATATAGCTTTCACAGATATTGATGCTATAATCAATGGCATGGGCTATTTAAATTTGTGATCTACAGAATGATATAGCTTTCACAGATATTGATGTTATAACCAATGGCATGGGCTATTTAAATTTGTGATCTACATAATGATATAGCTTTCACAGATATTGATGTTATAACCAATGGCACGGGCTATTTAAATTTGTGATCGACAGAATGATATAGCTTTCACAGATATTGATGTTATAACCAATGGCACGGGCTATTTAAATTTGTGATCAACAGAATGATATAGCTTTCATAGATATTGATGTTATAACCAATGGCATGGGCTATTTAAATTTGTGATCTACAGAATGATATAGCTTTCACAGATATTGATGTTATAACCAGTGGAATGGCCATTTAAATTTGTGATCTAAATAATGATATAGCTTTCACAGATACTGATGTTATAACCAATGGCATGGGCTATTTAAATTTGTGATCTACATAATGATATAGCTTTCACAGATATTGATGTTATAACCAATTTCATGGGCTATTTAAATTTGTGATCTACATAATGATATAGCTTTCACAGATATTGATGTTATAACCAATGGCATGGGCTATTTAAATTTGTGATCTACAGAATGATATAGCTTTCACAGATATTGATGTTATAACCAATGGCATGGGCCATAAGTTTCTTTACTCTTGTTAATTAAATCTGAATGTGTTTCAGAAGACAAAACGTTTTATGGTATTTGTTATATTAATGATAAAGTTGCTAAATTAAAAAAAAATGCAATTATTAGGGCAACATTTGTTGTATATGTCATATATCTGGTTTGCATTATTTTTACAAGGGGAAGAACTGTGCAACCCAAATCTGTGGTCCTCAAAAGTCAATATCATTGGATGCTTCCCTTACATTCCTTTAAGGATATACCAGGTGGGGGGCTGATTTAACTGCATACAATTTAAGACCATTTCTAACTGCATTGAAAAACTTAGTAAACTCAGCATTCATTATGAGATATAGGCGTACAACCAATATTATAGACAGTAAAATAAATAACACATCCATATCTATACTTCATGGATATTATTCAATTGTTCTTAGCATTACAACTAACCCTAACCTCTCATGGGAAAAATCATATATACAGCACTGAATCCAAGTGATAAAGACCTTTTGTATCCTGCCAGAAGCACCTTGCCAAATTTGTCAGCAGTATCAAAGCAAGTCTTGATATCAGACACACTCTCCCCCAAAGGCTTCTCTGAAAAAACTGACTTTCCTGAAATAAGATGTACACAAATATATTTCTATTGTTATATAATACACACATCTATAAATACTTTTATGGCAAACTTATTGAACAATAACCTTCTAACTGTAACAGTTCAGCTCTGCTGGTGACCATTCTTTTACAAAATCAAAACCTGCCTAGATAAATGATGGTCCTGGGTTTGAATCCCAGAATGGCCATCAATTTTCAAAGTGATAACAACCTTTTATCAAACCATTATCAGACAGATGTATTAATTCTACATGTGACATTTTGTATCATAACATAATGTGGGAAATGTTAAACAACTTTAATTATTTACAACAATTGTTGCAGCATACTATATACAGTACGTGAAACATGCCAACAACTCCCACAAGCCCAGAGGACCAGTAACATTGAAGCGTTACAGGCCCTGTCCATAACTAACTGGTCCTAAATTGTATTATACAAGGAGACAAACTGTAGTCAATGACTCAAGACATGAATATCAGCCTTTGGCATGATCATTTTGATAATCATACATGGGAAATTGAAAAAAGAACACAAAATAAGATATTTACATCACATTGTCAATCATTAAATGTATTAAATGACATTTACTGACTAGGCATTGTGAAATTGGCCATACTGTTTTTGGACAAGCATGTGATACAGCATTCAGTAAACCCTTATGCTGTTTACATTTTCATCTAAGTGATAAATTTTGCATGTTGTCCAAGAGGGATATTTAAATAATTGTTATGAAATACTGTTGCTATGGAAACTGGACTGACTGTTCCAACTTCTATGCATTTCTTTATCCAGCAAAAAGATATACGAATAATAATAATAATAATAATAATAATCATTATTATTATTATTATTATTATCATTATTATTATTATTATTATAATGTGATCTTTAATTATTCAGTTATAAATCTTCTGGAAATGAAAAATAATCAATGTTTTTAATTAATATGTATCTTTATTTTCAAAAATGAAAAAGAAGTCAAATTTTAAAATTGTTGAAAATACAAAAATGCAATACAATCAGAAAAATAAATAATGAATCTAAAATGGACATTAAAATAGCAGTTCGTGTACAGAAATACTGTGCATTAAATCACAAGAAAACATTTATAAATATGTTTAAGATATGAAAGAATAGAACAGAGCAAATAGTCTTATGTACAGCTTGTCAGGCAGCAAGACTAGCATTTACAAAGTATGGTACTTTATAATTTAAACAATGTTACTGGTCTGCAATAGAATTATCCTTTGTCAAAAGCTGGCAATAAATTCTGTGTTAAATATGAAGTAGTGATTTGTGATGTCACTCTTCGGCAACTGCTTATTATTAAATTCTGCTTATCATGGCCCTGCTTGCTTATCATGGCACTGCTTGCTTATCCTGGCCCTGCTTGCTGATCATGGCCCTGCTTGCTTATCATGGCCCTGCTTGCTTATCATGGCACTGCTTGCTGATCATGGTACTGCTTGCTTATCATGGCACTGCATGCTTATCATGGCCCTGTTTGCTTATCATGGCCCTGCTTGCCTATCATGGCACTGCTTGCTGATCATGGCCCTGCTTGCTGATCATGGCCCTGCTTGCTTATCATGGCACTGCTTGCTTATCATGGCCCTGCTTGCTTATCATGGCCCTGCTTGCTGATCATGACACAGCTTGCTTATCATGGCACTGCTTGCTTATCATGACACTGCTTGCTTATCATAACACTGCTTGCTGATCAGGACATTGATGCTTACACTCCAAAAGATCCAGATCCAAACACAATTTGGGAATCAGAATCTATTGCTGACATTGATGACTAGAGTAAGATCAGGATTGGGACATTCTTTCACTGAATTGTCATCAATAACTGTTATCAGGAATAGACCCTGCCTCAATGGATAAGACTATGGTATTCAAAATACAGCTGCCTGTGAAATTAGGTCACTCTGTGGAAAGATGAATTCCAGCATGGATTGCTAGAACTGGATCAAATGCATCCAAAGATCACAGCTGAACAGTTAACAGCATTGTTATGGCATTTCCATATTCCACACAAATTCTGTAACCCATCTATATTTTAAACATAGCTTTCATTTGATAGTGTTTTATTCCTTTGGAATAGTTCTATTTTCTTTGGATGTGTTTAGTTATGCCTCGACCTTTCCACATGGGGAGTAAGACGTGGAACTCCTCAGACATCACATACACATCATCAGAGGGTTCTTAATTGGAGCTGCATATGGGCTCAACTTTTATTCAGCTATATATTGTATATCATAGTATCATGAGAGGTTGTATTTACTGAGATGTATGCTACACTCATAAGTATAACTTTATATAATGACTAAGCTGTGCATGTTACACAACAAAACATCTCTACAGACACCACACATCCACTTGTCTGTATCCTTACCATAAAAGAACCTTCTGTGCATCACCAAAGTAATCTATGCATGAGACACTTCATCTGCCATTCTGAAACAGTTCTTACAGTGTGGCCATTAGAATGCCTTCAAATCTCTTTCTCAGAGCACACCTCCCCGCTGCTCTGTATCCTACACTGGCTATCCATTCAATCCAGAATCAAACACAAAATTTATTCTCTGTGCTACATTTCACTGTCGGACTCCAGTCCAACATACCTATCTGACCTCACCCATGTGTACACACCAGTAAGATACTTACATTCCTCTTCTGACAATCATATACTCATTATTCCCACTATGAAAACAAAGTCATATGGACGGCGTTCTTTTGCATACCAGGGCCCATCAACGTGGAATGAATTGCCCACTGAACTCAGACACAAAGACACAGTGATCACATTCAAGAGGGCTCTCAAAACTCACTTATTTCAACTGCAAGAACAAACTTAAAGACCTAATAATGTTTCCTACCTGAAATATTCTCAGCATGTTTTTTATTTTTTAATGTTTTTCTAATTTCGTGTTGTTTGTTTTTCTAATAAAATGATTATGTTTCTTATTTTATAGGTGTTGTCTAATGTAAAGCACTTAGAGCTTCTAAAGATTAGGCGCTATATAAAGTCCTCATTATTATTGTTATTATAAATGATCAAACAGCTCACCCTTCATATCCACATGCAAATAGTCTTTTTTGTAAAGTAATGACTAAGAACTGTTGACAAATTAATTTGTTAAACAACTCCATTTTGGTAGATTGTGGATTCTACCTGCCTTTTCTAAAAACATGTTGTATAGTTCATATTAAAAGTGTCTTCACTGAGAACTTGCCTGCACTAGATATGAAGTTGTTTGGAAATTATCATTTAGTAAATGCAACTTGGTACATGTAAATAAATAGAGGTAAATAGTGTATATACTTGTGTATAAATTGGTTCCAATTGCAAACAACACAGACCCTGATCTGCCATCAGATAATGTGCTGGCAATCAGGGTCTATATTGTTTGTTCTACTGATTAGTCATAATAAATTACATGGACCTGGATCTGCTGAAGAATTATGGGATGGCAGATCTGGATGTGTGCATTTTTCTGAAAATTAGCATGACTGGTGCAGAGTTTTAAAAAATCAGACTTTTAGTCCTTGCCATTTCCGCTTCAGTAGATTAGTTGTGTCCAATGATAATCTTAAATGGCATGAGAAGCTAAAAGATATTCAGGCACTGAAAGGATGAATCATATATAAGCAGGAGAAGGGCTGGGTTTAAGAGATGATGCTGCAGTGGCTTAAAGAGTTTTATCTAATTTATATAAGTTTTAAATTTTCAAAAAATAAAATTTAAGTTGGAATGCATTTTCTGATATGTAATTTTTTAATGATTTATATGGTCTCGTACAAGTTATCAATAAAAAAAATAATGATTTGTCCCAGTATATACAGTGCACATAAAAAATTACTTTAAAAATTAATTTTATTGTGTCCCAACAAATACTGTGTCCCAACGTATAGGGTAAATGCTATATAATCACCTTAGATGATCTTCTGATATTGACAAATGTCTATAATTTTTAAAATTAAACATTGTGCCCAAAGCTATTGAAATGAACATGTAATGCATTTAAAATAAAGGTGATAGGTTATTAAAAAAACACAAATCAAATAGTGTTACACACTTTTCCATCATAATGTCGATTAGAAAAGCATATCTATTTTCCTTTCTCAAGATGTCATTGGAATGTCACAGTCAAATTCATATCATCATTTGCTTATTTTGTTTCATTCTGAAACCTTTTGATATCTACAACACATGTTAAAAATGTATAGCATTCATTTGCAGCAGAAAAATATGGTCATATGACCCTTCACACCAATGAACTAACTTGCCTATTTCAGCAAACAGCATGGATTTGTGTGTGATTTGGATCACATATGGCTATGATGTTGAACTAACAGTCTGCATGAATGGTCTTACAATATTTGAATTACTGATGTTTTGCACTTCATTAAGTCTGTAATTCATTAGTTGCACCAGTTAGGCATTGAAAATAAGAACGATTATATAACTTCACTGCTGTAAAATCCGAGTCATAATGAAAGATTTATTCTCATTATATAACAAAACATATTGTCAGCAAACAAGTGTAGAAGTCAAAATTTCATGTGCTGATTGCATATATTTTTATTTGAAATTTGTGTAGTTATTGGAAAACTGGAATAAATTATGAAAGTGCACATCATAAAATAGATCTCTTTGAATTTGGGAAATACTTTTTGTCGTTATAGCATAAGTTCTAATTTAAAGTATTTAGCTGTCCTGTGTATACTCACCAGATAGTGTGACCATAAATTTTAACAAAACAATAATTTGCCTTCCTTACCATACTGTATGCTCTTGCAGATGTACTCTGTGTGAAGCTTTGTAGGTGCTAATATAAATACTGCATCAAGGCTGTAAGATAAAATAGAAACTACAGTATTTATGCTAATATTTTATTTCCAGAATACATAACTATCCTGTGCATATTCATTAAAAATTCAAAACAATGGCTTGGTAAATTATTGTCAGTTTGAACAATAGACTTAGTTACTTTAACCTTAACTTATAAATGTCAGCTCCCATAACTTGGTAAATGCTCCCATAACTTGGTAAATGCTCCCAAAATCAGTAAATGCTCCCATAACTTGGTAAATGCTCCCATAAATCAGTAAATGCTCCCATAACTTGGTAAATGCTCCCATAACTCAGTAAGTGCTCCCATAACTTGGTAAATGCTCCCATAACTCAGTAAATGCTCCCATAACTTGGTAAATGCTCCCATAACTCAGTAAATGATCCCATAAATCAGTAAATGCTCCCATAAATCAGTAAATGCTCCCATAACTTTGTAAATGCTCCCATAACTCAGTAAATGCTCCCATAACTCAGTGTTCCTGATAATTTAATTTAACTATTGACTCAGATAAGTTATTCAAGCTCATCCATTTAAAATTAAAAGATTTTTGGGGTGAAAAATTTACCTGCTGTCCTTAAGAAGTTTAATTAGCTCTGATGATGTGTAAAATGGCATGTCCTGTATAAAATACATATTCTTCAGCGCTGACACACGGCCAGGATTGTCCTCGATGACCCACTTTAGATCCAGTCGCTGACCTTTTAGAATGTTGGGCAAGTGAACCTCAGCAATTCGTCCCCCACCAATCACACCCACGTTGTACCTCTTACCCTTGGGATTTATATACTTGCTATAGTGTTGTATTGACATCCACAAAGAGTTTCTGAGTAGGGAGGGGGTGAAGGTCTTGGTTGGAACAGCACATCTGATTCTTTCTAATCCTAGCTTCCAAAACAGTCTGCTCAGACAGCCAACCATTGTAAACCTGATGCAGCAGAAAAGACTTGGAATGGGATTGATATATCTGCTATAGTGTTATTGACATCCACAAAGAGTTTCTCAGTAGTAAGGGGGGTGAGAATCTGATGCAGTAGAAAAGACTTGCAATGGGATTGATTAAAATCTCTTTCAGACTCCATATGATTCTTGATGTCTCTCCTTAATATTCAATTAGATAATCAGTAGCAATACCTTGTCAAAATAAAGAAATATTAACATGTGACAGGAGGATCTGTAGTGTTACTGTATCAGAAATCAAAAATATGTGACAAAATGATCTGTAGTGTTACTTATCAGAAATCAAAAATATGTGACAAAATGATCTGTAGTGTTACTGTAACAGAATTAAAAAATACGTGACAAAAGGATCTGTAGTGTTACTGTTGTTGTTGTTGTTGTAGGGTTTAACGCCATTTTTCAGCACACTTTAGGCTATACATGGTGGCCAGTATTAATGGTGGAGGAAGAACCTGGGAAAACCCCGGAAAGAACCACCAACCCACGAGAAGCTACTGGCGAGCGATCTGTAGTGTTACTGTATCAGAAATCAAAAATATTAATATGTAACAATACGATCTGTAGTGTTACTGTATCAGAAATAAAAAATATTAATGTGACAAGAGTATATGTAGTGTTACTGTATCAGAAATCAAAAATGTGTGACAAGAGGATCTGTAGCGTTAATGTATCAGAAATCAAAAATATGTGACAAGAGTATCTGTTGTTGTTGTTGTTGTTATATGGTTTAGCGCCATTTTTCAGCACAAGATAGACTACACATGGCGGCCAGTATAAATGGTGGAGGAAGAACCTGGGAAAACCCCCGAAAGAACCACGACCCACGAGAAGCTACTGGCAAGCTTTCTCAGATACCCACACAGACAGAGATGCGATGGCAGTGATCCATAACGGTGAGCGCTTTTGACCACTTGGCCACTCAGGGCCCCAAGGATCTGTAGTGGTACTGTATCATAAATCAAAAATATTTGACAAGAGGATCTGTAGTGTTACTGTATCAGAAATCAAAAGTATGTGACAAGAGGATCTGTAGTGTTACTGTATCAGAAATAAAAAATAGTAATGTGACAAAATGATATGTAGTGTTACTGCATCAGAAATAAAAAAATATGTGACAAGAAGATCTGTAGTGTTACTGTATCAGAAATAAAAAATATGTCACAAGAGGATCTGTAGTGTTAATGTATCAGAAATCAAAAATATTAATGTGACAAGAGGATCTGTAGCAATACTATCAGAAACTTAAAATATGATATTGTCAGAAAATTTTAGAGATCACTGCAATGACAAGAGAATCTGTATCAACACTCTCTGGAAATCAAAAATATTAATATTTAAGAGAAATTGTCATGACACTGTCATAAAAACTAAAGCATTACAAAATATAAGCTACACTTGACATACTGTTGATTCAGAAGGAAATTTTGAAACTGCTTTTAAAATAATCTTTTGCAGGGCAAAATCCTCAAGATCA
The DNA here is from genome assembly GCA_028554795.2 of Sinohyriopsis cumingii. NCBI lineage: Eukaryota > Metazoa > Mollusca > Bivalvia > Unionida > Unionidae > Sinohyriopsis > Sinohyriopsis cumingii. The sequence continues at coordinate 2,776,876 of CM068828.1, forward strand.
GATTTCTGGCAATTCATATAATCACTCTATTAATCACACATATAATTTTTTTTTTTTTTTACCATAACCAGGCTAAATAACAAGAAATAATACGAGCTGCAACCCTTATATTTATTTATAGTATTCCTTACTGTCTGAGCAGCATGTGTCTGACAACTTTGCTCTTTACTGAAATACCAAGGATAAGTGTGGCAAGCTGTCTATTCCAGCATCAGGAATTATGTAATAAGGTACATTTTATTTCATACTGTAGTATTAATATAAACCATGGTATATAACAATGGCTGTAGTTGTTTTTGTTGTTGTTGTTGTTGTAGGGTTTAACACCATTTTTCAGAACACGATAGGCTATACATGGTGGCCAGTATTAATGGTGGAGGAAGAACCAAGGAAAACCCCGGAAGAACCACCAACCCTCGAGAAGCTACTGGCAAGCTTTCTCACATACCCACATTGGCCGAATCCGAGACTCGAACCCATGCAGACAGAGGTGAGATGGCAGTGATCCATAATGGAGAGCGCTTTAGACCACTCGGCCACAACAATGCTGTAATACATTGATATATCAGTATGAAAAATATTTACAGTGGTATCAATAATATAGACTTAGCATAATTAAAATCAAATGGAAGTGGAGGGAAGGGGTTTGAGAATGAAAGGGGTGAGGGTATCATTACCATATATACCTGCTTTAAAGTTAAGTTTAACTGCACAGAACCAGAGCCGCCATCACATAATGTGCCAGCATATCTTTGATATATGTTGCCTGTTAGGAGTAATCAATAGAATGTACAGCAGACTCTGATATGCTGGCAGACCAGGGTCTATGTTGTCTGCAGTTGGACTTGACTTATATGCGAGTACATACAGTACATAATGCATCATCAATTTCGTACAAGTAAATATTTTATAAGTCACAAAAAAATTGGCATCTTATCATTCCGATCAAAATGGACTGCTTTACTCTACTCAAATTTTAATTTTAACGTGCATAAACGCTTTTATTATTTTTATGAGTGCAGTATATGGCAGCTGCCATTCATCAACAGATGCAAGAAATTTTATTTAATGTCCGTGTCTGGCTAAAATACATAACAAATGAGTTCTGGACATGCTATTTTACTGATGTAACAAATTTATTTTGCAATTGAACAGATGCAACACATTTACAATGAAACAATACACATCTAACACATAAGATTAAAAAACTAAACAATACATAGCATGCAAATATTTTGTATTATTTTACTTTTAAGAATTAGAACATATATAAGACATAAAAAATGACATACATAACAACTCACAGAAAATCCATCAACATATAAATCACATCACTGAAAGGCATATATTGGATATGATATATGCCATCCAGAGAATGAAGGGGCTAAACACTGATGCCTAAAAGAAGGCAAAAAATAAAAACAGAAGTCAAAGAATGTATTAGTAATTACAATTTGTGTTATAGGTTGAGGACTTAAGCACAAGTGTCTCAGCAGAGTTGGTAACCCAACTACCATTGACTGCTAAGGTGGCAGCATACAGTTTCATAAATTGGCCCCTGGCAAATTTCTTAACTTTAGGCTATGATGTGACTTTATCAGCTATTATTGTTTACTATTTTAAGATATGGCTATATTTGTGAACTTGGTGTTTTGGGCTTGTGTTGTTCTTTAAATTGATGTCAGGCATATACACCTTCCATAGTTACTCTGCAGTATGTTGATAATGAAATACAAATAGTCGGCTAGAAAGATGAGCTAGCCTCTCATAGCAGTAAACACATGGGTTTGGCCAAACAGAATATCTCAAAAACAGCTTGAATGACAACTATTTTCTACTGCATCAGCCTGTTAAAAACAGAGTTTTGCAGAACTGTTATCTAGGAAAAGGACTTGTGTTTGCACGGTGAAAATCACATGGTGTCAGAAATTACCTTCGGATATGAAAATTGCAAGTAGAAATTTGGGGTTGTGGTGCATAAACTTCTTTGCTATGAACTGCCATTGACTTCTTTGGTCAAATGGATAATATTCTTATGCTTTGTTTTAATATATGTATCCAAAAATATGGACCTTTTTCTTACCTCACTTGTGTATTTGATTTTTTATACTAGGTCACTGACTGAGGCATTAAATTTGTACATAAAAACTGATGCCTGCCCCATAAGGAAAACTGAAAATTTTATTGGTGAAGTCAGCCACATCTATTACACTTTCATGTTTCTTTATGTTTATTTAAACAATTTTTATGCATTAGCTTCATTATATTTCCTTCCTTTTTCCATATATCACTTAGTGTTGTATGTAATGCTCTTTGGAGAGGTAGGTAACTGTGTTTTGTACCACAATGTGAGAACTGTTTACATCATGACAAAGTAGTATATTTTGGACTTAACTTACTAAATATGGGAACAAAATGGTAACCATAATGTACTGTCTTGATCTTTTTGTAGCTGTCAAGGTTTGCACCCTTATTTTTATGAATATTATTCACATTTCAATACAGACACACAGAAACAATGATATAACATGTCAACATGCATTGTTAAAAGTAATTCAACTCCACATGAGCAGATAGACTTCAGAGGAATCATACATAAACACACTATTTTGAATGTCACCAGTGGAATGGTCTTAAAAATAGCGATGCATATGGCACATTGCTTGCTATATTTTGGTGAGAAGAAAGTTTTAGCCCACCGACATAATTTCAACCTTCATGACCCCACTGTGAAGTTGACATAAGAGGGTCATATCTCAGACTTGGGTGCTAATAGGGAATGCTTCAATGTTATATATCTTGTAATTTCTAGTTTCAGTTAAAAAAGGTGGAAAAGCTTAATATCAAGTGGCAGTTTCATGCATGTGACAATACACATAAAGTTTTTCCTCTGAAATTCTTATGTTTTCATTGAATGTTAAAAGCACATCAATATCATGTTTCTTTTCTTTTTGCAGGTCTCAGTTTGCATGGTAAAAAATTAGGATTAATTGGTTAGTCATGCTGCAAGAAACAATAGCTTCAATATCATCCAGATACTCAATCTGATCTAAGTGCACACGAGAGTGACTTTGACGGAAAGATTTTGCTTCTGCAGGAGTTGTTTTATGGTATGTGCTTTATTAAAAGCCAAGCAGGTAAAATACTTTTTGCCTTGAACTGAATTTTCCACTAAGTATTTGTTTTACCTTTTTATTTACTATGATTCTGTAAACTCCAGAAAGCATTAAAGTCAGTTGTATGTTGTTGTTGTTGTTGTTGTTGTGGGGTTTAACGCCATTTTTCAGCACACGATAGGCTATACATGGCAGCCAGTATTAATGGTGGAGGAAGAACCCGGGAAAACCCCGGAAAGAACCACCGACCCTCGAGAAGCTACTGGCAAGCTTTCTCATATACCCACATTGGCTGAATCTTGGACTCGAACCGCCGCAGTCAGTTATATGTGTGTGGTTACCAAATCTCTTCTAGACATTCATGAAACATTGTAAAGGGATTTTGGTTCTGTCATGATGCTATGGTGGTAAACAAAGACCAAAAGCATTGTAGGTTGCAAACAATTTTAAATCTTTCAAGAAATGCAGTCATAACTCACAATGTAAATAATGTAGTGCTTTTTGCAGCAAAGTAGTAACTTTTCCAAAATCGTAATACCATTTTTAGTTTTGTGCACAAAAAGTTTTCCTTTATATCATTTTACTAGATAATATCTAAATATGTGATATGTACATAACTTTTGACATAAACCATTTTCAGCCAAATTCTTAAGGTGCCAGGATAGTTTCATAAATTTGCCCCATGGCACATTTATTTAATTAAGGCTATGGTGTGATTTTTTCAGCTATTATTGTTTACTATTTAAAGATATGGATATATTTGTGAACTGGGTGTTTTGGACTTGTGCTGTTCTTGAAATTGATTTCAGGCATGTACACCTTCCATAGTTACTCTGCAGTATGTTGATAGTGAAATACCAATAGTCGCTAGCCTCCCATAGCAGTAAACACACGGGTCTGGAGCAAATATAATATCTGAAAAACAGCTTTGATGACAACTATTTTTAACTGCATCAGCCTGTTTATAGTACACACTGTTTTATAGAATTGTCCTCTAGGAAAAGGGCTTGTTTGCACTAAGCTACGATGTCGTAGCCTCAACTTGATTTGTTGTGGTTGAGGTCCACGAGGTACGAGTAAGGGTACTAATAGTAGTACTAGTTTGCACTCTGAGCATCACATGGTGTAAGGACATGAAAATTGTAGGTAGAAATTTGGGGTTGGGTAGTCCGACAATGTACGACATAGCACATATTGGTTTTATTAACCCCACCCCCAACGACAACAAAAATATCGGGTGATGTGTTTACGTTGTAGGACTATGGGTTGATATGCATACATTTCTTCTGTTACGACCTGCCATCGACTTCTTTGATCAAGTGGATAATATCCCTATGCTTTGTTTTAATATAGGTATCCACAAATATGGACCTTTTTGACCTCACCTGTGTATTTGATTTGTTATGAATTGTCTTACACTAGGTCGCTGATTGCGGCATTAAATTTGTACGTAAAAACTTGCCCCTGCTCACTACAAATGTAAAGTTAATTCCAGTCTATATCATAGAGAGGGTCCAATGTCAGAACGGGTCATGGGAGTAATCTAAAGTATTTTTGTCACTCTGTATGATTTTTTTCCCTTCAGATTATCGTTTTTATTTTCTTCTCAACATCAAGTTCACGTCGAGCACCTGTGCCCGCTGTGTTCTATAGGGTTTTAACGGTTTCAACGGAGTTACTGATCGTAGCGCTTAAAATTACGTCCCTTAGCTCCAATGCGCATGCCCACAAAAAATGTCCAGTACCGAATAGTTCACCGTTGTACACTTGGTTAGCGAAACATGGTCAACAAAGGAAGGTATCTTAGCTGTACTACACAGATCATTATGGTTAAACCAATGAATCAATTATATATGTCAAACATCTTTTGTTCATACTAGGAGAATAATTATAGACATTAAATCAGATAATTAGATTCAGTGTCCATATTTACACTGTATCAGAAAATTAAATATTTACTTTCCATACTTAAATGATATCAAATAATTAAATTAAATACACTGTCCATACTTGATAATATAGATTCATTATCCATAATTTCAGATACATTTTTAGGAACATTTCATTCTGCTCTCCGATTTTAAACCTTTATTGCACATTTTTGATTATAGAACTTTAACGAAAACAATCTCAACAATTTGCATTTTTCATATGTTGATACACCCTTCTTTATCAGTTACTTTCGCAAGCCTAATATTTCGTTTATAACACGAGTTAAGAAAAATATAACACAAGTTCGATAAGAAAATTATATCACGAATTCGATAAGTTAGCTGATTTGTAATGCTGAATATTTTAAACCAGAAAAGTTTTTGTTTAAAACAAAAATGGAACACAGTATTTTCATGTATTCAGAGGAAATTAACAAAGCAATAATTACATTAACTATCATAACGATAAATGAGTGTAATTAATGCAGACGGAATATTTATTCATATTTGGCTGTAAATATCGTATAATATTCAGATTAATTAACATGCCCAATGACGTTTTTTGTTTTTCATTTTCTTTTTGACTTTTGAAACATCAAGTATCGGACGGTAAATGCAATAACTTTCAGCATGATTTTTCTTTGCTTATGCTGACACGTAATAACTCTCAAATTTGCTGGGGTCTGTAGAAAACATTTCTGATTACCACCAGCAAATTCATACAGAACAGCCTTCTTAAAATTAGTTTAATTCTGTTTTACATTCCTTGCATCAAATATGTAAGTTTTAAAGATCCAATTATTTCACAGATTCCGTCATATTACTTTGGTTCGCCTTTTGAATCAATATTGATCCACGTGACCGGATGTAAAATTGCAAACAGTATGATTTAAAAAAGAGACTGCTTGTAAGAACATACTCTACAATTCAATAATAAATGGATACTCACAAATATTCATATTTGTTGTCTTTATCTATCAGTCACTCTTTCTAACTTAGTATCATTTTATACTCGTTTTTAACCAAACGTATGTTTATGTAATATACGTATGCGAACACACCTTTATTTTGAGGATATACATACCCATGCACCAGATGAAAGGAAACATACATACAGACAGACAGACAGATAGGTGAGAGCCACAAATATCCTATACATGTATACTCTAAAATTTCCAACCGTTCAAGGAAATAAAATTAAAATAATCATCAAGGAGACTCGTACGTGCGTCTGTCTGTTCAAGCGTGGTTGACATTTGTGCATTTTAAGAAAAACAATTCAAGTTATTTCATGAAAAATATAATGAACATTAATAGAAAAGCAACAGTCTAAATCGGAGGTGGGCAAACTTTCAAGTGCAAGTGCCGCATACACAAATGTACACCTTGTCGTGGGCCGCATAGTTCTTTAAGTAAAATAATTAATATTTGAAATAGCAAAAACAAAAGGTTTTTCTAAATAACATCATAATTAATTTTCAGTTGTTAATATGTTGTTAATATCTGAAAACTTAAACTTCAAAAGAAGCACATTTATTTGATAAACAGAGTAACACAAACAGAGTCAGTGCGAATGATGACTTGTTCCTAGGCCGCATGAAAACCCTTGGCGGGCCGCATGCGGTCGTAGTTTGCCCACCCCTGGTCTAAATCAATAATAAAATAACCTTAAGAAGTTAGAATTGTTTTCTCATCGTCGTTCAACCTCCATTAACGGCTATGATTGAAGCTGTACAAAATAAACATATTTTCGTTATTCTTCAAGCGTGATAAATTGCAAGAACTTTTTACGCGATGATACACTTTTCCACAATCAAATAATACAAACTAGAGCATAAGGTAGTAATGGAAAGATAATGAAGTTCTGAAATGGGCAGATAATATTTATTTGAAAGCTGGGAGCAGCGCAAGTTAGTGGGAAAAAAGATGTAAAAAAATTGATCAAATATTGATAGAATTTCTTTTTAAAATAGTGAGATATCGATCCTGCTTGCATAATGTGAGCGGTCTGTCACATTTTATTGATCTACATTTGCCATCTTAATTGATTGAACTATCCGGAAGTGAGTTGCACCGATATGCCCTCTGGTGTTTTCAAGGGAGATACTAATCGTGAAACCCCTTATATCCGAATTAGCCTGCTGAATTCTGGTAAATCTGCGATTGTTCTCAATTAAATTAACAGGTTGTTCTAGACTCTGGGCATCAAATTTGAAAGAACTCACTAACGTCAGTCGGGGTATTATCGGTTAACGTGTAATATCGAACAAATCAATAAAATAATAAAAACTATTTAAATGCAAAGTAGTAACCTATATACATATATTATCATATGTGACATCCGGCCTCATCATGTTCATTATTTTGAAATACGATGTTCCTCTGATGAAAAAAGGTGACAAATGTATTTTGCACTAAAACGAGTGACTTTTGCAGCACTTCCGGTGTTCAAATAGTTAATTATAAAACCGTATTATTGCACTCTCAGAGAAAGAAAAAAAAATATGCCTGACACAGCTTATGAATCCAACATAAGATCATTTTCAGATAATATTTTTATCTGGCCAAACCTATATCATAGCCGCATTTGGTACGGTCATGCGCATTTGACGTAGGGGAACTCGTGTGACCTACACTCCTTACATGAATATTATATTTGTCAGTATAGATCGCCGCAGAGAGTAGTAAACAATACTATGCCATCCCACAAGTATATGAGTTGAATTGTACGTTTTCATAAAGTATTTTTAACAATAAATGAGCTTTAGGGGGTATGACTAAAGTGCGAAAAGTTATGAGTAGTTGAGAAAAGTCACAAAAACGAAAAATTACACACAAAAAAGTTGTAAAAAAATACAACAAATTAATGTAAGCTAAGACGAGAAAAGTTGCCTTGAATTGATTATTTAAGCTTATTTGTTCCCAAAAGATATACTATGTCTAAAATTACATTAAGCCATATAAAAGATTTCCTTTATTTGATAATGTTTCAGAAGAAATTTTGTTTCCGCAACTGCATCCAAATTTCGGTCGCTCAAAGTTACAACAAAGTCATTTTCTCGACATTCATTTATTAAAACAAGTAAGTAATTGCAAAGGTTTTCGTTATCTTCATTTGCATCATTGTAAATACATATTTCGAAACTGCTATAATAACTTGATTTTAGCTTCGAAAAAATAAAGATAAAACAGGTGCTAAAAGTACTTCTATAATCTTTATTTTGTAGATTTCTTTCAAAACAGTATAACTATTTTAAATTCAAACACGATTAGTTATGCTAAATATTGTCTCTCGTTTTTATTATTTATTCTTATTTTGGTTTGTCAATTTTCTTTCTTCTTTAGATGTTGTTATTAATGGTAGTGATGTTTTTAATTTTTACTGTTTCTCACGAGCTTCCATGCACCATATATTTTGATATTCTGTCTGAATATTAGCTAAAATTCGTCTGAGTATCATGTGACGACAGTCGGCACCTGGTGTGGCTATATAACTCCTTTATATAGACTGTACTTTACAGTTTGCGTTTCGCATTTGGCTTATTTAATGGTGTTCTAGACCTTTCTGCCCGCTTTATTCGAATTTGGTTCGGCTTCCGACCTGCAGATGGAGATCTGGTTGAAGTTCTTCTGCCATCTGTTGAGTACATTATATTTGGATGGTCTTTATCGCAGTCAGTGAGAAATCTTCTAGTTTTTTTTATCCCGTTGTTCTTCCGTCATTTTGACCCAGTGATCAATGTCGACTAGGTGGTATAAATATATTTCACTGAGACGATAATTCCCCATGTTTTTCGGGGAACGACATCTCTCTGCCTGCTCGCTGGTCACTAATTGCTGAAGCAGTTTGACAAACTGTGTTAATTCGAGTAGCTTCCATTTTGTGGCCATTATAGGATGTGATTTGCACTCTCGGATTTGTTGTTTATCCATGTGCTTGTAATTCTGCCGTTGTTGACCAGACATATGACGTGTTCTTTTAGCACTGGCAACAATCTTGTATCAAAGTAGGTGCGGAACTTTGTTTCGCAGGAATGAGAGTCTTTGTCATTGATGACGGAACGTAGTTGGTTTAGTCTTTCTTGGTGGGCGTCAACGTCTGTTTTTTTTTTGTACAAGACCATTTGAGAAAACACTAAACCAATAATTTCCTGGCGATCTTCTAACGGAAAAACAACTATATATTCCATTTGTCTGTTTGCACTTTTCTTTAGATGGCGAGTACAAAGAACGTGTGTACTACCAGGCAAACAGCGTTTTAGAGCGGTTTTGAATTCCAATTCCTCATCTGTGCCGATTGTCAGTAACTCGAGCTGGTTGTCTGTCAAGTTGTCAGAGACGTCATGGAGGAATGCAGAATAAGCCTTGGTGCTGGAGTTGGTATGGATGAAAGTTGGGTCGAACACAATCGGATGGTCATCTGTAGATCTCTTTATAACGGATAAGTCTTTGAAAACTGTCGGAGTCACGTGAAAAAAGTCTTGTCCATTCCAAGAACGCTACCGCCTTCAATACATCAGAACCTCTTAATGTCTGTGATCTGTTGTTCGTTGTAAAGAGTCACAACTGGGTTTTGTAAGCCATTCATATGTTTCACAGTTTGGACGAATTTGCTTGATTTGGTCCTTTATTCCACGCAGACAATATGGTTGGCGATGTTCCCTGATTTGGACGGGTTGTGCTTTGTTCTTGCTATTGAATGTTTAATATTTCGGAGTACTTTCTCGCTTCTTGGTTGCTGGTAATCGTCATTTCTTTCAGAATGTACCATTCTCTCTACTACCTTCATCATTTTGTGCTCTAGTTCGTTTGCTAATCTTTCTCTAACGGAATGCTTTGTTCTAATGCATATTACGTTTTTCAACGGATGTTTCACAGATGCATGATAAGTTCTGGACGAGAATTTTCCAATGTATTCAGCAAGGGCGACGTTGGTTGCAATATCAGGAAGGAGATTATCAGCTTTCTAGAACCACGTTATCCGCCGCTTGAACTGATAAGGTCCGGACGGAGAGCTCTTTTGAGTTTGGTAAATTCTATGAACGTATATGATCTCTTATGCTAATGGTTGTGGTTGTAATGGATCGTAGATGCGCTTTTTGTTGACGTTTCTCTCGATGCAGTACACATCTTGGCGTTTAACAATCATCAAGAGAATGCCATTTATTTCAATAAATGTTGTGGATGGTGATACACACTTGGCCCAAGCGCCACAGTCGTCCCAGAATTCGGACCTTTTTCCGAAGAACGTTTCATGATGTTGTCGACGTTACGGATAATAAAATACTTGCCGTCTTTTCTTACAGATGGGATCTCTTGTAGAACAACCTGTGGAACTTTCATCACGTCTATGACATGTTTGAGATCCATGAACTTCTTTAAAGGAGCTGCACATATTCCTCAAGGTATAATTCATCGTCTTTTTTGGAATCAGTTGCATTGATGTCTGTTTGTGAACTGAGTATTTGTTCAAAGTTTATGTCAGGAACAGGATCATCTAGTGATTTTCTTCCTGTTTGCATTGGAGATGACTCTTGCTGTATTGTAGATAAATTTGGAATGTACGTGCAATCGTCACTTAATTCAGAATCACACATTTGCTGTGAGCGCGTATTCCTCTGATTGTCTTATATTTCTAAAGCTGATTGAGATGGTGGAATTTCTTCCATAGCAGGCTTCTCAGACCGTGCTGTAGATCCCATCCCGGTTTCACGGATACGTTCAGCCTGAGTCTTTACCACCGATTTTGGGCATTTGGGCGAGGCAGTGATCACATTATAATTCGATGTCAACTCTACGCGCTCGGACGTTTGAGTCATATATACCAGGGGTAAAAGTGGTTGGGAATCCACGGTGCTTTTCTTTTCTTGATTGTGACGCTTGCACGCATTGGGGTGGGGTTCTTCCAATATAATTTAATTAAATTATGATGAAAGTTCCACCCTGGCTCGTGAGGTTAGAAAGTTAAATTAGTGACGAGGTAGATTTACAGCTCTGAGCCCCCAGTCAGCAATGCCGACGGTTAAATTATAGAGAACACGAAGATGAAAATTCAATCAATAACAATTTAATAAATTCGATTAATTAAAACGATAACTTCCAATCACTCGTCTTTCCCTCGACCAAGTGACAGCCTAATTCATCCCGTGATTTACAGTTGAGTTCGATTTTCCCCCGTCCTTGCATCTACTCATCTCTTTCTTTCCCGCTAACTCCTTCCTTCTTTCCGTTCTTCTAACTCCTCCTTTGTTTCCGTTTCCCTCTCTACTATCTCCTCCTCCAATTTCGCTCCCGGACTTCAACTTCTCCTTTCTTCTCCTTTCCTCCGTCTCTCTATCTGAGACTATGGGACCAAACTGTAACTGGTCTGTCCCTCAAAGCTTCCTGTGAAAAACCACAAGGCGTTAACATCCGTTTTATCGAATCTCACCTCACACTATATCGACAATTAATCATCAGGTAAGGCCATCACGGTTTCTGTCACGCATGCGTACACATCGAAATTCCCACACACTTCTTGCAGGGTAAACAATAGCGTAATAACATGGTATCAGCGAATTGTCACACAGACATCAATACATTGCGTCACATCAGTATATACACATATATATTTAACCTCATGGTACTACAATCTGACAACAATCAGACGCATGTCTGTACATTACAAATATTCAACAATGGCAAAATCTATAATCATATGAACACATGTGTTAGTCTACTATAAAATACCTACATAGCGAATTACAATATTAACTCTTACGATGGCTAGCAAGCTATATAATTCTTTACAAATATCAACTCATTTCTTCAAAATATGCAAACATATTAACAAAACAAAGTAATTCTTCGTACTACGATTCTAGTAATAATAAAGTATACATACGACCTACAATTAAAATGCAGTCGCATTCCACAAAGACCGAACAAATATCCCACTGACCTTATTTGAAGCTCTCTGTACTTAGAATTTCCTGCTCTAAGATTTTCCCGCCAATAACGAATGGCTATTCGGAGTTACGCTAACCTCCACTCTGGGTAATTTCTCTTAGCGAACTAATTCTTGCCGGAAGACGCGGAGATATCATTCTACCCAAATCAAGGTCTCTCCCCTATCTCGATTCTGATTGGGTGGCGCTGTGACCCTGTCCAATCGTCTTAGCGGCCAGTTCAACCTGTCTGTCTGCAGGGAAAATAAGTTAAGACACTCCCACTTCTTCAGGCAACTTCTTTTGATCTTGGATAAACATTTCCACACCTAGGTGATAATTGGCTATCTGTGACTTCGCAACTCCGAGGTCCGGCTCTCCACTTCTAGCTACGGCAATCTTACGTAATGGATTAGTGCTAGCCTGCGGCAATGTTTAACATCAAACAATGGCTTGTCAGAATTACTTTGATTATACATGTTCAGCTGGGTTACTCTGGGTCGGGGTAAACATGACATTGATGAAACCGTTCTTGCTTGCAGTATTTGTGTTTTTCCACATGATGGTTATGGTTGGTTTCTCTGGATCACAGAACATTGGTGTAAATACACAATTTATTTTGACAAAACTATAATCCTTCGACCCAGTCATTGCACGGTACACTGATTATACTTTCAAATTTAACAAACTTAATAGGCCATCGTACAAAAAACTGATACAGGCCTTCAAAGCGTTGGACAGGTATGCGTCTGAAAGTCAGGCGAGCAAAGTATAAAGCCTGAATACATGGAATGGTTCAGAATTTTGTCTTTGTTTTGGACAAGGTTGATGCTGCATCTGTAACGGAGTTCAATATTTTTTGATTCGTTGTCGACGAGGTAGGTGGAAAAGGTGTTGAACAGGCAGTCTCCGTCACCAGTACTGTACAATACAGTTTTTGAAGACATATGGTAAGCCGCCATGATAGTATTTGAGGCTGGATCCTGTCTGAGACCTTCAAAGTTTGTAATGACCGTGTTGTCTAAATCAGTGTTCTTTATAAAGAGATGTTCTCTTTCAGCAGCTAATGTAAATGACTTTATACCTTCTCTAGCGCTCTGAAAGCAAACAAACTCATACTCAATAAAATCATTAGCATCATTATTGAGATCATCATCACAGTCATCAGCATTATCATCGGCCTTTCCGATGTCCTAAGTGGTTAGAGCTTCCTCATTGGATTGGGGAGGTCGCAGGTTGGAACCCAGGCCGAATTATGCCAAAAAAGGGGACATTTTTATGTTAACAAGTTATTGGCGATAAAGATCTATTGTACTATGCATTTGTAAATGCTTTGTGGTTAATTTCCAATAAACACTGTATCAGAACTGTTGCCATCAGAACGGGAACACACAAAAATACACTGTATTAGAAACTATACAATCAAATAGGGTACATTCAATAAGTATGTAAACCAGGATCAATTCAGTCTAAATACTGCAGTAATTTCACGTCATGCACATAGCTCCCATCCATACTAACAAACTAAATTGAAATTATCATGTTGAATTCTTGATTATAGAAGACCCCAAAATTTGCAAGAATTATTTAAATAGAACTAAACAGAAAGAAAATAAAAAGAGATAGTTTTCATCATCTAAATGTAACAGACAGCGGTGCTCTCAAATATAAAAGAAAGCACTTCTTTTAGCAGCGCCAATACAAAATAAGTATTTTCCCTACGTTATAACACTAACTGCGTATCAATGGATGTGCTTTATTTGATAACCTGTACGAAATGTAACATGCAATATGGTGGGCAAACACTTCAACTCTATAAAATTGTATAAAATGTTAATATTGCAATAAATTCTAATACCAATAATCACTCAGATCTCTACTTAATTTTTTTTTCTTTCATGCCAATAGATATTGTGCATGGAGACATGAACAACCTCATAAAATAAAGTTAATGGATTCATAAGATAACACCAAGGCACTATACAAGTATGTAAAAAAATGTAAATTAAAAGATTTATGTGTTGTATATCCTTTATAAGAATGTAATTGTAAGTATTACTATTTGTCTATATTTTATTATTTTGCTATAATTTTAAATGAACTTTTCGTAACTTTTCGCACTTTTCCTAACTTTTCGCATTTTAGTCATACCGGAGCTTCAGGTTGCTGCATCGTGACTCTCATCTTAACTCCGCCCACCCACCCCACCCTTATGACTACATGGTAATGAATAATCCGAAAATAAACAAGTTAACCCGTCTAATTAGTTGCAAACAATGAACACCAAAGGCAGATTCCTCAAAGCCTTGCCATTTAGTTAATACATTAAATGGAATGAAGGTGATTCCAAAAGCCTGCTTATGATACATTCGATTGGCTAAGGAATTTACTCTCTCTCTCTCTCTCTCTATCTCTCTCTCTCCTTAGTTTGCTAACTTCTTGAACAAATATGGACAACAATGATGAGTTAACTCATCCTCAGATGTATTATGGCCAGTTGCTACAGTACTATTAGTATTAATATTAGTACCCTTACTCCTACCTCGTGGACAGGGTACTAACATGAGCATATACGTTTCAATGGAGCAAACCGGTTGTGATTCACACCCGGCGCTCGTTTGGCCTAATATCAACAAGCTGAACATATTCCTTGCATATAATCCAATACATCGAGTAGTCCTCTTATTTAATACTAGAAGTATCGAAAATCATTGTAGAAATAGTTGTAAAATCTCGTTTACCTTTTCTATCCGATATTTTCGTTAAGATCGTTCGCCATATCAGTTCAAATAATGATTACTTCCGTTCTCAGCCTCGTTTGTTTGTGTGCCATATAGGACATTGAGGCCTTATTTGGAAACGTAAACACATCGTAGTAAAAATATGGCGCGGTTTGAGTCAGAAATTCTGCGCATTAAAAGTAAATATGGTTTATCGGCAACTTTGAAATTTCACCAAGAAGCCATTATTGCCACTTGATTGATAATAACATAGCGTAAAATATCCACATATGGTCACAATTTACAAAGGCATGACCAGGAATGAATATGGACTATGATTCGGACAATGGATACAAGGGGAACTAAATATTAAACAATACTTTAAGAGAAAATTCCCGGGTGTTCGTCGAGACGGATAGCCCCTATTTCATTCAAGCAGGAGGAATGCTGTCGGATGAAGGAGGATGGAATTTTATATAATATCACAATACTGAAACTAAAACGGAATAATGTTTTTCTAATTTCATGTTGTTTGTTTTTGTAATAATATTATGTTTCTTATCTTATAGGTGTTGTCTAAAGTTGTAAAGCACTTAGAGCTTCTAAAGATTAGGCGCTATACAAAGTCCTCATTATTATTATTATTATTATTATTAATAAGGACGACGGATAAAATATTCTTAATGGAATTCATACAAAGTCTCAATAACATAGCTGTATACAAGTCGAGGCATATAACTCGAGAACAAGGTAATAATACGATAGAAGTATACCAAAGTATACAACTAGGAAGGAAACAGGATATCGATGAATGTACATTCCACAAGAACAAACAGACATTCTACAATAGGAAAAGGACTTTCATACTTCTAAAGAAAATAACCAGAAATGAATGAAGAGACATGTTTAACAGCTTCCTTAACTCCTAATTACTTTTTATATACTACTGCAACACTTCTAAACTATTTGTAAACATACAAACACCACACAAAATATTATGCTTCTTATGTATTTACATTCATTGATTATTAGACTCATTTTAGATTCAATAAATTACTTCATCATAAAATAACTCGGTAATTTGTAATTCGATTCTTGAACGTACATTTGTTT
Source organism: Sinohyriopsis cumingii (assembly GCA_028554795.2). Lineage (NCBI taxonomy): Eukaryota > Metazoa > Mollusca > Bivalvia > Unionida > Unionidae > Sinohyriopsis > Sinohyriopsis cumingii. Next base: position 2,792,682 of record CM068828.1, read on the forward strand.
TGCTCTTTTGTACTAATTATTAGAACTACTCTAGATTTGCCAAATGATTTCACCAGATTTGATATTATTTGCAATAACTCGAGCTTTTCAAATACATACATATACCGAATCAGCTATATTGATAATAAACTCGCAGCACGTGAACTTGCATGATCAGTGCTCACTAGCTCATGCAGTGTATGCGCTGCACGTGCTTTAATTAAGCGACCTTAATTAGAACTCATGCGCTAAGCATTCCAGTACTTTTTATGTATTACATTCATTGATTATTAGACTTATTTCAGATCTACCAAATGATTTCAACAGAAAGTAACTTGGTAATTGTAAAACTTACTCATTACTCTAGAGCTACCAATTGCTAGACTATAATAACTTATAACTAAGTATTACGTTCATTAATTATTAGAATTATTTCAGATCTACTAAATAACTTCAAGAGGAAGTAACTTGATAATTATAAAGCTTACTCATTATTTTAGAGTTACCAAATGATTTTACCAGACTTGTTATCAAATGCTAGACTAGAATAACGTATAACTAAGCGACCATATTTTGAACTCATGCGCGAAGCAATTTCCTGGCTTCGCTTTTGAATCAAACAATTACATTTACTTCATTCTCTTTTTCTTACATTAAATTGCTTCTACAAACTTTAATTCTGCATAATTAAACAACAACTCAAATGTTTAATCTCTACTAGCCAGTCCGTATAAAATACAAATGCTAGCATACAAAACAATATATATATAACGAAATACATAGCAAACATCGGACAACACTGATCCCTGGCACGGATCACTTCTGTAAACTAAACCCTAAGACCAGCCAGTGTCAAAGAGTACTTAAACACTTGTCAGGGACGTGTACAAACCTTAGAACAAAACTTAATAAAATCCAGATTTATTAAGCACATAAAAACCTTTAACTTTAGACACTAGGGGGTCTCCTATATGATGTCTGAGAAGGACCACACCAATAAACTTATTCAACATGACCTCTGAACAGATTAGTTTTGCATTTTGCATAAGATGTACTTAGCAATCAAGACTGTAATGGAAGTAACAAATTGATCGGTATTGATATATGTACGATAAATTGCCAGAGCCTACGTGACCCCCTAAAGAGAGGAGATATTTTTAACCTTTTGAAAGCGAAAACTGTGCATGATTTTTACGATACTCATTTTGATGGAAACTGGAAATATATATTAGGTCCATTTTTTATCTTGATTTTCTTTTTCATGATCCAATATATCAATAACTACAAGTGTTTGAATATTATTGGATACAAATTGTTAATTCAGACAACATGCCATTAAAGTTGATAATCAAAGTAATACGTTCAATTTATATATTACTCTTCAAGATCGCAAAATGACTTTAATACATACTCAAACACAATCTTATAATTAACGTACACCAAATACGGTAATATGCATAAGGAAAATTTAATTTTACCATCTGATTGTAATCTTGGTATAAAACTGTGCGAAAGCTTCTTACAAATAATCAAATATCATTAATTCCAGGGTAATTGAAAGCGTTTTGAACATGAGTTATTTTGATCGATACTTGGAGAATATTAGGTATGGATTGTCGCATGTATGCATGAAGAAAATCTCATTCAAACAGGTTAGGTTAGATTTCTTTTTATAACAAAACATTTAATGGGAATGTACCAACACTTTTGATTGAACGATGATACAAGCCATGTCACTCAATGGTGACAAATGAATTTGAAATAAAAACTGACCGTTAACACTTTTGGAAGCTTAATAATTATCTTGTGAAAATGCAGAATATATACAATTCTGTTAGAGGTCACTAACGAATTAGAAACGAATTTTAACATATTCAAAGGCAAAACAAGTTTCGAAGTAGACGAAGTTACATTGTATGTATGTATCCTTGATAAAATAAATGAAAAATGTGCCCATGTAAGTGAAAGATGATGAGTCACATATACCATTTCAAAATGAAAAGTTATATACACGGTTAAAGAAAATTTTGAATCGTTTATACATGCAGGGTATTAAATTATGACAGTTCCAGTGGATATGTGATTGTTATGAAAGTGTATATACCAAAAAGACTACTTGCAGACACTGTCCTTAGATTTCCATGTACGACGAATATTTAGAAGTTTTAGAGAGATAACAGACAGAAAGCCCTAGTTAAGATGGTATAACTACCGATTGTTACAGACATTAGGGAAAGAATGTAATTTTGTTGTCACATCTAACAATTCGCATTATAGTGCAAGGCAACTTGCATCGATAGGCTACAGAAATTGGGGAAAATGAGTTGTATACCATAAGGTGACAGACTACAGCAACATCTTAGAAATTAAAAACACGTAACACAGATCAATGTTTCACCAAAAATAACTTCTTCGTGTATAGCTGATACTGTAAAAAGCGTCTCAATTCGAGATTAATCGCTCTTATTTAGCATATATATAAAATTCAGAATGGTGGAACCTTTTACGATTTACCGTTTGACACTGAATAAAGACAAATTCTGGTTTTGATATCATTAAACGACATTTGTAAATGGTCATGTATTTATTCCATTGGTTTTTTATTAACTACATCAGTAGTGAAGGGGGTTAGATTAGCCTCAATGGGAATTAGCATTAAAAAAAACACCCTGGGCTATGATAGCCTCAATGGAAAATTTAACATTACGGAAACCCCTGGGCTATGATAGCCTCAAGAGAAATTAACATGGGAAAAAATCGTGGGCAAGTTGAGCCTCAAGGGAAATTTAACATAGGCAAAAAAAAAAAAAAAAAAAAAAAAAATAAATAAAAAAAGGGGTAAGCAATGAAAGTCAAGGTCTTTTCGAGAGATTGGAGTGGCCCTGAAAAGGGCCTTTGGTTTTTCCTCTTCTTCTATTTCCTCCACTTCTTTATCAATCCCCTTATCTTTCCTAATAATCCTTTCTTCTTCTTCTTTATTTCTGACTCTGGTAACCAGTCAGGATGGCCCAACTCTCTGAACTTGGTCTGTATCTTCATCCAATCCTGATTTAGCCTCTCAAAATCTGTTTCTTTTTGTTTTCCTGATCTTTTCTTTCTTTACTCAATGTCTCTTTAATCTTCTCTACTTCTTCCTCCATTACTTTTCTCATCAGATCTTCCCCTTTCTTCATCTTTTCCAACCCCCATTTTACATTCCTCCACTCTGTCCAGTACAATATCTTTTCTAGGAAGCACCGGACTTGGATGAAATGATCCAGTGCTTCCTTCAAACTTCCCACTCTGACATAAGATGGGTCAGTGAAGCCTCTTGACTTATTGACTTCTTCTTCTATCATCCCTGCTATGATATCTCTGGCTGCCTTTAGACCTTGAACTTGACTGGTTACCAAGTCTTTCATATCTCCATGCCTCCATTCCTTTTCTATTCTTTCCACCACATATTCTACATCCATTATCCAAAAGTAGATGTCTCTCAATAGATTAAATAAAACTGATACTTGAGTCATTTTGTCTCAGTTATTCCGTAGAATGGTGCGAACGACGAACACTGTGGGTTCTTATACGAAAAGCGCGGACGTGAAGGAAAACATCCTCCTAAGACCCAAAACTTATATTACCTAGATTATCACTTAAAACACGCGGACGTGAAGGAAAACATCCCCTACTTTTCTCATTTCATATTATCTACTATCCACATACGCGAACCAGCAATAAACTAATCCAAAATCTACCATCCACACACGCAAAGCATTAAAATCAAATCCCAATAATCTTCTATCCACAATAACCTATGCTAGCGCTTATAAACACACAATCATATACATAAACTCATACACTCACACTAGGAAAAAAGAGTCAGTGTTTATATTCACACTACGCTACATACACACAATGGCAAATGGATTGCTATTTCTTTTTTAAAGGTTTGGGTAGCCGTGAAAAGGGCTGTTTGTTTTGAACTCCAGGGCACATGGATAATGATGGCACCTTCCAGGCCTGGCACCACACAAACATCTTCTACTCCAGTCTCCTTTTACTTTTTTTGTTGGGAGCGCAGAGGCGGAATGAGTGGCTTCAGAATCCCAATCTGCTGTCTCTGGGATTCTGAAATTTCCTTCTTGTGTCTGTGGTACAGCCATTCTTCTCTACTTTTCCTCCTCTTCTTTTTTTCTTCTCTCCTCCTCTTCTTTTTTTTCTTCTCTCCTCCTCTTTCATCCTTCCATCTTCGACGATGGCCTCCGCGGCCAGTTCATTTAGTATGAGCCTGGCATATTCCAGGTGCACATGAAGTTCCAACCGTTTCGCTAGCCTTCTGTTCATTCTCTAGTGTTGATCAATCAACAAGGGTAGCTAGACGGCCGAGCGATTTTCAATTTATAGTTAAAGCGCGGACGTGAAGGAAAACATCCCCCTAAGACCTAAAACTTATATTGCCTAGATCATGACCAAACAACGCGCGGACCTAAAAGAAATACTCACTCACTTTTTTATACTACCCATTACTATTCTAAAAAATTTTCATTGAACCAATAATGTACTATCCACATACTTAAATCAGTCAAATCAAACCCAAATCTACTATCCCCACACTTCAAACAACAAAAATATTATCATAACCTACTATCCACACAAACGTACGTGAGCGCTTACAATCACACACACACACACACACACACACTTTCTAAGCAAGATAAATAATTCATGTGCTTATACACGCACTTCTATGTTTTAACTTATTATAGGCAATCGATTATTACTTTTTAGAGATTGGGTAGCCCTGAAAAGGGCTGTTTTTTGTGTGCGAAGTTGAAGCTAGGGCAATCTTTTATATTCTAAGAATGCGACGTCCTCTGACGATAGACTGCTTCTTCGGAAAGAGAAGAAGAACTCTTTGGTGTCGATACGACAGTCGACAAAGCCTCTGTCAGGTTCAGGTTCCTGCTGTTGTTATTGATGTTGCTGCTCTCTCTGCTGTTTCTGAAGTCTGTACTTCTCTGTCCATTCTTCTTTCTCCCTGTTCATTTCTTCTCTGAAGAGCTCTTCTATCAGGTCTTCAGTGACTTTTAACATTCTCAAATTGTCTGTCTCTTCTGGCTTCGGTATCAGACTGTGTCTGACCCTATGCAAATTCACGTAGGCTTCGTTTAGCTTAGCTAGTCTGGAGCACATCTTCGTAGGAGGATGAGTCGACAATGGATGGTTAGACCGGAGGCTACCCCCGGCTTTAAAGTCAAAGCGCGGACGTGAGGAAAACATCCCTCCACGGTTTTTGAGCCGGAACGTTCAATGGGTGTCATGAGAGGGATAGTAAGAAGTCAAAGAGCATGAATCAACATTCCTATAGCCAAACAAACCACAAAGGCATTTTTTTTTCTTCAAAACACAACATTTTTTTATTCAAAATTACTTAATACTAACAAACAAATATAACATTTTTAACAATAATCCAACAATATAACATCAAACATTTTTTTTTCAAATGACAAACTTTTTTTTCTCAACTAACACATTATTTTGGACAAGGCTGACAACGTTGTGAATGAAATTGTGATCTCCAGTGTTGGAAGTCATTAGGCCATTGATGGACACTACGTTTCCTAGCTTGAGACAAAAGACCAGTATAATGGTCACAAAACCATCGATCTACTTTCACATCGTTTCTAGAAGAAGAACGAGGATCAAAATGAGTCACTAAATGTTCAAAGGAATAGCCCCGACTACGATGGTGCAGAAAATACACACAATATTGTCCACACACCAAGGAATCTGTGCCTTGTAATTTCACATTATTGAATCGGGTGGTCTGAGCATTTCTTCTCATAAAGTCAATGATATCGTCTTCCAAAGGAGGCAATCCATACGAATCGAAATATTCCACACATCCTTCTTGAGGAAAGTAGACGGCTACCCAGTGGGTTCCTGGGAGATGACTGTCGTCCGTGTTGATCACATAAGCTAGATGGTCTTTAGGTTTGCGATGAGGGAGTTCATCTTTAGCACAGACGACAGGATTCCAAGAAGCCGTTCAAAAGGTAATAAAGTTCCCAGGTATCCATTGATTTGTGTGGTTTTCTTCTTCACAGGTAATAATAAGTGATCAATTCGATCCTGACTTTTTGCTTGAAAATGTCTGACAAATAACCGTTTCTTCGCTTCGTCTCCCCACTCTGATTCAGGAGAGCTTCGATACGATGGATCTCTTGAGTGGTTAATGGTGGACAAGAATGTTCACGCAAGTCTTTATACCACTGATGCAACACGACTTCGTCCGAGATGAGACTCCGTGCTTCGTCCAGATACTCGTCCAATTTTCCTTCTTGACTCATCATCAGGCATTTATCGTGTTGAATTTGACTGGGATGATCGTTTTGACATCCATAGCAATCTTTCTTGATCAATTCCGTCATTTTTTCGACCAAATGTTTGGCAAAACAGGAGACTAAATGCGCTTCTTGTTCTGGCCATCTCGACTTCATCATGACTTCGTCGTCTTTGCCTTGAGATTCTTCTTCCACGGTCTCCTCACATTCCATGTCTAAAGTTTCTCCACTAGGTAAAGAGGGATAACAGTCTTCCATGGCTTCTAATATTCTAGAATGACTTCTCTCAAACTGTTGATTTCTATCGTATTGTCAAATTCTGCGTACAGGAGGACGTTCAGTGTGTTATCTGTAGGTATTGGATTCGCAAACTGAAGTTCCACACGAATATGGCCGGATTTTATAGGGTGGAAATGTCCCTCGTTGCTGCCTTGGTCTGGAGTGAAATCAAAAGCCCACAAAGCGTAGCCTCCTGCATAATCTTCGTACGAAATCCCGTGACTGGCGTTGGTCCCTAACTGACCGGTGGCTTCGTACAGGGACAAGTACGATCTCAAATAATTCTTGTCACCAAACTTAGGCTCAAAGGGTCATGTACACAGTGTCTTGCCATCGCGACTGACTTCGATTATGGCTACGTTGTAATGTTGAAACTGAAAAGGGTTTTCGTTGTAGGTTCCGTTGAAGGCTGAATTCTTGACGATACCAATAATCAAACGCTTGGGTAACTGGGCTTGGAACAGATGATCTTCGATCATGGATCGCTGTCCAGCAGGAATGGTGAATGTTTTCACTTCCACGCGTCGTATCGGATACTTGGTCGTCGTTCTGCTCAACGTGTGACTGATGTCGTTTCCCACTTTAGGTAACACTTCCACACGACGCACGTAGAGCCTGGCTTCTTGGATGATAGTTTTGTATTCGTTAGCATTAGCCATCAAATGGAAAGCAGCAGTGCTACGATTCCGTCTCAGGTGGATATCCACGCCGTTTAGCAAATACTTTTCTTGCAGCAACATGTCCCAATGCAAACGATCCATCAGTTCTAAACTTCGCCCTTGCAGAATTTTATTTCTACGTGTGTTAAACCCCACATTGTGAGCATTCCGCTCTTCTGTCAGGACTGTATCGTTAAACGTGTTATCCCCCGCTGTGTCAGGTTTCCTTACCACGCAAGCATCCAGATGAGTATTCTTGGCTTCTTTTCCGTACGTCAAGAGATTTTCCAGGTAGGCACGATAAGGGTAAGTATCCATGCTGCTGCTGACCAGTTTGTTATTCAAGTACAAGTCCACTTCGCTGAACAAGGAATGCATGAAATTGTTGACAGGAGCTACTCTAGCAGTGTCTGCTGGATTGGTGTTGTCCGCCGCTTTGATCACTTTGACTTTCAAGTACAGGTAACTGCTATTCAGATCGATGTAATCTTCGGGCTGACCTTTGATATCAAACTCGATGGGAGCTGAATCGGTCAAAGAGGAGACAGGGTGAAATTCCACCCATTGGGATTCTTGCATCGTCATCATGGTGGGTGGCATGGCAAACAGATCCAGTTCCGACTTGGAACAGGCGCAAGATTCTCGGTGAATCATTTTTCTGTTTTTCAATACTTTAATAATCGAAAACCTCTAAGTCTCGGACGGTTCTTCTTTTCTTAGTCTTTCTAGCTTTAGACGTGTGAAGTCTGGTGAAAGGGTATTTTCTTCGTCGTCTCTTTCTGCCTTGTCCTTGCTGAATGCCTGACTCGGTAGCGTGCACAGCATTCATAGGAGTTTCTCGTCGGCCTAAAAGGTCTTTACCCGTTTGCAACAAGACATTTTTGCCTGCCCTTAAGAAAACTTCTTTGGGGTTTTGTTTGTCGATGATGACATTTTAGAGAAATTCTTTGCGTGTGTCAGTGCCGCATCTTTCAAGGCATGCAATCCGCGTGTCACCATCGGTTTCAACATCGGGGCCACCGAACGAAAAGCCGATTTTAGCTTATCTCCTAAACCGTGTCCTCGCTGTCGAGCAACGCCTCGGTTCACTGGATACATGACTTACAACTCGTGAGAGAACCGTTTTCGAAAATGGAGTTTCACCGTGACTTTCCCTTTGGTGAATGGAATATTTTGTCCCAGATCTCCTTTTGTAGCAATGTTGACCGTGTCCAAATAAGACTTGCTGACGGGCAAATAGTGAGGATGTACAAATTCGCGGTGGACGTGATAAGTGTTTCCACCTTCCTCGTCAGCGGCCGTGGCAGAATCCACTTTGAGAGGAATGACACGCAGTAATGGCACAGAGGTGTGTCCCACCACGTTGTACTCCACCACATCGGAGTACAGAAAGATCAAATTCAGTCCTTGGTTCAATTCTACCGGGGTACGAAAATACCTGGTAAAAGAATCATTGTCGGAAATGACTACTAATTCGTCTTTTTGTTGTTCTACTTTCTTCTTCACTTCCACGTCCCCGCCCAACATGGCAAACAATTCAGGACAAAATAAAAAAGACATGATTTTACTCCCCTCAGAAAATTTCACGAGGAAGCGACGAACTACTTTGCGGTACTCCAGGATGACACTTTTCTTGACATACTTCAAAGCTTTCCCAAACACGACATTAAACTTGGAGGCTATGGTGCTGACCAAATGTTGTCCACTAAAATAATAGCCTGGGGGAATGAACAAGTGATAGTCGGTCCACTTTTGATTTTTTGTGTCAGGGGCTTTCTTCTCATATTTGACTTGGGTATCCAAGTACTTTTGCAATGACTCGTCATGAACTTCCACCGTAAAAATATTTTGACTGGGAAGGACATTAAGGACTTGGGTCGGGTGAATGATTTCTACTAAAGTCACTTCCCAATGGTCTTCGTGATCTAATTGAATGGCCTGAGGTAATTTGGCCGTGTAACAGCACAACGTGTTGTTGGGAAACACCTCCATAGAACTGTCACTGGGTAAAGTTAAGTCAAATTGGTTGTTAGTGTCACTCATAATTCCAGAGTTCTGTGGCTGTCCGAGGGGTTACTGAACGTCAGAGGCGTGTCTCCGCCCAAAATGGGGTTGTTGTTGTTGTTGGAGTGGTGACTGACACTGGCACTGGACACAAGGTTCCCGTGGTTCCCGTTGGAAGAGAATTTCAGGGAGGGATTGGGGAGCAGGTAACCGATGCAACTGCTCAATAAAATGGTTAACAATTGTTTGTCTCCTTGTTGCAAACTCAAATTGGCGATGGCTGCCCCGATGACACAATGCACCACGAAGATTTGGCAGAAAAAGACGATTTGCGTTTTAGGCACACGTTCTCCACACCACACCCACAAGGGTTGTTTTTGTAAATCTTGCTGAGAAGAACTAGGTGAAGGAGTGGTCGACGTAGCTGCGTCTGTGTGAAAGGGCATAATGGTCACTTCTTTTTATAGTCGATGAGTTGCGAAGTGTCGATCCCAGAATCAAAACTGGGTGGATATCCTTTCCAACGTACTTTGACTTCTTTGACACGGCGTTTGCCCACTTTACGGGTTCTGCGTTCGAGAATGCTTTCGATGTCGTACACGTCGTCTTCTTTTTTGGTCACACGTTGTAACTTGGGCAAATAAAACGTTCCTTTGAGCACTTCTCCGTTCATGTCTTCTAATTTATAGACGGTAGGATGACGGCCATGCACTCGTCCAGTGACACGAAACAATTCGGTAGTCCAGTTAGGCAAGTAACCTTTGTCGAAAGTGCGTTTGGTTTTGCCAATGCGCACCCAATCTCTTACGGTCAACACTCCACTTTTCTTGGGGACAGTCCTCGTCGGGGACGTACCAAACAGGCGCTCAAACACCAACACTTCGTTCTCGGGAGTCACTTCTTGCGGGGCACGTCCAATGCTTCGATGGTAAGATTGGTTGTAAGCTTGCACCAGGTGCGGTAAGATGTCGATGTACTTCAGAGTGTTGTGATGCGTAAAATATTTCCACATGCGTTCTTTCAAAGTGCATTGAAAACGTTCCACGATGCTGGCTTTGGTTTCAGGATTCTCGGTGGTAAAAAAGTGAATGTCACGTTTCTTTAATTCTTTTTGGAAAGCTTCGTTCAGAAATTCGGTGCCTTTGTCCGTTTGCCATCGAAGAGGGTGACGACCGCTTTGTTTCAACAATCGTTGCAGGGCTCGCACTAACTCACTGCTCGATTTGGAAGTCAAGGGCACGACCCAGGCAAATTTGGAAAAGACGTCGATGACACAAAACAAATATTTGAAGCCACGATTGTAGCTGGCCAAATGAGAGACATCGGCTAAATCGGCTTGCCATTGATGATCGATGCCTTCCACTAGGGTGCGACTTCTGGAAAACTTGCGTCGAATGGGTTTGTATAAAGTGTAGGTAGCTTGTTCTTGTAACCATCGTTGCACTTGCGGTAAACGGAGACTTTTCAGTCGCGTTTTGGCAGCACGATACAATTTTTGAACTCCTGCGTAACCTGCAGGATGGGAGGGATCTTAGTAAATGCTGGCTAACACCTTTGTGTGTTAATAAGTCACCCACTCTTCGGTGATGCTACTTTGGGTGGGACGAAAGGGTGGTTTGGCGGCAATGGAATGGCTTTGGTCTTCTTTTCTTTTTTCAGTTCTGGTTTCCCTTCTTTCTTTTTCACTTCTGTCGAAGGAGGAGTGGACATCATCTTTTTAACCCAAGCTTTCATTTCTTCTCGTTGGGGTGTGGGGGACTAGGGTCAACATGGATGCTGCAATCTTACCAGACATGGGAGCTGCTGACGGTGTTTGAAACACTTCTCGTATCTCTTCTTCCTCAGGCCTTCGTGGGGTAGCGTCTCTGGTGACCCCTGGGGCTGGTAGTAGTGGTGGTGGTGGTGATGGTGATGGTGCTGTACTTTTCATCAAGGTCTTAAAATCTTTCAGAGTGGGAAGAGCTGTTTCGTCTAAAGGTTTCTGGTGAAAGAGTTGCAGTCGTTGCAAGAGTTGACCATACTTTTGCGATTTTTCTGTTTCGGACAAATCTTGGCGATCCATCAAGGACTGTAATTCGTGTTGTAACTGGGACATCTCGCTCAAATTGGGATTGGGAGGTAAATGCTGGGTGCGTTGTTCTTGCCAACGATGGTATTCCATCCATCGTTTGTAAGACACTAAAGCTAGTTTTCGTCCTTCCATGGGATGTCAGGGGTCGATTCTGAGATCTTGGGACTTCAGAGGTCCTTTTTATCTTACTCCCATCAGTCCTCCCAACACGGTTCCCAAGGCTCCTTTCAGTAAGGGACCTAACAAGAGGGGTAAAATTCCTCCACGTTGGACCAACATCTTCTTCTTTTGACGAATGGGAATTTTCTTTTGAACCATTTGGCGAAGAACGTGACGATGTTTGCCCAAGCATTGTTTCTGGTGTTTGGACAAAGGGATCGTGCCTTTCAAGACGTTCAAACAACATTCGCACACGGTATCGATGACCCCTTTGGAGGCCGTTTGAATGATTTTTTTTTCGTAGGGGTGGAGTGGCTTTGGACAGGACAGATAACATGTCCCCATGTTTGACTAAACGTGGAGGCAGTCCTTTCCTTTCCTTTCCTTGGGGTTTAGAAGAGGAATGTTTTCTGGAGGGTGACATCTTTGCTTGTGGGTTCCGGGACATTCACCAAACAGACACTAACGTCGATGACTTAACACACACCCTTTTATCTTTTTTATTTGGGGACTATCGCTTTGTCATAAAGGTAACAATGTTTTTCCCAAAATCGCCAAGGAATCCTTCCCTTTGTTGACGCCTCTTTTTCTTTGAACGACTGTATCTTTTCTTAGGGTAACGTCGATGCTTGGCTAAGCGCTTTGTCGGATGACGAGTCTGCCTTTGACTCTTTCTTTTTTGACTTCTTGGAAGTGACATCTTTGGCAAATTCACTGATACCCCTACTTGGTAGCTGGCCTTTTTTATACTGGAATGCGTCGCCACTGATTGTCTTTACGTCGTATCAACTTGAGGACAAGCATGACACGTCGTGCAGGGGTACGTAACGGACTAAATCGAGCCAGTTCTTGCTTGGACAAATCCAGTAAACTTTGTAACATGCCTGATCTTTCTTGGACTTTGATTTCGGGAGAAGGTACTTTGTGAGCAGCGGCCACTGCCACTAAATTGGAGGGTCCTGCCACTGGAGAAGTTGTTGGTATGATCAACGTCTCCAAGTACTCTTCAGTTCTTGGTGTCATCAACCGGGAAGTGGATGAACTTGAGGCTACCGGAGACGCGGTCACTGCCGTTGCAGGTCGTGGTTTGCGAGTGTAAGGTTGCGTCCTGGCCGAAGTGCCTCTCTTGCGACTAGGTTTTTGTGGACTTTTCTTTTTCTGGGGACTTTTTCTCTGCTTCTTTTTCTTGGGGCTTTTCTTTTTCCGGGTAGTGTCTGGTAAGAGGAGGGTCCCGCCACTGGAGAAGTTCTTGAGACACGGGTCTCCTTGGGGACCTGGTCTTGACACCGTGGCTCTGTTTCTTCTTCTTGGAGCTTCGTTTGACTTTTTTCTTGGGGAGAACTTTGGGGGCATTAGGACCCCATCTTAAGAGAGGGCGAATGATGACCCCTTCTAGAGTACCGCTCCTTCCAGGTTTCAAAATGATTTGTTTTTTGGTTTGAGTGTCGATGTTTGTTTCGATCAAAAAAGCGTTTGGTCTGATGAGGAATCTGAATGATCCCTTGTAGTAACTGACGTGCTGTCACCGTGAACCATCGTAAGACTTCTTTGAGACTAGCTTCTAAGACACGAGCCCGTATTTGTGGATTTTTTTCTCGACTGATGCCATACAAGGCACGAATCAATTTGTCGGGGAGATGTGATTGAAGGGACGCCATGTTGACGTTGTGTGAGACAGACGAAAAGTGTTTGAGGTTTTTATAGATTTTTTTGGTGCGGTTAAGTCGAGGACGGAGACGTGTACAGGACAGGCCCTCCGTCTTGGCCCCAGTGGTGAAACAATTGGGTACGAAGTCGCAAAACATCGGGGGTCGTAGGTTTCAAATCGACAAGTAAATAAGCGTGTGGAGTTTGAGTGGCATCGTCGTTCGCCTGAGTCAGCCAAGGTGTTCCTAACTGTTTAGCTAAGACATGCACTTGCGATTTATCTCGAGGGCTTTTAAACAAGACCACGTAATGCGCATTGAGACTGATGGTGCGATGGGCTTTACTTTGTTGAAACAAATTTTGGGTGATGTAAACGACACTGGCATTACGATGATGCCCTTTGCGCGTGAACCACAGTTTAATTTCTTCTTCGTCTTCTCCTAACATGTCGTCGAAAATGACCAAATGGGTTTGACGGGAGTCAGAGACGATGCCGTCGTCTTCTTTAGGAATGCCTTCCACAAACACGATGGAATCGCCTTGACTTTCTCGCAAGAGGCTGTACGCCGATTGCCACTCTTTGTAACACCACACGATGCGTTGAGGTGGTCGATCGATCAAATGATGTTTATGTTCGATCAAACGTTTGACCAATTCGGTTTTGCCTGAACCGCTAGGTCCAGCAATGAGCATGTTAAAGGGATGGCGAAGATACAAAGCCACCCAACTGGCACGATCTAAGTGTTCGTCGATGACTTTGACAGTGGAGGAGGAGGGAGCAGAGACAGCAGAGGTAGTCATAGTGTCAGGAATGTCACTTGTGACACGAAAACAAACAAGACAAGAGTTTATATACTTTTTTCAGAACACGTTTATTGAATGTTTTAAACATGAATAAGAAAGACAAAAATACATAAAAGTCAAAGGCTTAAATACAACGATAAAAGGCACATGAAAACCATTAACGTGGAATAGAAACAAGTGTCTGTACAACATGTTTTGGGTAATGTTCTGACCAGTTCTATGGGGGTAAGGTCACACAAGTGTCCTCCCGAAAGGGTCTGTCAGGCATGTCCACGACAGTCCTGTCCTGGGTGACGGGTTCTTCTTCTGGCACTGTCACTAACACTGTTTGAAAAGTCACTTTTTTCCTTGAACAACTCTCGTGCATACTGGGCCACTTGTTTGGTCCAAGCCTCAAACCCCCTTTTTTCCAGGCACGGACATCTGTCCAATGGGGGTGTAAGTCACAAGCTACACACACATCGTGATACACGTCTTCGGTAGCTAAAAGTTGACGAATCTTTTTTCCCGTAGAGGTTGAGAAGTATGGAGATGAAAACGCAAGGCTTTGAGCAAAAGGAGTCTTTCGTGACCATTTAAGAACATTTAGGTGGTAAGTACTGTTCGTAAAGAGTCCACAAGGAATCGGCTGGTAAACGAAATCCCAGAAAACAAGTCACTAAGACACACACCATGCGTCGTCCCAAATTGAATGGATACAGTTTTTGTAATAATTGATGGTAATGATCCACGGTTTGAATATGGTCTTTAAGTTCCTTCCACGGAATCTGTTCAATCACTTGTGACATAAGCCGTGGCATGGATTCCTGATTTTACAGTCTCTTTATTTCGGAAGCAATAAAGGTACTTTCTAACTAGAGATCTTCGTTCTCCAGTGGGGAATCTAAATCTTGCATACTGTAACCTACACTTCAGAGTTCGTTTAGAAGTGTCCTCTTCCGCTAAGCAGATTACAAGTAAAATATGTTGGTAATCCTTTAACTCGTCTTCCTCGATGCGTTGCTCTAGGTGAATCTCGAAGTAACCAAAATGATGAACATTTTGTTCATTCACTAACTCAAAGTGTTCAACAAGGTCTGACCACTGAAACAATTTCTGACGAATCAGTCCTCTTATACCATTCAGGTACCAGTGGTTAAACATCTGGTGACGTAACGGATGCAATTGTTCTTTACGTTTCACTTGTATTTTGACCAGCTCTCGGTAAATGCGTTCTCTCAACTCCACAGGCAAAGCACGAATGTTCTCTTGTAAAGTATCCATGAATAGGTCATACTAAATCCTCCTTCTGACACAAGAAATGTACCGTTTGCACAGACATGGTTTTAATTCATTGTCGAATCTAAATCGTTTAATCACGAATTTAGACATTACAATTCGTTCAGAAGTTTCCTCTTTCACTAAGTTGACATTGTGTAAAAGATGTTGGTAATTCGTTAACTCTTCCTCTGGAATTCGATGCAGTAAGTTTACAATGTAGTAGATAGAATCATCAATAGCAAACCAATCCTTTTTAAAACCAGGGGTCGTTGATCAATGTCTGTCCGATGGAACACTTTCAACTGTCAGTCCTTGTATAGCATTCAGGTACCAGTGTTTCAAACACCGGTGACGTAACGGATGAAACTGTTCTTTACCTTTCACTTGTATTTTGACCAGTTCTCGGTAAATGCGTTCTCTCAACTCCACAGGCAAAGCACGAATGTTCTCTTGTAAAGTATCCATGAATAGGTCAGTCCGTACAATTCACAATCTTCTCCTAGAGCAAAAGTAATCCACATAGTGAGTAATTTCTGACCACTGCCACGCAGGGTAACGTTCAAGAATCTCATTGAACTCTTTTGATGCAAACGGTTTAGAGTAATATAATAGGATGAATGCACCCTTGACCCAGAGAAATCTAACACACTGGTTGACTTTTTTCACTTTCCTCTTGTGAATTTCTCGGCATAAAAGTTCTACAGTCACCCATTGAGATTTCACTCTGGCAAGCCCCTGCCAAACTTCTTTGTAAATCTTCTCTTGCAGTTCTTTAGGTAATGATTCAATATCGCTTTTGAAATGAAGTTTAAATACTGGTCTCGGTGATGTCCAACATTTGACTCCTAACCAATCTTGTTTCTTCTTCTTCAATACATGGTAAGTTACTTCAATGTCTCGGTCCCACTAAGGGTAAGTAATGACAATTCGGTGACCATCGAGCATGTTCTAGGTAGGCCGAATCTTGTGGTTCCCTGTGGTGAAGTGACACACCGCAACTGAAGCACTTGACTTTATCCCCTTCGCCCAAGTAGAAAAATCCAGCTCTGGCTAATTCTTCGGAGGTCGGGCCTCCCAGATACTTAGGCCATTTTCCTTTGAACGATTGAAGACGATTTTCAAAGTCGCAGTATTCTGACAAACGCACAGGAAACGAATATTCGTTTTTCACAGGTTCGTTTCGATGAGGGTAGGGTGACATGGACAGGAGTTTGCTCAGGGCTGGATGACATCCGTAGGGAGGTAGACGTGAAGGTGTTGTCCTGTTCCTTGAGGAGGAGAGACGTGGGTCATGTCCAATGTGGCTTTTCCATCGGTGATGTCAAACTGGTCATTGGATTGTTGCACGTGTTGAATCTTGTCCATGACTTTGGAAGCGGTCAATTCTGCAGGGCTGCTAAACTCGATCCAAACAGGGGATTTCAAACCGTCGTGTTGTATGGAAAGTCTCAAGCGATCGTCTTCTTTGGGTTGACATTGTCGCTTGAGTGTGGTGAGCAAAGAATCCCACATCTCGGTGATGAACCCTTCTGCTTTCTCTAACGGTACTTCGGACTTGAAATATTTAAACTTCACCGTGTATTTGTAAGCCGTGGTTCTAAATTTTCTAGAGGGACGCTTTTCTGTCTCTTGAATGTCATAGTACTTTTCAGGGTTGACTAAGGGTAGTGAACTTTGTTTAGAGTGTTTGGATTCTGGTTCACTCATGTCCTCTTCAAAATCACTGGCATGAATTTGTGTCAAGACTTCAGCCCTGGTACGATGCGATAGATCACGTTTCTGCCTCTTACTTTCTTCTTCTTTCTTTTCAAATGAATTGGATCGTTTCATCTTGAAAGCAAAATGTCAAATGACTAAAGTTTAAACACCATGGGCTAATTTATAGTCATGGCAGACCAGCGTATATAAAGGGTATGTGTCTTGTCCTTCCACTATTCATTTCACTGTCAAACTGAGCACAACGATGGAAGAGACTACCCAGATCGAACGTTTCATCAGAGCTTTGCGAGGGCACATTAGAAAATTTTCTTCAGACGAGTCGTCGGACTGCTCTCCTTCCTTGCGAGATAAAAGTCAAGGTACTTGCTATATCTGTCAAAAGAAAGGGCATTGGTCTTCAGAGTGTCCAAGCCGTCAAAAAAGCAAAACAGGGGTTAAAAGAGACAAAAGTCAGGATACCTGTTATTACTGTCAAGAAAAAGGACATTGGTCTCCAGATTGCCCAAAAAAGAAACAAGAGGAGTCAGAAGAAGAGAGGGATTATTTAGAGAAAGAGGAAGAAGAGGAAGAAGAAGAGGAAGAAAGCAGACAGGTGAAGAAAAAGAAACAGGAGAAAAAAAGAAGAAGGGAAGAAAGTGGGGAGTAAGAGGAGGAAAAGACTGTGACTGTGAAGAAATTTAGAAAACAGAGAGAGTGAACAATGAGACAGAAGAAGTTTATGAACTTTTTAAAGTGCTCTGTTGTGAATTGTGAATTGAACTGTAAAATCTGTACCAGAATAAAAGGTCTATAAAAAGGTAAGTGTATTTGAGTTTTGATTTTAAAATAAGAACCTACACTCACACACTCATACACACGTACTATAGGGGTAAAATGTATTGTTTTTTTGAGTTTGAATGGATGTTGGCAATTGAAAGTCTATCTCTTTTCGATAAACGTGGTTGGCCCTGAAAAGGGCCTTTTTGGTGTAGGGGTGAGTTTAAGCAATCAATTTTAACTGTCTTAAGCCTTTGCCACGGCCAAGGCCTACTTCTGGACTGCGTACTGTTAATGATGATGATGATTTGGTTGAAATCACTAAGGGTGGTACGGTAGGTTTAGTCACAGGGTTAGAGTGTTCAGCTCGGGAAGGTCGTATTCTCTTCGGTCGTAATAAAGAAGTCTGTTAGATTTGTTTCAGACTTCTTAACTCCGCTAAAATGTCTAACAGTACCGTGACCGTTTGATTTTCACACCCTTGTTTCTTTGCTGCTGCTTCTTCTTGTTGCTGTTTTTTTCTTACCTCTTCTTCTTGCTGTTGTTGCTGTAGGAGAAAAGCTTCTTCTTTCTGTCTCTGTCTAAAATTCTCCACGTGCGGTAATGAAGGTGAAGAAGGTTCCGGAACAAATTCTTGCGAGGTAAGAAAATCCACAAAATCCCAATTCACCTCTTCTGAAAGTAAGTCCGGGTTCCCTTGGGTGGTCTCAACGGCTGGTTCACCCCAATTTATCGTTTTCTGAGTTTCCGTCATGTTGAAAAACTGTTGCATGAATTGACTGCGCACAGGCGCTAGCGAATCTATATAGACCACGTGACGTCACAGACTGCTCTCTTCGGATTGGATGCGGGCTGACTGAATTTTGTAACGCGTGTTTGGATTGGTCAACGAACTCAATCCGTTTCAATCCTTCCTCTCCCTATAAATAAGTGCAGTTCACTGCATTCCTTCTCCTGTTCTCGGCGCCTCAACATGTGGACCGACGTTCAATCTTCTACGCTTGTGTCTTCGATGATGTTCAGGACGGACATACCACTGTATGTCCGATCCAAGTGGACAGTTGTCCATAGGACAGACACCAGCCTATGGATACGAAGAGTGTATGTGGAGAGGCAATGATGCCTCAAAAGAGTACTAGTCTATGGCCCTACAGTTAGGCGAAGCTTAAGAAGAAGAATAAGATGTCACAGGTGCCCTTTATGTTAAGAGCATATTAACATAAACCCAAAGGCCCTTTTCAGGCCACTCCAATCTCTCGAAAAGACCTTGACTTTCATTGCTTACCCATTTTTTAATTATTTTATTATTTTTTTTGCCTATGTTAAATTTCCCTTGAGGCTCAACTTGCCCACGATTTTTTCCCATGTTAATTTCCCTTGAGGCTATCATAGCCCAGGGGTTTCCGTAATTTTAAATTTTCCATTGAGGCTATCATAGCCCAGGGTGTTTTTTAACGCTAATTCCCATTGAGGCTAATCTAACCCCCTTCACTACTTACATCTTATCTTGTTCAGTTTTGTAGCTTCTGTTTTAAACTGGATATAAATATGTTATAGTTGTATAAAATCCTGAGTTACAGCAAATAAATACATAGTTTTATATATAAAAAGAGTATGTCGGCCTAGGAGGCCTATTATTTCCGTACTTATTTATAATTTATGCTTACATACTTTCTTATATAGTAAGAGATGTTCAAAATATTAATGGACAATTATGTCAGAATTGTCAGATAAGTTGCGAAGACATTGAGTATATCCTAATGTAGGTTAAAATCTACAGTTAAGCTCGGAAACATAATAGCAATAAACCATGAAACCATAATCAGGGATATTACAAATATGTTAAATGAATAATCATAATGATGATTTACACCATTGTTCAGCTTAACAACAAAAATATAATGTTTCTTAAATCGATGTCATTGCAGTCAAACGAAATTTAAATTTAAATTATAAATATATTTTAAAGCGCAGTGGACTAATTCATTATTCAAAAGCATAAGAAAAATATTATATATTGATTATGATTTAGGAGGTTTGAAAATGATAAACATCTTTACATTTATACAAGCAATGAAGATGTGATTGATTAAACTACTGCTTCGGAAAGAGAACATATCTGTTAAAATCAGCGTGCCATGATCTATATTAATTCCTTACTTGGATTACTTAATATGAAGAAAAATCTCAAGGCATAATTAATATTGTTCGAGGGAAGATTTTTATGATCAGACTCATTTTGAAAATATTTTTCATATAGTATTCTTACTGACCTTGTAATTGGGCTTATTTAACATAAATGTAATATTCGAGTGTTGTGAAAATCAGCCTTCTATGAAGAATCGGTATAAACATAGAATTAGGCATATTGACAACTTAGTTGATGTTAATGGGTAATGGATTAATATGAATCAGTTCCAGGACATTTTTAATATTGAAACGAATGATACCAGTAAGAGTATTAAATTGAAAATGATGAAGAATCGTTTTTGGATTTACAGAAAACTCTCACTTAATACTATGTTTCTTGAATACTATTTTTATTACAGAGGAAAAAGAAGTTGCTTAAGTATTTACAACCAACTGAGAAAAAATATTATTGAAATACCTTCTTCAAGAAACAAGAGAACGTCATAAATGGCAGAAAGTAATTCTCACATATGTGCTGCTAATATAGAGTCCGCACATAATAATTTTTTCGGGTAAACATTCTAAGTATAATTTTTATTACAAAACATATTTTATTTAGAACAGTTTGACTACATTGTAATATGTGCTTCTATTGCAGATTTTCTGAATCCTTACGGGGGATATAGTTAACACGTTTTGGCTTACAATGTTCCTATTTACACAATTGTAATTTCTCTATGTATACACAATAGACACAAGGCAGATGATATGCGATATACTATTTAATTGCATCCGAAGTATTTTATCTACAAAGTTAAGATTTGTGATTCCCATCCTCAGACAGTATATTTCCAACACGTAGTAAATGACACAAAAAGTAGACAATTACACCGCCTTTGAAAGTTTAAAAGTGGGGAATGTTGTGAGAAAAATATCTATATCTTGCATGAATGTGCTGTCGTGCTCTCTTATGTGTCAGTGTTTGATTTTTGCAAAGGACACGTGTCTCTTTAGCCAAAGTGAGCAAATATGCTTCGTACTTGTGTGAATGATTTGGAGAGATCCAACAGATCATATCAGCAACTGACACTTCTGCTTGGCGCCTCCAGTTGGGAAAGGTATGTCACAGAAGAAAACGTGGACTGCTTTATCCAAACATTCCAGCAGTTATACACCCAGTACCCCATGTAGACGGACTGCCGGTTCCTGATGCACCAGAGTTATTCTCACTTGAGGCAGACAAGGAGAAGGAGGAGGAGGTAACTTATAGTCCTGAACCATCAACGTCACATGAGCCATATTTTCTCTCATCCTCCTCCTCTGAACCACTCCTCATAACACAAGGTCAAGTGAATGACATTGTCAGCGATTTGGAACTATCTTTTAGTAAGGCAGAGCTATTGAGATCCAGACTACAGCACTGGAATCTCCTGACCAGTGATGTTAGGGTTTCCATGATCCTTGACCGTAAACGAAATTGTAGACCAGTGCAATGGACATATTATATATCAGTGTTCCCTACACAATATATGAAAAGGATTTGCAGGCAGCTTGTTGGACGTTCTACAACCAGAACCATGCATGTTTTCTGTAACGGTCAACTGTCTTCATTCATGTGCCACGATGTTGTTGTTGTTGTTGGGTTTAACGCCATTTTTCAGCACAAGATAGGCTATACTTGGCAGTCAGTATAAATGGTGGAGGAAGAACCTGGGAAAACCCCGGGAAGAACCACCGACCCACGAGAAGCTACTGGCAGGCTTTCTCAACTACCCACATTGGCCGAATCCTAGACTCGAACCCACGCAGACAGAGGCGAGATGGCAGTGATCCGTAACGGAGAACGCTTTAGACCACTTGGCTGCCACGATGTCATAACGACCAGCTAAGCATCGTATGGTCCAGCTGTAATTGCAGATAAAATTAGCCTGATACACGAATATCAATCTGAGATCAAACTTACAAGGAAGAAACAATTGGTGGAAATAGGCATCCGAGCATTGTCTGCCTCGGATATGAAATTCTACAAGAATGAATTTCAAAACAACAGTGAGGCAAACAAATGATTATTTAAAACTATAAATCCACGTTCTTTATTCAGTATTTTAACAAACCTGCTTATGTAACGCATTTTATGATCGTAGAACGCGTCACAATTTATGACGGTAATATCTATGATATAAGGTCACACAGTTTCACGACATTTTGACGTCGTGACTCAAGGTACCACTTCGACACATACGTAGATACTTGCATAAATACTTGCATGTATCTTTACATACATACATACATACATACATACATACATACGTACGTACGTACATACATACATACATTCGAGTGAAAGATCGCAAACTGCATACAGTTTTTTAAAATCATAATTGTGATATAGTTTGCACATTTAGAAAACATATTCTAACATTTTAACATGCGAAAATGTTTGACAAATCTAATTAGAAATGAGCTGTTTAAATGTATGATCATAATAGAACGTTACTGGCATTTTAAACTAGAATTGCGAGCGACCCGTTTCTGACCTAAAGTAATGAATGGAAACTGCCTTAATTATCGATACAGAAACTATAAACACCAGTAGATATTTATCATGCCACAGTTCTCCATGACGCGAAGATTTGTTTCACAAGAAATGATTAGCAGCTAAAATCAGCCAAAGCTTCTGTAGAGTCACCCGTCTTCGAATGAAAGGTTTCATATACTGACTTAACGTATCCTATACATCAGCCTGTTCATTGTACTTGGTAAAATATGACCGACAACTCCACAAACAAACCTTTGAACGTCAAGTCCACTATTGGAGGGCGTTATCCCTTGTACAGAACAAA
This sequence comes from Sinohyriopsis cumingii, assembly GCA_028554795.2. NCBI lineage: Eukaryota > Metazoa > Mollusca > Bivalvia > Unionida > Unionidae > Sinohyriopsis > Sinohyriopsis cumingii. The sequence goes on from CM068828.1 coordinate 2,815,315, forward strand.
CCGTAGAGATGATATTGTATTGTGCCGAACGCGTATCAGACACACATACCTGACTCTGGCATATATCCTAAAGAATGAACCTTGATCGAAACTTATATCCTGTGTTAGGACTCTAGATCTTTTACTAATCAACAGACAGAAATGTTACCAACACTTTAAGTACAATCAACAAACGATTTATTTATCTAAGTTACAAAGTGAAATTTTAAGAGACACTTACAGTATTAAGAATTCAAACAGTCTTTAATATCATGATGTGCCTCAATGATTAAATCCCTAATGTCATTTAATGGGTTCACAATAATTCAAAATAGTGTGGTAAACCAAAATCAATTAGCACTTAGTAATTGTAATAAATACTTAAAAAATATAATTCCTCTAAATTTATATCTGAACACAGCAATAAACCTGATCAATGGATTTCACTGAATGATCTTAAAACAGGAACGAAGCTTTTGTTTATCAAGTCCCTATTTATAAAGATTTTCACTTGACCTATAACGTAATAAAATGTTAAGACCTTCCAATGTAGAAACAGATTCTGAGCTGAACACTTGCTAAGTAAACATGGTGTTTGCAACTTGCAGTCATAGACAAAAGTTAGCTAAGTAAATATGTTATTTCCAAATGATTATTTTAAGTACAATCTACAATCATGGACTGAAGTTAAGAACGCTGTGCAGATATACATAACACTTACATTTAGCCACTGTCAGTGGAATATATTCCTGTTTTGTGTGTCGATTTCCACTGTGAGAGATATAAGCATATTGACCAAAACTGCTTGAAGAAAATGTATGAGGAGTTGACACACAACACCTTCTTGAACTTTAAAGGGAATGCGGTCTATACAACCTTTTATAATCGAGTTTTAAGGATAATATATTTGGTACCTTTATCTATTAATTTTCAGAATTTGTACGTTTTATATTTGATCTAGTTGTAACTAACCATATATTTATTTGGAAAGCTTAATCTTCCTAAACTTTTGTGGAATTGAATTTTAAACTTTTGGAACGTGTCCTTTTGCTGGCGCTACATCGCCACTTTTGTGCTAAGATGCCTCTAAATATTGCACATGTTTACTTTTTTACAAACCTTATTTTACTTCATTGGACTTAGATGTGCTATTGGCCTTAAAATAAAATGATCTGACACTAGCTTATATTTTTGTCTTCCCTTGCTTGATTAAAAGGAGAGTTTTGCTGTTACCTCGAATCAATAGTGTATACGTATTATTAAATTACCGAAAGATATTAATAATAATAATGTGGATTTGGTACAGTGCCTAATCTTTAAGAGATTTATAATATTAGATAACACATACAAACATGCACATCAAAAAGATTACAGAAACAGGCACCATGAAATTGCAAAACAAAACGATGCTGACAATAATTAAGGAATTAACCATCATTAAGTCTTTAAGTCAGTTCTTGTGGTCGAAACAGGTGAGCTTAAGAGGATTCTTGAGGGAGACCACAGTGTTCTTGTGTATACGATCAAATAGGTAATTGATTCTACGTAGTTGAGTTCTGGAACACAAAAGAACGTTCCCGTTATGACTTCATTTTAACAGTGGGAACAGAATAGGATCTTGAGTATATACGTAGGGTGTACCACATCAGTGAAGTCAGATAGGTTCATTGGACTGCATTTGATTCTGGATCGAACGGGTTGCCAGTGAAGGTTACACAGTGGTTTGCCCAGTTCTTTGTACACAAATTGCTTGTTGACTTTTTAGGTGCACAGCAATCTTAAGTTGTAATTACTTTATTTGTTTCAGTCTTTAGAAAACTGGATCGAAACCAAAACTGAACGTTTCTTTTAAACCTTTTACACAACAATTAAAGACGAAATAGCACGTTTTAAGAATGCGTTAAATGTACACGTATCTTCTATTTTCTTATATTATGGAATCAGAAGAAAAGAGGAAACGCATATAAAACCATGCTGAACAACAGTACTTGTTTCTAGATTAACATTAACTGTCCACAATTAGATACTGCCAGGCAATTTAGAAAATAGAAACAGACGAAGTTGCAGCAGGATTTGTTTTGACAGCACCATGTTTCTAAAATGAAGCTCAAACAATATCTTTTTAAACGGATCTAACGTCATAATATATGTAACAGAAGGAGGGAAATTGACAATTTAAGTACAATCAGTGAGTTATTTATTTCTTTGCAATACAAAGTAAAAATTCAAAAGACACTTATAGCATTGTACATTTAATCACAAATAATCCTAAATGTCATATTACAAGTCAAAGGTATACAATGGTCCGAATGAATAACAATAATCTTGAATGTCCTGATGTACAATACTGATGCAATCCAGAATGTCGTCGAATTAGTTCTCAATAATTCCAAAATGATACTCTAACCCAGAGTCAATGAGCATATTTTAATTTCAATGAATAAGTAAAAATAAAAAAGTCCTCCCGAATTATATATGGACAGACACACTTAAAAACTCATATCTGATGAAATTCAAAAAGACTGGCCTAAAACAGGAATAACTTATTTGTTCATCAAATCCCAGATTTTAAGCATTTTATCCTAGCCAAGATGTCAATCATTTCAATCTAATTTTAAATAAGACAGAGCCTCAAATGCAATGAAACCATCTGTTCACATTATCCACAGTACAACTTACAATCATTGGCAAAAGTTAATCACACAACATATATTCTTTATTTTATCTGAATATTATCGTCGTTTAGCGAACTTAGTAATTGAATTTGCCCGAGCTATAGTAAGATGGTGCGTAAACAAACAATCTTTAAAACAATTTCCACACACATTTTTTATATTCCATGTTTTCCTTAGAAAACCACGCCATGAAATAAAACCACTCAATCATTATCATAGCAACGAGTTGATAATTATGCCACTTTGATCTTGACAACTTCAGCCGTCCGTATTTTTCAATATTTTAATAATGTTTGTATATTTACGTGTCTGTTTTATTAAGATCATTCCCTGTGTGAAAGAGAAGCGAATAAAAATATTCAAAATTATTCAGTGATCGTCGTAAATACATACATTATTTGAATTTCTGTATCTATATGCGTATACATATTTAACGTTTTTTTTTAATGTATCTTCCTATTTTGTTCTCCGTATTTCTATCCCTGCCCTTTCTGTGGAAAATTTGAATCCATCGTTTAATTAAGCATGATCGGTTGTAGGACTTATATTCATAATACATAATTAAGATCTTGGCAGATTGATATATAGTTTTGTTTAAAATAAAGGCATCATGAGCAATGACACTATCTTTAGCAAATAACATTTTTATTTCAATCATAATTCATTATATTATTTACTTTCGACTGCTAATTGGAAATATTTATATAATGTTAGCATTTGTAACATTGTCCATGCATGACAATTTTGCATGGGGCCCTGAGTGGCCGAGTGGTCTAAAGTGCTCGCCTTTATTGATCACTTCTATCTCACCTATCTCAACATGGGTTCGAGTCTCATGCTAGTCCACTGTGTGTATGTGAGAAATCATGCCTGTAGTTTCCCGTGGGTTGGTGGCTCTTACCTGGGTTTTCCCAGGTTCTTCCTCAACCAGTTATACTTCCCGTTATGTATAGCCTAATCCTCAGCTAAAAATAGCGTTAAACCAGCAACATTAACGGTCTCGCTTTGTCAATATCCCTACTTAAATCGAATGTTAATTCTTTACTTTCGAATTCAAATTAGTGTTAGGTTAATCAACTTAAGGTTATTTCAAGGTCTTATCATGTATCATGAAACTTATCTATTTCTTCATAATTAGATAGTACTTGCATTCTTTGAAAGGTGTTAATTTAGTGTCATTATGACTCACTTTATTCACTTTCCTAATACATTGTTTCTTATACAATCTTTGAATCTAGTGTGATCCACCTTTTCTAAGATTCACGTTGTATAATATTCGTAGTTACGAAGGCAGCATTTTTAGAACTGTGGCTTACGAGATGGAATTAATCTTACTTTCGAAAGTTTTAACCAAAATGAAATACAATTGTACGTTCAGTATAATCGAACTTCAAGAAATGAATCATATGATGTCAACGATATAATTTCCGGGTCAAAAACTTTGACTATTATTTGTTCTCCCTTTTTAAAGTAGGCGATATCGCCAATGAAACTACTGCGGTCTGTATATCCGTGCTTGGCCTTACATGTGGTTTTTCCAGCCTCGACAAGTTTCCTGTCTTCTCGTAACGGATATTCAGCCGAGCGCCGTTAAGATTGTGTGAAAATATGCAAAACGGTCATTCGCGAATGCTGTGTTTGCATCACGGAAAGTAACGCGACTACTGAACCATTAATAACCCGGTGTGGTGATTTCAAGTTGCCCATCGCTGAACGTTACACCTGGAGTTTGGTAAGAGCCGTTTTCAGTGTTAAGCCACTGAAGAACATGCCTGTCCTTATTATCGATACCTGAAGTAGTAATAAAAATAATAATGACAGCATTGACTGAAATAGGAACGGCGGATGGAACCTTACTTCAACTGTAGTAAACAATCAGTTAAACATTACACAATTTATTAGACATTCTTTACTCGTAAGAAAAATAATAATAATGATAATAATAATGAGGACTTTGTATAGCGCCTAATCTTTAGAAGCTCTAAGCACTTTACAAAATTAGACAACACCTATAAGATAAAAAACAACAACATATAATAATATTATTACAAAAACAAACACCATGAAATTAGAAAAAACATTAAAAAACCCACAAAAAACAACAAACCACCACCCAAAACAAAAACATGCTGAGAATATTTCAGGTAGGAAACATTAATAGATCTTCAGTTTGTTCTTGCAGTCGAAATAAGTGAGTTTTGAGAGCCCTCTTGAATGTGATCGCTGTGTCTTTGTGTCTAAGTTCAGTGGGCAATTCATTCCACGTTGCTGGACCTTGGCACGCAAAAGAACGCTGTCCATATGACTTTGTTTTCATGGTGGGAATAATGAGTATACGATTGTCAGAAGAAGAGCGTAAGAGATCGGATAGGTATGTTGGACTAGAGTCCGACAGTGAAACGTAGCACAGATAACAAATTTTGTATTTGATTCTAGATCGAATGGATAGCCAGTGTAGGGCACAGAGCAGCAGGGAGGTGTGCTCTGATCGTGGTACTTTAAGTATGATCCGAGCAGCTGTGTTTTGAACTTTCTGAAGTTTCTAGAGTAGATGAACCAGACAGAATTGAGTTACAATAGTCAAGTCTTGAAAGTACTAATGAACACACAAGTGTTTTAGTGGCATCAACTGAAAGATATTTGCAAACTAAGCTGATGCGTCTCAGCTCAAGATATGCAGCCTTGCATAAGTAGTGAAGGGGGTGAGATTAGCCTCAATGGGAATTAGCATTAAAAACACCCCTGGGTCAGATTAGCCTCAAGGGAAATTTAACATGGAGAAAAATCGTGGGTCAGATTAGCCTCAATGGAAATTTAACATGGAGAAAAATCGTGGGTCAGATTAGCCTCAATGGAAATTTAACATGGAGAAAAAATTGTGGGTCAGATTAGCCTCAATGGAAATTTAACATGGGAATAAATTGTGGGTTAATATACGTACAAGGGGAATTTAACATGGGATTTTTTTTAAAAAAAATTTTTTTTAAAAAAAAAGGGGCAGGCAATTGAAAGGCTATCTCTTTTCGAGAAATATGGCTGGCCCTGAAAAGGGCCTTTGGGTTTTTCTTCTTCTTCTTTTATCTTCTTAACTTTTTCCAACATCTTCTTAATTTGTCCATCATTCCTTTCTTCTTCTTCTTTTCTGTTTCCGGCAGCCAGTCCGGGTGGCCCATGGCCCGGAACTTCTCTTGGATTTTCATCCAGTTTGTGTTCAGTTTTTCTAGTTCATCCTTTTTTCTTGTATTTTCTTCGTCTTTTCTTTCATTGGACCACTTTTCTTTGATCTTCTTGACCTCTTTGGTCAGCACATTCCTCATTAGTTCTTCAGCTTTCTTAAGTTTTTCTAACCCCCACTTCGCGAAACACCAATCTGTCCATTCTACAATGTCTTCTAGAAAGCACCTTGCACTCGTCACATGATCTATTGCTTCTTTTAACTTACCCACTTTGACATACGGTGGGTTAATTAATCCTCTGATTCTCTTCTCCTCGTCCTCTATCATTTCTTTCACGATGTTTACGGCTAAGTGCAGGTTGTTTACTTGTCTTGAGACGAAGTCTTTTGTCACTGCATACCTCCATTCCTGTTCAACCCTTTCTGCTACACTCAATCCATCTACCATCCAATACCAACTTCCCATAAGATCGTTGTATAAAGCTGAAGCTGCTGGCATCTTCTTGTTTGCTTATTCCGTAGAATGAGCTCCAATGGCCAACACTGTTAGTTTTATACTGAAAGTGCGGACGTGATGGAAAACATCCCCCTAAAAACATAAAATTGATCTTACCTAGATCATGACCCAACAACGCGCGGACGTGAAGGAAAACATCCCCCTACTTTCTCATTTCATATAATATAACCCTAACTATACTCTTCACATACGCTAAGAAACCCATAATCTACTATTCACACAAACAAACCTGAGCTCTTACAAGCACCAACACACAAACACATACCCTCACATTTTTTTAAAAAGAGTTAGTATTTATATTCACACTACTCTACTTACACACATTGGCAAATTAATAGTTATTTCTTTTCTAGAGTATTGGGTAGCCCTGAAAAGGGCTGTTGGTTTTTATTTTTTGAACTCCAGATGCACCTATCTAATGGTTGCACCTTCCAGGCCTGGCGCCACACACACATCTTTGACTCCAGTCTCTTTTTACTTTTTGTCTTGAGAGTGCAGAGGCGGGATGATTCGCTTCAGCACCCCAATCCTCTGTCTCGGGAATATTGTATGACATCCTCTCTCCTATTTTCTTTTCCTCTTCTTCCCTCTCTCTTCTCTCCTCCTCTTCCTTCTTTATTCTTGCTTCTTCTACGATAGCCTCCGCTGATAGTTCGTTTACTATGCGCCTGGCATATTCCAGGTGCATCTGGAGTTCTAGCAGATTCACAATCCTTGTATTCATTCTCTTGCTGTTAACAGGTCGACGATGGGCCCAACTGACGATTAGTTTTTAATTTATACTGAAAGCGCGGACGTGAAGGAAAACATCCCCCTAAAAACATAAAATTCATCTTACCTAGATCATTAACAAAAAAAAACAACAACGCGCGGACCTAAAAGAAACACTCACTCACTTTTTTATACTACCCATTCCAATTCTAAAAATTTTTTATAAATCACTTCAATAGACTATTTACATACGCAAAGAAATCCAATCTAACCCCAAATATACACCTCAAACACCAAAAAAAGACATTATTTTAATCTACTATTGACCTAAACTTACGTGAACTGTTACTAACACAAACACACAAACACATACACTCTCACTATCAATAAAGAGTTAGTGTTTATTTTCACACTACTCTACCTACACACATTGGCAAATCGATCGTTATTTCTTTTCTAGAGTATTGGGGTAGCCCTGAAAAGGGCTGTTTTTTTTTTTGTTTGCTATGGCATTCCTTTTTTAGTTTCTAAGAATGCGATGTCCTCTGAGGATAGACTTTCTGGCAATAGGTCTGCTTCTTCGGAAAGAGAAGAAGAACTCTTTGGTGTCGATACGGAAATCGACAAAGCCTCTGTCAGGTTCAGGTTGCTGCTGCTGTTGTTGTTGTTGCTGCTGTTGCTGCTGTTGCTGCTGTCTCTGAAGTCTGTAGTTCTCTGTCCATTCTTCTTTTTCCCTGTTCATTTCTTCTCTGAAGAGTTCTTCTATCAGGTCTTCAGTGACTTTTAACATTCTCACATTCTCTATTTCTTCTGGCTTCGGTATCAGACTGTGTCTGACCCTATGCAAATTCACGTAGGCTTCGTTGAGCTTAGCTAGTTTGGAGCACATCTTCTTAGGAGGATGAGTCGGCAATGGATGGTTAGACTGGAAACAACCCCGGTTCTTAAAGTCAAAGCGCGGACGTGAAGGAAAACATCCCCCACACGGTTTTCGAGCCGCAACGTTCAGTGAGTGTCATGAGAGGGATAGTAAGAAATGAAAGAGCATCAATCCAACATTCTTATAGCTAAACAAAACACAAAGGCATTTTTTTCAAAACACAACATTTTTTATTCAAAAATCACTTAACACTAAACAACAACATTTCTAACATATTTTTTAACAATAATCCAACATGATAACATCAAACATTTTTCTTCAAATACAGTCTACTTTAAACAGGGCTGACAACGTTGTGAATGAAATTGTGATTTCCACTTTTGGAAATCATTAGGCCATTGATGGACGCTACGTTTCCTAGCTTGAGACAAAAGATAAGCATAATGGTCACAAAACCATCGATCTACTTTCACATCGTTTCTAGTAGAAGAACGAGGATCAAAATGAGTCACTAAATGTTCTAAGGAATAGCCCAGGCTGCGATGATGCAGAAAATACACACAGTACTGTCCACACACCAAGGAATCTGTGCCTTGTAATTTCACATTATTGAATCGGGTGGTTTGAGCATTTCTTCTCATAAAGTCGATGATATCGTCTTCCAAAGGGGGCAATCCGTACGAATCGAAATATTCCACACATCCTTCTTGAGGAAAGTAGACGGCTACCCAGTGGGTTCCTGGGAGATGACTGTCGTCCGTGTTGATCACGTAAGCTTGATGGTCTTTAGGTTTGCGATGAGGGAGTTCATCTTTAGCACAGACGACAGGATTCCAAGAAGCCGTATACGAACTGTGGTTTAAAAGGTAATAAAGTTCCCAGGTATCCATTGATTTGTGTGTGCTTTTTTCTTCTTCTTCACAGATAATAATACGTTGTCAATTCGATCCTGACTTTTTGCTTGAAAATGTCTGACGAATAAACGGTTATTCGTTCTGTTTCCTCACTCTGATTCAGGAGAGCTTCGATACGATGGATCTCTTGAGTGGTTAATGGTGGACAAGAATGTTCACGCAAGTCTTTATACCACTGGTGCAGCACGTCTTTGTTCGAGATGAGACTCCAAGCTTCGTCCAGATACTCGTCCAATTTTTCTTCTTGACTTAACATCAGGCATTTATCGTGTTGAATTTGACTGGGATGATCGTTTTGACATCCATAGCAATTTTCCTTGATCAATTCCGTCATTTTGTCGACCAAGTGTTTGGCAAAACAGGAGACTAAATGGGCTTCTTGTTCTGGCCATCTCGACTTCATCATGATCACTTCTTCTTTTTCCACAGTCTCCTCATATTCCATCTTTAAAGTTTCTCCACTAGGTAAAGAGGGAGAACAGTCTTCCATGGTTTCTAATAATCTAGAATGACTTCTCTCAAACTGTTGATTTCTATGGTATTATAGAATTCTGCATACAGGATGACGTTCACCGTTACATCAGGGATTCGGTTTGCAAACTGAATTTCCACACGAATCTGGCCAGATTTTATAGGGTGGAAATGTCCCTCGTCGCTGCCTTGGTCTGGAGTAAAATCGAAAGCCCACAAAGCATAGCCTCCTGCGTAATCCTCGTACGTAATGCCGTGACTGGTGTTGGTTCCTAACTGTCCGGTGGCTTCGTACAGGGACAGGTACGATCTCAAGTAATTCTTCTTGTCAAAGTCAGGTTCGAAAGGCCTGGTACACAAGGTCTTGCCATCGTGACTGACTTCGATCTTGGACACGCCAAAGTGTTGAAAGTAGAAAGGATTTTAGCGATAGCTCCGTTGAAGGCTTCATTTTCGACGATACCAACGATCAAACGTTTGGGTAACTGTCCTTGGAACAGATGATCTTCGATCATGGATCGCTGTCCCTTGGGAATGGTGAAGGTTTTCACTTCCACGCGTCGGATCGGATACTTGGCGGTCGTTCTGCTCAACGTCTGACTGATGTCGTTTCCCACTTTAGGTAACACTTCCACGCGTCGTACGTAGAGCCTGGCTTCCTCAATGACAGTTTTGCAAGCGGTAGTACCTATCAAATGGAAAGCGGCACTGCTACGATTCAGTCTCAGGCGGACATTCACTCCGTTCAGCAAATATTTCTCTTGCAACCACATGTCCAAATGCAAACGATCCATCAGTTCTAAACTATTTTCTCTTTTGATTCTGTTTCTTCGTTCTATAAATCCGTCATTGTTTGGTGTTTTTTTTTGCATCAATTTCGAATTCTTCAAACTGGCCTGCTTCGTCAGCTTCCCATAGCACACAGGCATTGAGATGAGTGTTCTTGGCGTCTATTCCGTACGTCAAGAGATTTTCCAGGTACGCTCGATAAGGGTAAGTATCCATGCTGCTGCTGACCAGTTTGTTGTTCAAGTACAAGTCCACTCCGCTAAACAAGGAATGCATGAAATTGTTGACGGGAGCTATTACCTCATCGCCATCTAGGGGTGAATTGTCCTCATCGACAACTTCGACTTTCAAGTACAAGTAACTGCTATTCAGATCGATGTAATCTTCGGGCTGTCCTTTGATTTCAAACTCGATGGGAGCTGAGGCTGTCAATGAGGAGACGGGGTGAAATTCCACCCATTGGGATTCTTGCATCGTCATCATGGTGGGGGGCATGGCAAACAGATCCAGTTCCGTCTTGGAACAGGCGCAAGACTCTCGGTGCATCATTTTTTTTATTTGCTGTGTCTCAAGAATCGAAAACGTCTAAGTCTCGAACGGTTCTTCTTTTCTTAGCCTTTCTCGCTTGAAGTCTGGTGAAAGTGTGTTTTCTTCGTCGTCTCTTTCTTCCTTGTCCTTGCTGAATGCCTGACTCGGTAGCGTGCAGGGCATTTATAGGTGTGTCTCGTCGGCCTAAAATGTCTTTACCCGTTTGCAGCAAGACATTTTTGCCAGCCCTCATGAAGGCTTCTTTAGGGTTTTGTTTGTTGATGATGACATTTTGGAGAAATTCTTTGCCTTGCGTCAGTGCCGCATCTTTCAAGGCGTGCAATCCGCGTGTCACCATCGGTTTCAACACCGGGGCCACCGAACGAAAGGCCGATTTTAACATGTCTCCTAAACCGTGTCCTCGCTGTCGTGCAACCCCTCGGTACACTGGATACATGACTTACTTACGAGTCGTGAGAAAACCGTTTTCGAAAATGGAGTTTCACCGTGACTTTTCCTTTGGTGAATGGAATATTTTGTCCCAAATCTCCTTTTATAGTAATGTTGACCGTGTCCAAATACGACTTGCTGACCGGCAAATAGTGAGGATGGACAAATTCGCGGTGGACGTGGTAAGTGTTTCCACCTTCCTCGTCAGCGTTTGCGGCAGAATCCACTTTGAAAGGAATGACACGCAGTAACGGTACGGAGGTGTGTCCAACCACGTTGTATTCCACCACATCGGAATACACAAACATCAAATTCAGTCCTTGGTTCAGTTCTACCGGGGTACGAAAATACTTGACAAAAGTCTCGTTGTCAGAAATGACTGCTAATTCGGGTTTTTGTTCTACTTTCTTCCTCAGCTCCATGTCACCGCCCAACATGTCAAACAATTCAGGACAAAATAAGAAAGAGATGATTTTGGGCCCCTCAGGAAATTTTATCAGGAAGCGACGAGCTGTTTTGTGGTACTCCAGGGTGACACTTTTTTTGACACTTTCCAAAGCTTTCAGAAACACACCATTAAACCTAGTGGCTATGGTGCTGACCAAATGTTGACCACTAAAATAATAGCCTGGGGGAATGAACAAGTGATAGGTGGTCCACTTTTGAATTTTTGTGGGAGGGGTTTTCTTGTCATATCGGACATTGGTATCCATCCACTGTTGCAATTGTTCGTCATGAACTTCCACATCAAATTTATTTTGATTGGGAAGGACATTGAGGACTTGGGTCGGGTGAATCATTTCTACTAAAGCCACTTCCCAATGGGCTTCGTGATCTAAGGCGATGGCTTGAGGTAATTTAGCCGTGTAACAGCACAACGTGTTGTGGGGAAACACCTCCATGGAACTGTCACTGGGTAAGGTTAAGTAAAATTGGTTTTCGTGACTCATAATTCCAGAGTTCTGTGGCTGTCCGATATTACTGGACGTCAGAGGCGTGTCTCCGCCCAAAATGGGGTTCTGGTTGTGGTTGTTGGAGTGGTGACTGACACTGGCACTGGACACAAGGTTCCCGTTCGAGGAAAATTTCAGGGAGGGATTGGGAAGCAGGTAACCGATGCAACTACTCAATAAAATGGTCCACAATTGTTTGTCTCCTTGTTGCAAACTCAAATTGGCAATGGCAGCCCCGATGACACAATACACCACGAAGATTTGGCAGAAAAAGACGATTTGCGTTTTAGGCACACGTTCTCCACACCACACCCACAAGGGTTGTTTTTGTAAATCTTGCACAGAAGAACTGGGTGAAGAAGGAGTGGTCGACGTAGCTGCATCTTTTGTGTGAAAGGGCATGATGGTCACTTCTTTTTATAGTCGATGACTTGCGAAGCGTCGATCCAAGAATCGAAACTGGGTGGATATCCTTTCCAACGTACTTTGACTTCCTTGACACGTCGTTTGCCCACTTTACGGGTTCTGCGTTCGAGAATGCTTTCGATGTCGTACACGTCGTCTTCTTTTTTGGTCACACGTTGTAACTCGGGCAAATAAAACGTTCCTTTGAGCACTTCTCCGTTCATGTCTTCCAATTTATAGACGGCAGGATGACGGCCATGCACTCGTCCAGTGACGCGAAACAATTCGGTCGTCCAGTTAGGTAAGTAACCTTTGTCGAAAGTGCGTTTGGTTTTGCCAATGCGCACCCAATCTCCTACGGCCAACTCTCCACTTTTCTTGGGGACAGCCCTCGTCGGGGACGTACCAAACAGGCGCTCAAACACCAACACTTCGTTCTCGGGAGTCACGTCTTGCGGGGCACGTCCGATGCTTCGATGGTAAGATTGGTTGTACGCTTGCACCAGGTGCGGTAAGATGTACTTCAGAGTGTGGTGATGCGTAAAATATTTCCACATGCGTTCTTTCAAAGTACGTTGAAAACGTTCCACGATGCTGGCTTTGGTTTCGGGATTCTCGGTGGTAAAAAAATGAATGTCACGTTTCTTTAATTCTTTTTGGAAAGCTTGGTTCAGAAATTCGGTGCCTTTGTCCGTTTGCCATCGAAGAGGGTGACGACCGCTTTGTTTCAACACCCGTTGTAGGGCTCGCACTAACTCGCTGCTCGATTTGGAAGTCAAGGGCACGACCCAGGCAAATTTGGAAAAGACGTCGATGACACAAAACAAATATTTGTAGTCACGATTGTAGCTGGACAAATGAGAGACATCGGCTAAATCGGCTTGCCATTGATGATCGATGCCTTCCACTCGGGTGCGACTTCTGGCAAACTTGCGTCGAATGGGTTTGTGTAAAGTGTAGGTAGCTTGTTCTTGTAACCATCGTTGCACTTGAGGTAAACGGAGACTTTTCAGTCGAGTTTTGGCAGCACGATACAATTTTTGAACTCCTGCGTAACCTGCAGGATGGGAGGGATCGTAGTAAATGCTGGCTAAGACTTTTTCCATTTTTATGTTTTGTGTTGATTGGTGTGTTAATAAGACACCCACTCTTGGAGGATGCTAGTCTTTTTCTCTTGGGGTATTTTCTTGGATTGCAATGCTTTGCGTGTGCGACCGGCAATAGGTGTCGAAGAGGAGGATGTCTGAGCGGGGGATATCGGTTCTTGTTTCACTTCTGTCTTCACTTCTGTCTTCACTTTCGTTTTCTCTTGTGATGAAGAAGGGGTGGCCATCATCTTTTTAATCCATCCAATTCTGGAGGTAGGTGGTGTTGTTAACTTGCGTACTTTTTCTGGTGGAGTTTGAAACCCTTCTTCTTCTTCTTCTTTTCCTTTTTCTGTCTTGGTCACTGGTTGTGGTGGGACTGGTACTGGTACTGGTGATGGTGCTAGACTTTTCATCAAGGTCTTAAAATCTTTCAGAGTTGGTAGAGCTGTTTCGTCTAAAGCTTTCTGGTGAAAGAGTTGCAGTCGTTGCAAAAGTTGACCGTACTTTTGCGATTTTTCTGTTTCGGACAAATCTTGGCGATCCATCAAGGACTGCAATTCGTGTTGTAACTGTGACATCTCGCTCAAATTGGGATTGGGAGGTAAATGCGGGGTGCGTTGTTCTTGCCAACGATGGTATTCCATCCATCGTTTGTAAGGCACTAAAGCTAGTTTTCGTCCTTCCATGGAGTTGTCAGGGGTCTATTCTGAGATCTTGGGACTTCCGAAGGCCTTTTTATCTTGCTCCCACCAGTCCTCCCAACATGGTTCCCAAGACTCCTTTCAGTATGGGTCCTAACAAGAGAGGCAAAATGCCTCCACGTTGGACCAACATCTTCTTCTTTTGATGAATGGGAATTTTCTTTTGAACCATTTTCCGAATAACATGACGATGTTTGCCTAAGCATTGTTTCTGGTGTTTGGACAAAGGGATCGTGCCTTTCAAAACGTTCAAACAACATTCGCACACGGTATCGATGACCTCTTTGGAGGCCGTTTGAATGAGTTATTTTCGTAGTAGTGGAGAAGCTTTGGACAGGACAGATAACAGGTCCCCATGTTTGGCTAAACGTGGTGGCAGTCCTTTCCTTTTCTTTCCTTGGGGTTTTCTGGAGGGTGACATCTTTGAGTCTTTAGGAGCACCAAAAAACACTGATACCCTACTCGGTCACAGGCCTTTTTTATACTGGAACGCGTCGCCACTGATTGTCCTTACGGCGTATCAGTTTGAGGACAGGCATGACACGTCGTGCAGGGGTACGCAACGGACTAAATCGAGCCAGTTCTTGCTTGGACAAATCCAGTAAACTTTGTAACATGCCCGATCTTTCATGGACTTTGATTTTGGGAGAAGGTACTTTGTGAGCAGCAGCCACTGCCGTTAAATTGGAGGGTCCTGCTACTGGGGAAGTTCTTTTGGGGGTCATCAACGGAGAAGTTCTTGGTGTGATCAACGTCTCCAAGTACTCTTCAGTTCCTGGTGTCATCAACGGAGAAGTGGACAAACGTGAGGATGCCGGAGACGCAGTCACTGCCGTGGCAGGTCGTGGTTTGCGAGTGTAAGGTTGTGTCCTGGCCGCAGTGCCTCTCTTGCGACTAGTTTTCTTCTGTGGACTTTTCTTTTTCTGGGGACTTTTTTTCTGTTTCTTTTTCTGGGGGCTTCTTTTCTTTTTCCGGGGTGGTGTCTGGTAAGAGGAGGGTCCCGCCACTGGAGAAGTTCTTCTCTTTGGGGACCTGGTCTTTTTCTTTTTCTTCTTGGGGCTTCGTTGGACTTTTGTCTTGGGTATAACTTTGGGGGCATTTGGATCCCATCTTAAGAGTGAGCGAATGATGACACCTCCTAGAGTACCGCTCCCTCCAGGTTTCAAAATGATTTGTTTTTTGGTTTGAGTGTCGATGCGGGGATCGGCCAGTTGGACCAAAGCGACTTTGTTTCGATCGAAAAAGCGTTGGGTTTGATGAGGAATCTGAATGATTCCTTGGAGTAATTGACGTGCCGTCACCGTGAACCATCGTAAGACTTCTTTGAGACTAGCTTCTAAGACACGAGCTCGTGTTTGTGGATCTTTTTCTCGACTGATGCCATACAAGGCACGAATCAATTTGACGGGAAGATGCGACTGAAGGGACGTCATGTTCACACTGTGTGAGACAGACGAAAAAGGGTCTGAGGTTTTTATAGATTTTTTTATGGGGAGTGAAATGAAGTCGAGGACGGAGACGTGTACAGGACAGGCCCTCCGTCTTGGCACCAGTGGTGAAACAAGTGGGTACGAAATCGCAAATCCTCGGGAGTCGTAGGTTTCAAATCGACGAGTAAATAGGCGTGTGGCGTTTGAGTGGCATCGTCGTACGCCTGAGTCAGCCAAGGCGTTCCTAACTGTTTGGCTAAGACTTGCACTTGCGATTTATCTCGAGGGCTTTTAAACAAGACCACGTAATGCGCATTGAGACTGATGGTGCGATGGGCTTTACTTTGTTGAAACAAATTTTGGGTGATGTAAACGACACTGGCATTACGGTGATGCCCTTTGCGCGTGAACCACAGTTTAATTTCTTCTTCGTCTTCTCCTAACATGTCGTCGAAAATGACCAAATGGGTTTGACGGGAGTCAGAGACGATGCCGTCGTCTTCTTTAGGAATGCCTTCCACAAACACGATGGAATCGCCTTGACTTTCTCGCAAGAGGCTGTTCGCCGATTGCCACTCTTTGTAACACCACACGATCCGTTGAGGGGGTCGATCGATCAAATGATGTTTATGTTCGATCAAACGTTTGACGAATTCGGTTTTGCCTGAACCGCTAGGTCCAGCAATGAGCATGTTAAAGGGATGGCGAAGATACAAAGCCTCCCAACTGGCACGATCTAAGTGTTCGTCGATGACTTTGACAGTAGAGGAAGAGGGAGCAGAGACAGCAGAGATATCCATTGTGTGAGAAATGTCTCTTGTGACACGAAAAAACAAACAAGACAAGAGTTTATATACTTTTTCAGAACACGTTTATTGAATGTTTTTTTTTCAAACATGAATACGAAAGACAAAAATACATAAAAGCCAAAGGCTTAAGTACAAGGATAAAAGGCACATGATAACTATGAACGTGGAATAAACACAAGTGTCTGTACAACATGTTTTGGGTATGTTCTAACCAGTTCTATAGTAGGGGGTAAGGTCACACAAGTGTCCTCCCGAAAGAGTCTTTCAGGCCTGTCCACGACAGTCCTGTCCTGGGTGACGGGTTCTTCTGGCACCGTCACTAACACGGGTTGAAAAGTAACTTTTTTCCTTGAACAACTCTCGTGCATACTGGGCCACTTCTTGGGTCCAAGCCTCAAAACCCCATTCTTTCCAGGCACGGACATCTGTCCAATGGGGATGTAAGTCACAAGCTACACACACATCGTCATACACGTCTTCGGTAGCTACAAGTTGACGAATCTTTTTTTCCTGTTGAGGTCGAGAAGTGTCCAGATGAAAACGCAAGGCTTTGAGCAAAAGGAGTTTTTCGTGACCATTTAAGGCCATTGAGGTGGTAAGTACTGATCGTAAAGAGTCCACAAAGAATCGGCTGGTAAACGAAATCCCAGAAAACAAGTCACTAAGACACACACCACTTGTCGTCCCAAATTGAATGGATACAGTTCTTGTAATAATCGATGGTAATGATCCACGGTTTGAATATGGCCATTGAGTTCCTTCCACGGAATCTGTTCAATGACATGTGACATAAGCCGTGGCATGGCAGCCTGTTTTTATATTCTCTTTTTTTCGGATGCAATACACGTACTTTCTAGCCAGAGATCTTCGTTCTCCAGTAGGGAATCTAAATCTTGCATACTGTAACCGTACAATTCACAAAAGTAATCCACATAGTGAGTAATTTCTGACCACTGCCATTCAGGGTAACGTCCAAGAATGTCACTGAACTCTTTTGATGTAAACGGTCTAAAGCGATATAATAGGATGAATGCACCCTTGACCCAAAGAAATCTAACACACTGGTTGACTTTTTTTACTTTCCTCTTATGAATTTCTAGACACAAAAGTTCTACAGTGACCCATTGAGATTTCACTCTGGCAAACCCCTGCCAAACTTCCTTGTAAATCTTCTCTTGCAGTTCTTTAGGTAATGATTCAATATCGTTTTTGAAATGAAGTTTAAATACTGGTCTCGGTGATGTCCAACATTTGACTCCTAGCCAATCTGGTTTCTTCTTCGTCAACGACATGGTAAGAAGTTATTTCAATGTCTCGGTCCCACTAAGGGTAAGTAATGACAATTCGGTGACCATCGAGCATGTTCTACGTAGGCCGAATCTTGCGGTTCCCAGTGGTGAAGTGACACACCGCAACTGAAGCACTTGACTTTGTCTCCTTCGCCCAAGTAGAAAAATCCGGCTCTGGCTAATTCTTCGGGGGTCGGTCCTCCCAGATACTTAGGCCATTTTCCTTTAAACGATTGAAGACGATTTTCAAAGTCGCAGTATTCCGACAAACGCACAGGGAACGAATATTCGTCTTTCACAGGTTCGTTTCGATGAGGGTTGAGTGACATGGGTAGGAGTTTGCTCAGGGCTGGATGACATCCGTATGGGGGTAGACGTGAAGGTGAACATTCCCCTTTAAAACGAAACCCAGTAAAATGTACAAGAGGACGAGCGGCATCGCTTTCCCATCCCACAGGTTTGACACGCACAGCATCACTTTCCATGATAGGTGTAGGGACACTAAAGTTCCCATGATGCTTTACGGCATCGCTCAGGTCACAACGTACAGCATCGTACCCATCGCAAGGCTCACAATCGCATTCCACTTCCGAAGCCTCACACTTGAATTGTGCCTTTCTAAACAACTTGTTCTGTGTTTCTCTGAAAGTGTTCATCTTGTTTGCTCGGTCTTGGTAGTCACAATGAACTATCGATCTTGACCATAGCCCCTTTTTATACTAGTCGCAATGCAGTCTCCAGCTTGTACATCTTTCCTTTTTTACGTTTTTTGTGTCCTGTTCTGGAAGGTATCGTCTCTAAGGTACCGTCAACATTGTACCGTAGTGTGATGGGTGGAAAGGCCATAGAAAGGTAAGGGCAATGCGGAGACCATCGAGTATGTTCCAGAATAGCTGAATCTTTATAGATACATAGATCCATTCGTAACTTCAGTCCGCAAGCGAAACACTGTACCTCGTATCCCAATCCTGACTCAGGTCCCAAGTAGACAAATCCTCTTCTAGCTAAAACATGCGAAAAAGGTAATCCTTCCCTATCCGTAGGCCATTTTTGAAACGTGTCCAATCGACGGGCACAATCACAATAGTCAGGTAAGAAGACTGGAAAATGGTAGGGTTTGAACTTGGAGTTCTCATCGGGTTTCTCACTCGATTCTTGCTGTGGCGAAGTCATCTTTCTGGTGGGTGACTATCCTCTTACAACCAATGTTTTATACCAACGTGTCCATACGGTAAGGTGAAATGATTGGGAAGTCGAACTCGCTTCTGGTACACGATTTGATAGACTTTTTCCAAGGACCGACTGACGATGTGGTGAGTGGGTAAACGTACAATCTTGTTCGGTTGGTGAGTGGTCACTTTAAAGTTTCCATCCTCTCCGGATTGCAAGGCTTCTTTCAATACCCCAAAGTTGACCACTCGACTGGTACGATAATTCAGAGTCAGTACTTTCACTTTGCACGTCGTGTGCACTTCTCCTTGTTTGTCCCGGTATTCGTAGCCGTAATTTTTGGGACCGCCACTGACGAAACTTAGAATCTTGTCGTCGGGATGCTCGTCTGTCCAGGCTCCTAAACGGTCTCCTTCGATGTCAGGGTGATGTTGAATCGGGTGATGGATGTAAATGCAACTGTCCGTGTCAAAGTACAGGACGCGTTCTTCTAACAGTTCTAAAGCTTCGTACAATTTTAAGCGAGCATGAGCTGTCACGTAAGCCGCAATGATGACATTTCCAAAAGGTTCGTCTTGTACAAAGTCCAGATCTTCTTCGTAATTGACCAAGATTAAATTCTCTCGAACGACGTCCACGTGTTTCATGTATTTGGTTTTGTCGTGAATCATCTGGAAGTAGCGGGAAGATTCTGTCAAATATTCCGTCTTGGGTAAACACGGTCGTTGTGCCATTTTACCCCACAAGCAACTTAACATCACTTTGGCAAACGATCGCCTGCCTTCGTTTTTCTCGATGTGGTCTAAAGTGATGCCTTCTTGTTCGTAGTATTTCTCTTTGAATTGTATTTGGTCTTCGGGAGTGTGACACCAGGAAGGATAGCCGCTGGCTTCTTGCTTCAGTTTCAAAAAGGCATCCACGTAGTCGGCGAAAATGCCTTTCTGAGTAGGGTCACCCTTGCGGTATTGTTGTGTCTTGGGAAAGTGGCAAATTTCGTACACTTCTAACAGTTGGTATCCCATGTCCATAGCTTTGAACAATTCTACGCTGACCCAGGTTCCCGTCAAGGCACGTTCTTCCTGGCTGTGCTGACAAGGTTGGTCTTGGTTGCACGTTTCGGCACAAGTACGGCACAAGGGAAACATCAGTTTGCCTTGACAATGGTGAGGTAAGACGGGATGGCATAGGTTCGTGGGAGGCAAAACTTTGCACTTGATCAAGCCTTCGTATTGTCGAATGTTGACCAGGTCAATGTGTTCCGTCAGCAATTGCGGGTGCCCTACAGGAAAGCGACAATATTTGCACAAGTAGGGATACAGCGAACACACGTCCAAGTATTTGATTTCTTCTCCTTTCTCTTCGTCGGCTTGGTACAGCAAACAGGTGGCATTGGTCCTTCCTCCATACAAACTATCCCTCGGGTTCAGCGGGTCCATGAACTGGTAACTTTCCACGAGGCGTTTAAACTCGGGATCGGTTTTCATACGGTGATCGTACTCGTGTTCCCACATTTCCACCACTTGGTATCCTTGCTGTTCTAACTTTAGGCGTCGCTGACAAGTGTCCTGGTACAAGTCTTCCATGGTTCGTTGCAAAAACTGATCTTTAGTGCCACGGTCAGGGTAACAGACGGGACATCCGTGAAATAAGCAACCGTTAAACTCGTACACGATCTTGGGGTTTTCTAAGTCCCAGCCATCGACCGAATACGTTCCGATGGTCTTTTCGCCCCCTCCGTTGTGGGCATGCTGAATCCACTTGTCTTCCTTGTCGCACAAGTAATGTAACCAACGTAGGGCTTTGACCGAGTATTGACGCTTGACATAGTTGGTCGTTTGAGGACTGATGACAGCCACGGTCTTTTGAGGCATGAATCGTTGGCGGTACACTAAGGAACACGCTTTGGCAATGGTGCAAGCTTCTTTCAAAGGATCGACCCCTCCGTGTTCCATGAACAGTTCTCGAAATTTTCCACAGCAACGTCGTAAAATGTCCACGTCGGAACGACAATACTTTAACATTTCTTCCTGAAAGTCGAAAGGGTCCGAGGCGTGAGCCTGGTACCAAGCGTAGAAAGCTTCTCGTTGTTCGGGGTCGTAATAGTGAGCCTCAGGCAAATGGGGTAGAACGGCGTGTTGATTAGCTTCCGTATTGAAAAAGTGTGGAAAGTACCCTTTAGCCATTTCTGTCATTCCAAACGTTTTAGGTATTCAACTCAAAGGCATGGCCAAATAGCTCATCGAATCTTTAAACTGTACTTGTCCCACTTGCATGAAAATGATTTTGGCTCCGTTCAAAGTCACTTTAGGACGCTCGGTGCCTTGTTCCGTATAGTACCTCAAAAGAAACTGTCCATCGTATCCGGAGAAATTGTGAGCCATCACCGTGGCATGACGATGACAATCTCCGTAACGTTCGATGTCCTCTTGGCTCCACGTCTTGTCGACGGGGTCTAAGACCCATTGGGCAAAATCGGCTAACGTGTTCGGTCCTCGAAAGATTTTTTCACGCCCTCCAGGAATCTTGCTGCAGTGAGGGCAATGACTGAAGATAGGTTCTTGAATACACTTCTCGCACGCTCGATGAGCCACGCAGAAATTAGGAATGTGAATGCCAGTCTCTTGCATGCATTCGAAATCGAAAAAGATGAAATTGCTTTTCTTCTTGTGACCGTCCTCTTTCTCTGGTGGGGGTTGGTATTTTTGCACGTAGCATTGGTGTTCCAAGTCCACGATGTGGTGACAAATGTGACATTTTTTCTTTCCTGAACATACGTGTGCCTTGGTATTATTGGTACGTTTGACTTGTTCACACGTAGAGCACAATCTCAGCAGTTGACAAGCGCATTTCTTCTGTGAACCTTGCGTTTTCAGATGTTGTTGGTAACAGGTAGGGCTGACAAACGTGCGCAGACAAGTTGAACAAGGCACTGGTTCTTCGCTCAGACAGGGTGAAGAGGCCAAACATCCTGAGCATTTCAATCCACAATGCTTGTGTTGCTCTCGATTGTTATAACCATGGTCACATTTCTCACAGTAATAACTGTACCCCAGGAATCCGGTGATACTGGTAATGGTATCGAAATGTTCATCGTGATGATAAAGGTGAATGTATTTTCCGTCCTTAAAGTCTTGGCCTCGAAACAACAAAGGCCCACGCATTTCTTGAGGGTGCACTTTCAAGGTGTAGCGTGGAGGTAGGACATCTTGCAATTTTTGCATCTCAGGAATGCCACAGGGTGTGTCTTTGGACAGGCCAGCTTGTTGCAACAGGAGTTCTGCTTCGTTTCGTTGTTTGACTCGGTCCGATTGTCGAATAGTTTTCCAGGTTCTTTTCCATTCTTGTCGTTCTTGTTGGCATAGGTTCGTCCCACCACGATGGCACGGGCTAAACACATCTGGTCTTGAGGGTTGTGAATTTGGACGAGGCTCTTTTTGGTACTGCGAAGTTCGTTCACCAATAACACCTTATTGCGTTGTCCGGTCCCTTGAGGAGGAGAGACGTGAGTCATGTCCAGTGTGGCTTTTCCATCGGTGATGTCAAACTGGTCATTCGATTGTTGAACGTGTTGAATCTTGTCCATGACTTTGGAAGCGGTCAATTCTGCAGGGGTGCTCAACTCGATCCAAACAGGGATTTCAAACCGTCGTGTTGTATGGAAAGTCTCAAGCGATCGTCTTCTTTGGGTTGACATTGTCGCTTGAGTGCAGTGAGCAAAGAATCCCACACCCCAGTGATAAACACTTCTGCTTTCTCTAACGGCACTTCAGCCTTGAAATCTTTAAACTTCACCGTGTATTTGTAAGCCGTGGTTCTAAATTTCCTAGAGGAGCCCTTTTCCGTCTCTCGAATGGAATAGTACTTTTCAGGGTTGACTATGGGTGGTGAACTTGGTTTAGAGGGTTCGGATTCTGGTTCACTCATGTCCTCTTCAAAATCACTGGCATGAATTTGTGCCAAGATTTCAGCCCTGGTACGAGGCGATAGATCACGTTTCTGCCTCTTACTTTTTTCTTCTTCTTCTTTCTTCTCGAATGAATAGGATCGTTTCATCTTGAGTGAAAAACGTCAAATGACTCAAGTTCAAACACCATAGACTAATTTATAGTCATGGTAGACTAGCGTATATAAAAGGGTGTGTGTCTTGTTCTTTCACTATTCATTTCACTCTCAAGCCGAGCACAACGATGGAAGAGACTAACCAAATCGAACGTTTCGTCAGAGCTTTGCGAGGGGTCATTAGAAAATTCTCTTCCGACCAGCCTACGGACTACTCTCCTTCCTTTAGAGATAAAAGTCAGGATACTTGCTATATCTGTCAGAAGAAAGGGCATTGGTCTTCAGAATGTCCAGACCGTCAAAAAAGAAAAAAAACAGGGGATAAAAAAGACAAAAGTCAAGATACCTGTTATTATTGTAAAGAAAAAGGACATTGGTCTCCAGATTGCCCAAAAAAGAAACAAGAGGAGTCAGAAGAAAAGAGGAATTCTTCAGAAGAAGAGAGGGATTCTTCAGAGGAAGAGAGGGATTCTTCTGAGGAAGAAAGAAGACAGGTGAAGAAAAAGAAACAGGAGAAAAAAAGAAAAAGGGAAGAAAGCGAGGAGGAAGAAGAAGAGGAAAAGAGTGTAACGGTGAAGAAATTCAAAAAACAGAGAGACTAAACAAGGAGAAAAGAAGAAATCAATGAACTTTTAATTAAAGTGTTTTGTTATGAATTGGATTGTAAAAAAAATGGAGAAAAGAATAAATGAATGATATAAGGTAAGTGTCTTTGAGTTTTGATTTTAAAATAAGAACGTACACTCACGCACTCATACACAGACACGTACAATAAGGGTAAAATGGGCTGTTAAATATTTCCTTTGAGTTATTGGCAAATTGAAAGGCTATCTCTTTTTCGAGAAATATGGCTGGCCCTGAAAAGGGCCTTTTTTATTTCGGTGTAGGGGTGAGTTTAACCAATCAACTTTAACTGCCTTATGCGTTTGCCACGGCCAAGGCCTACTTCTGAACTGCGTAATGTTGATGATTGGGTTGAAATCACTAAGGGTGGTACGGTAGGCTTAGTCACAGGGTTGACGTGTTTAGCTCGGGAAGGTCGTATTCTCTTCGGTCGTAATAAAGAAATCTGATACATTTGTTTCAGACTTCTTAACTCCGCTAAAATGTCGAACAGTACCGTGACCGTTTGATTTTCACCCTCTTGTTTCTTTGCTGCTACTTCTTCTTGCTGTTGTTGCTGTTGTTTTTTTCTTACCTCTTCTTCTTCTTGCTGCTGTAGGAGAAAAGCTTGTTCGGCTTCCTTTTGTCGTTGTATAAATTTCTCCAATTCTTCTTTCTGTCTCTGTCTAAAATTATCCACTTGCGGTAATGAAGAAGGTAACGAAGGTTCCTGAACATATTCTTGCGAGGAGAGAAAATCCACAAAATCCCAATTCACCTCTTCTGAAAGTAAGTCCGGGTTCCCTTGGGCGGTCTCCCCTACTGGTGCACCCCACTGGATCGTTTTCTGAGTTTCCGTCATGTTGAATCACTGTCGCATAGATTGACTGCACACAAGCGCTAGCGAATCTATATTGACTACGTGACGTCACAGACTGCTCTCTTCGGATTGGATGAGGGCTGACTGAATTTCGTAACGCGTGTTCGGATTGGTGAATGAACTCAATCCGTTTCAATCCTACCTCTGCCTATAAATAAGCGCAGTTGACTGCATTGATTCACCTGTTCTCGTCGCTTCAAGATGTGGACCACAGTTGAGTCATCCACCCTTGAGTCTTCCATGATGTTTCGGACAGACTTGCTCATGTATGTCCGATCCAAGTGGACTGTTGTCCACAGGACAAACACCAGCCTGTGGATACGTAGGATCTACGTTGAAAGACAAGGATGCCTGAAAAGAGTGCTGATTTACGGACCAACAGTGAGACGCAGCCTAAGGACAAGAAGAAGACCAATGCAGTGACCTTTATGTTAATGAATACATTAACATAAACCCAAAGGCCCTTTTCAGGGCCAGCCATATTTCTCGAAAAGAGATAGCCTTTCAATTGCCTGCCCCCTTTTTTTAAAAAAATTTTTTTTAAAAAATCCCATGTTAAATTCCCCTTGTACGTATATTAACCCACAATTTATTCCCATGTTAAATTTCCATTGAGGCTAATCTGACCCACAATTTTTTCTCCATGTTAAATTTCCATTGAGGCTAATCTGACCCACGATTTTTCTCCATGTTAAATTTCCATTGAGGCTAATCTGACCCACGATTTTTCTCCATGTTAAATTTCCCTTGAGGCTAATCTGACCCAGGGGTGTTTTTAATGCTAATTCCCATTGAGGCTAATTTCACCCCCTTGACTACTTGCATATGTTCATGACATGTTGGTGCAATGTGAGAGTACTGTCCAGAGTAACACCTAGGTTTCGTACTGATTGTGTGAATTTAATGTTGACGTTGCTGATATTTATTGTTTGAGGTAAAGGATGTGAATGAGAAAGTCTTTGTGTTGTGATCAGAATGGCCTCAGTTTTATCATCATTCATCTGCAGCTTGTTACATGTCATCCATAATTTCACATCAGAAATGCACCTCTGTACACCTTGGATGGTAGCATCAACTTCAGTTGGGTGGCTAGATTTGTATAGTTGGGTGTCATCAGCGTACAATTGGTGAGACACTGGATGATGATCTATGACACTTGAGAGTGGCTGAGTGTACAGAATAAAGAGAACAGGTCCAAGAACAGATTCATGTGGAACACCACAACATAGATCAACTGGGCTGGAGTGTATTCCATTTGCAGATACAATTTGTATCCTATTGACCTAGTAGGACTTCAACCACAGTAAGGCTGTATCATGAATGCCAAATACATGATGGAGAAGGTGAAGTATTATATCATGGTCTATTGCGTCAAATGATGCAGACAAATCAAGGAGGGTGAGGACTGTAATCTTTCCACTATCCAACGCAGAGAGAATGTCATTAACTACTTTTAGAAGAGCAGTTTCAGTACTGTGATAAGTGCGATATGCAGATTGTATATTGCTAAAAAGACTGTTTGAGTTTAGATGAGATACAAGCTGGGATAGAACAAATTTTTCTAAGATTTTTGATATGATGGGAGATTAGAAACTGGGCGGTAGTTCTTTAAATCGTTATGGTCTAGTGTTGGTTTCTTCAGTAGAGGCTTTACAATGGCAGTTTTGAAAAATGATGGGAATTCCCCGGATGAGAGGAGGTATTAATAACATCAGTTAGTGAAGGCAGTACTGGATCTAAGCACTCAAGCAGCACTGATGTTGTAATTGGATCAAGTTCGCATGACTTTGGCGCACTCGTCATCAGGATTGTACGTACAAAATTCATAGAGATAGGTTGAAATGCTGCTAATGGTTGCCGCTCAAATTCTGTATCCCAACTGTATGGTGACGACGAGTCAATTGAAATTGTGGTGTCAAGCTTATCTCTAATGGTTTGTTCTTTGTCACGAAAGAAATTTGCAAACATGTCGGGAAAGTCGACTGGAGAGAAGATAGTTGGAAGTGGTGTTGATTTGTTCCTTGACATTAGCTTGTTTGTAATCTCGAAGAGCTCTTTGCAGCTGGAACTTTACATGTTCTTAGTAGTATAGTGGGCTGATTTCGCTGCATGGACTATATTTGTGACATTCTTCTTAGCGACTTCATAGATTTGCTTATGAATAGTGAGTCTGGTGGAAAGCCAGAGCCTCTCAGCTTTACGGCGGTCTCTTTTAGCAGTGCGAAGCTGGTCCTTAACACTGCTATACCATGGAGAACACTTTTGAATTGATAGTCTGCACTTGGTAGCTGGGGCATGTTTGTCAAGCAATGAACGCAGACAGTTATCGAGTTGTTCTGTGGTAGGAGGTAAGCAAATTGTTAGGTTAGCTTGGATGTCGTGCATTAGTTTGGTTCTATTTATCATACGGAGGTTTCTCTTAGTAGCAGATAAAGGTAGAGGGTTAGGGACTGATACGTCAAGATGGCATATAATGCAGAGGTGATCTGAGGCAAGGTCATGGGATACCAGGGATGACCGTAGAATGTTATCATCAGGTCTATGAAGAATCCAGTCTAAAATGTGACCATGTTTTTGGGTGGGCTGGTTAACTGACTGTTTGAGGTTGAAAACATTAATGGAATCTATGAGGTTTGATGTATTTGAGCTTCTGGGACAGTCAAAGTGAAAGTTGAAATCTCCAAGAATAATCAGGTTGCCACCTATCAAATTTCCATAGTCCAGGAGATTCGGAAACCTCTCCAAAAAGAGAGAGTCAGCCAGCTTGTTTTTCTACTAGGAGGAGGGCGGTATAGGCAGAAAAAATGGACTGACCTTTGCTCCAGTGTGAGTGTGGTTTGGACTAGTTCAAACGATGTGTGGTCCAAATTGAATGTTGTGGTGTAGTTAAGACGTTTTATCATGGAGTTATCTGTGATGACAGCAATTCCACCTCCTCGAGAATTACGGGGGAACGACTTAATGGAGTAACCAGTGGGTGTTAGATCCGCACACTTGGGTTCATCGCCTGATGTCTTTAGATATGTTTCTGTCATGAAAAATGAATCAACATTTTGGTCGTTGATAAAATTAACTATTTCTGTGCGCTTTTTCGGTGGTCCTACTGACTGGGCATTGAATAATGCAATGCGTAGAGGTATTTCTTCGATAGCTGACACAAAGGTTGACGAACTAATAGGGATTTGAATTAGGTTATCTAAATTAACGGTCAAAATGTTTTTAAATTGTTGAGCCGAAATAAGGGAGGTAACTGGGATTCTTCTTCCTGTTCTACGCCGGCCAGCTTTGAAATAACGTTTCTTTTTTCGCTTCTGTTTACATTTAGGTAATGATGAATGTAGTCCCAGTTTGTTTAGTCTAGAGCACAATGTAGCGTGGAGAGCCAAGGAGTGATAATTTAAAGCAATTAATGAGGGTCCATCGTAGCATAAACGGGTTGACTGGCCAGTATCACGTGATGGCGGTTTGTTCAAAAACAGTGGAGCAAGACAGCTGAGAAAAAGTCTAATTGTTCTCGTTTCCAAAACAAGGAGATGAAGAAACACATACGAATTTAACAGCCAATACATAATGAGCACACTAACAAAGATGAAAACAGGCAACAAGCGCAAATATCATGAAAACGGCACTAAAAAACGGAACAGCTGCTTCAAGCCGGTTAAGCGTTAGCTTATCTCTGTGAGATAAAACCAAAATAACTGTGTGATCTTCTAATTAAGCGTAATCACATTTTACTAGAAATACAAATATAAATTACTGTAAATGACAAAAACAAACATGATCCTATTTTTCTGAACCTATTTAATGCACATAATTTAGTTATCTATTACATTAAAATCATAACACTTTAAATACTACGAACTATTCTTTCTTGCAATACGAAGTATAACTCAAAACGTATGACTATTCTATCCATACGTTGCACTTACTTTTTACCACATATAATGTGTGTATTTGAATCAGTCGATGCGTGTTCTCGGTTGTGAAAGAGGAGATTCAGTACAGAATAATTTGGGCAGCATTTTATTGTTTGTTGCTAAAGAGTAATTATACATGTTTTCTTTCGCCTCAATTTAGGCATGCATCCTAGAAATTACGCATGAGTTTCTTGAGAAAATATTAATGCAATATTCTTAAAAAGGCTATGCTTTGTTACTAGTTTTAGCAAAGACATCTTGTTTACTTATATGCTTCACGAAGGTAACAAAATTCACAAGTGAAAATAAATTAACTTCGTAGAAATTTTAAAGATCTGTGTATTTCAACGTTATTGTTTATGCTTGGTTGAGCATGATATTGTGCACCATATAAGAATACAGAAAAAGGGAGAGAGAGAGAGAGAGAGACATACCGAAAGATGATCGTGGAACGCCACGAACTATGTGTGTTAAAGTCCCAGTGCAGCCGTTACATGCAAAAAAAGTCATATATGCCACCTCACCAGAATACTACTGAATCTTGAAATATATTGGTCCTAAACATTTTAGGTAGCATTTAAACTGTATAATATCGACGATTCGTCCTATTATAAGCATTATAATTTTGCCCTCGAACAGAACAACGCGTCAATTTTGCACACTCGTTCTCTTTAAGCCACCTTTGATCGGCGACATCCATGGGTCAACATATTTATGATAAAAATCTGTACCACAAGACTTGATAGTGTCATTATTGTAAATATAATAAGTCAAAAGCACCAAATGCTGATTATATAAGATTTCTTCTAAGCTGGTCCAACGGAAACATTGCAGCTAAAATTTCAATGTTATATGTCTAGAAATCAAATTTCACATGTTGAATCAAATTCTTTTTCCTTACAATTCCGTTGTCTAGGTCGAAATTTTACATTTTATCTGTTGAATTGTACAGCGGTGGTTGGAAGTTTTATTTCATATGTCGAGTATTTAGATTTTAGCTGAAGAATCGCACAGCGTCGATTGAATCTGCAATGTCCAATGTCGATCTTCTAGATTTTAGCTGTTGAAGTGTACAGCGGTGATTGAATTTGTATTGCTGCACATCTTGAAGGTTTGATTTATCAGAGTTGCTATTTTTATATAGTGAAATATTTGTTGATCTTGCTAGTTACATTGCTCGATGAGAATGTTTACTATAACAATTCAAAATAATACCGAGTGTTAAGAATATCATTTGTGTATTCAATTATGAGGCCCCATTACATTTTACAGTTCGAAAATTATCATTCATGGTTCTAGAATTACTAGGAGCTTCTTCGCTAGAGGTCCCTCTCGCTAAAATAACCACGTTATTTTAAGATATGGAATATTCCCGTTGATTGATTTTGATGAGCGACAATACAATGCAATATCTGTTTATATATTTATCTTGTTGCTCTTTATTGAAGCAACTGTAACTAGTGAGCTGCACGACTACATTTTAAATATATACAGTGAATGATATTTTTATGTTTTTCTTTATTATACCTAACCAAAAATATGGACATTTTTACGTCACTCATGTATTTTATTTTTCTATTCAATTTTATATTAGGCAGGTTTATGCAACTTTAAATTTGTGCATAAAAATGTCCCAAATGACGTCATCAGCAGCCATATTTGTGATATGCTGGAAGATTTACTGTAGTATTCATATGATGTTTGGAAGTAGAAATAAGTTTATTGAATCTGATGATACTGTTACAAAACATAAACACATAAATAGAACGCAGATCAGGGTTTCTGTTAGTATCTATCTAATATGTTGATGCTTGTCCAAATTGTCAGTGTTGGTGGTTGTCCAAATTGTCAGTGTTGGTGGTTGTCCAAATTGTCAGTGTTGGTGGTTGCATGTAGGAGAAACTGTCAGATTGCTCGTTGTCCAGCTATAAAGGGTTATAAACAGGGAATATCACATACAGATATCTGATTTTTAGCTAATTACATTTAGATGAATGAGTTTACAGTATCAATATATCTTGGCAGAGAGTATCACTCAAAAGAATACATACCAAGTCTAAAAGAAATTCTTTATAGCTTTATTAACATAGACAAATATCTGAATTATATTGGAATATTAATCTTCAAACACAAAT
Organism: Sinohyriopsis cumingii; assembly: GCA_028554795.2. Lineage (NCBI taxonomy): Eukaryota > Metazoa > Mollusca > Bivalvia > Unionida > Unionidae > Sinohyriopsis > Sinohyriopsis cumingii. The sequence continues at coordinate 2,845,843 of CM068828.1, forward strand.
TGCGTACACTTCATAAGTTCATTTGCAACACGTGCGTGTATCCTTTAACTAAAGAGACTCCTCACTTCGTCCTGCTGCGGCTCTAGACCTTGCAGACAACCGATCTAATCTGTTGATGCTTTACTCTACTTCCCTTCTGCCCTCATCTAATAAGCTAGCAGCTGAATCCAATCCATTCCTGTCGGCTGCTAGATCCGTTAGAATGTCACCAAAATTAGGGTTCAAGCTTACCTGCCTTGTCATTTAAGCAACATAATTGCAAGAATTTTAATGTCATTAAAAATTAAGTCATGCAGCACATTACTAGAGTTTGTCAAAACATTAGCAAGATCAATACTTTCAGTAACCGTATTTACGCGCATCATAAAAGAAACGAGCCACATCGACAAGCAGCCTCCTTGTTTTAAACTAATGCTCGCCGTTTTAAAAGAGCGACCTCTAGCGAGGAAATTCATAGTAATTCTCGATTCGTGAATGGTAACTTTCAAACTGTAAATGCATACAAGGCAATGGCGCCTCACAGCTGAATACACGAATGATACATCCTACTATTCGACCATATTTTGAATTGTTAAACAAGGAAAATTTCATCGTGAAAGGTAAGTTTTAACAAACATAACATTTCACTATAAAAAATAGAAATTCTGACAAGCACAATGAAAAGTCCAATCCCCGCTGTGTAATTCAATAGACAATCTAAATACTATAAATATGAAATTGAACTTTCAACAAAAAGAGTTTCATTCAGCACTTGAATTAAAAATTCTCGACATATGACATTGAAATTTCAACTACCGCCGTCTAATTCAAACAACAAAATCTAAAACTTCGACCGTGTAAATAGAACTTTCAACAATCTCAATCTAGAAAATACATTGGAACTTTAAAGACAAGCAATTTGATTCTACATGTGAAATCGGAATGCTCGAGATATGACATTAACATTTCAACAACAGATGTGTAATTCAAAAGATACAATCTAAAAACACGACATTGGATATCACAGTTTCAATAAATGCTGTGTAATTGAACAAATGAAATCTCAATACTAGACATATAAAATGGAACTTTCAGCACAAATAGTTTGATTCAACACGTGAATTAAGAATTCTCGACACAGGACATTGAAATTTCAGCCACTGCTGTGTAATTATAACAACAAAATCTAAAACATTAACCTGGAAAATGAAATAGAACTTTAAGGACAAGTAATTTGATTCAACACGCGAAATTGGAATTCTCGACATATAACATTAAAATTTAATTGCAACGGTCTCATTGGACCAGCTTTTGTCCGCGACGGCGCCTCATACTTAATGGCTCTTTCACCATTCGACGTGTGATCTGGAACCGGACATACGTCATGAACGTCAAATGGACGCCATGAAATTCACTGTTGGATTTTTAATCAATCTTCAATGTCAATAAAAATCGTTTTCCGAACTGTGTATAACTTTACTTTATGACACTAAATGCAATTTGAATAGCAACAAATATAGGTAAGATGGCATTGATGTTCCATACTGTATCAAAAGAAACACAAAAAATAACATTAGTTTTGGCACTGATGATAGGACACGACAAGAATGAATTGATCGGATAGATGAGATGACATTTATTGCATATCCGCTTATAGGGTCTTGCAATGGAAAGTGTGTCTTCAACTTGTGTAGTGAAATTTGGATAGAAGAAGATATATGTATTTATGCATCTTATTTTCTTTGAATTACATATATTTATAGACTGCCGGTAATAAATAATGTCCGATAACGTGGAGGGGGAAGGAAAACGTTAATTATTACCACGTCCGATACATTTGAAACAGATGTATTCTCACTTTCATGAGAAATTCTTATGATTGTTCCTGTAGGAAGACAAATATACCTGTCTTGATGTGGTGTACGCCTACGACTCTACCGGCAGGTCTCTTTCCACTTTCATAATGTGGACATTTGGGAATAGTGATTCCCTCTGAAATTTAACGAAATGACTCAGATATATTTCATTACGATCGCGAAAGAGAATTACAAAACAAAGAAAGAAATCAAAGAAAATTTTACAAAACTTCTTATTGCAAAATAATGCTTTTAAAATTGATTGGGTTCGATTACGGAAGATAAAACTTTAGAAATGTTTTGTTGCAATAATATTAATAATAATATTGATTAATAATAATAATAATAATAATAATAATAATAATAAACAATAATTGAAACGTTTGAAACGCAAGTGAAAGACACTGGAATAAAATTACGAGTCTTACCTTTAGCCATATAAATTCTGTGTTTTCGTTCCAAAAACTGCAAATTACATAACATCATGTCATTTCTTACACCATGGAGAGAGAGAGAGAGAGAGAGAGAGCGAGAGAGAGAGAGAGAGAGAGAAATGGAGAGAGAGAGAGAGAGAGGTTGATTTATTTCGAGTTCAAGAATCAAATAAGTTGTTAAAAAAATCCAATTTGACTGATATTAATGGTGCTATGATACATTTAACTATTGAACTGCATATTTATTTTAAAAATTTTATCATGGAATGTGAGTTAGTCTAGTAGTAAATGAAACTGTTAAAGTATGACATCAGATGGGATAAACAAAGTTTTGTATATGACATAAAGTTTGAAGAGGAAGTAAATCTTGCGGCCTTAGTTTATTTATAGTAAACATTTTAGAGCCGCATATATCTGCTACTTATTCTCATATATGCTAATTAGTATCACTGTTATATCTCCTTGTTTCTCTCTTGAGAAAAAGAAGTAACGGTCTCTATTTTGTTTGCTTTTGTCCGTTTGACTTACTTCACATTGTTTAACATTTACTATAGAGACTCAGCCGTCACTGTATGGAAAATATGGAAAATATGAGACTGAGTATTCGATTAAGTTCGAGTCATATCGCAAAGACCTTTACTTTCTTAAAACTGTAGTTTCATTAGTTTAGCAAGAATTTTAATAACTAAATCAACGTCTTATGTTTCATAATAGCCCATAAATTGAATTTCTTCAACAAAACTTAAAACAAAATGAAACTGTTTTATGTAGAAATTGTCATATTTTGGGTGTTTTGCATTATTGCAAGACTGAAATAAAGCTTAGCAGTTGTATCATACCTATCCGATAATTAAAATTAACATACATAATTTTTAAAGGTTTCCAATATATCTATCTATAGATCTACCTACCTACCAAACTACCTACCTACCTACCTATCTAGTCTATCTTATCTAACTAATTAATTTAATCTATCGGATCTCATATATAAAAATCATTATTCCATTGGAGAGAGAGAGAGAGAGATATGGGTGATGAAACTAACCAGTACCTGATGCACTAGATGTTTCACTTTTGATGTGTCTGTCGTGCAACATTTGGTGCCATTATCTTTTCTTTCAAAGTCATTCAGAAGGTTATCATCATCAAGTAGATGAACAGATATTTCCTCACATTGTAGGCAAAAGCAATGCGATTCATTTACAGCTAATGTTAATGATCTTTCTGCGCTCTTCCAGTAGTACACAATTACCATGAGCGCGATCGTTAAGATGAAGTTGATGGTAAGGACGATATAAAATAACTTCTTACAGGTTTGCCTTTCTTCTCGGTTATTCGGAAAAGGTTGAACATAACCGGTATTTCTTTGCCTGATCCATCTCGATACGTATTAGACTGTGTCTTACAGGTTGCACTAGTATTATCAGGTTTGTACGTCCTTTTGCCGTTCTTTGTACGTCCTTTTGCCGTTTCTTTCGACATTTAAAGTCCACCATTTATGACATGATTTTTAGTTATTTTGTATGCTGTGTTTTCGATGATGCTGTGGGAACAGGGCATACTACAAACAAGAACTCTGTCAATTCGGTCAATTCATTTTATATTGGGGTGTAGGGTCAGAGTCCATTGCCTATCGAAAAGTTGTAATTCGCCGACATCATTTGGTGTCGGCATGGGGTAGCCGCTTACTAGCCGGCCTATCAAACTTGTACGACCTTTCATCGAGATATACCTGCATGAAATCGATAGGAATACGATTTATTTTCTCAGAAATTGCGAGCATATTATTCGTTATATATTTAATCCGCTGACAGATGAATCGAAAGTACATCATTACTGATATTTTACCTGGATCTGGCCATTTGCATTCCTAGTCACGTGACTACACAACTCTCGCAACCTGCATGTCAATTACATCAGAGGTCATAAAGGAATACTTAATGTATCAATCAATCTAAGGCTGCCTCAGAAAATCAAGCATGTGCTGATAGACATATATCCTTTTTCTTTAGGATGTATATTCCTCCAAAAATAGTTTCGTATTCTTTATTGCATTATATATGTCGCATGATGGTTCTTTTTTTTGTTTCTGAAACGTAATGGAGTGCTCCAAAAGTATGAAATAGCTAATTTTTGTCTGTAATTACAGATTATATATTAGGATTATTGCCACTTACAGATAAATACATTTATGTCGAAGTTTGAAGGTTCTAGAAGAGATTTTGTTCAGGAATTTGTTGAAAATTGGCCCACATCCTGGTACATTTTTATATACACGTAGCGATTGAAAGAATTAATTATTCTTATCGTTGCATTCGAAGTAGAATCAATTTAGGTTTTAATTTGAGATTTTATGCGTATTGAAATTATTCACTGGCGTTACACAAGTGCTCAATAATAATTTTGGACAAAAGTTCTATTTTGGGATCATTATGAATTAATTTAGAAACAGTTTGTATTATATCTCTGTGATACATCAAGATTTTTAGCAGATCAACATTTTCAAGATTTTAGGTCATTTGGAACACTATTGGAATTAATTTTGAATACGCTATACATTCCGATTTGTGATAGTACTTTTACGACTATTTCGGATTTAAATTACAATACTGTACATTCTTTTTAAAATTAGGCTTCAAATTCTAAGGCAATACATTATTTGGTAAACTTTAAAAGTTTTGTTAAGAAACAAATATCTCAGTCTGATGCGAGTACTTCCAAATCTCAATCTGGCACAACTTCTAGAAATCAAACTGTTGATATTCGGAATTCCTGATCTCTTCCGAACTGCTCTTATCGAAATAAGAAAGGGCACGTTATTTAAGCTTGCGATTGACTGAAAAATATGCAACATTAAAAATAAAGACATTCATAAATTGTTTTATTTCTAAGAATTAAAGGTCACGCGAATATATTCAAAGCATTATATTTCTTTGGTCAAACAAACACCAGTCGGATTTTAGTTTTGAGAATTATTATCTATTCCTTTTGTAAGGTTCTATATCACTTGTTGGTGATTCTACCAAACATAGCCCCCGTTAGAATATTAAGAGACACAAGAACTTCACTCTTTTATTAGCAGGTACCTTGCCTTTATATGATAAGTGTTCTTATTCAGGGAGTAGAATGCGGTTTTAATAATGTTTCACTCCATTGTGTAAATTTGTCATCATAATTTGACATAGGGTCAGTGACAATCCGAATAACGACTCTTTATCCTTTGAGTGTATTAAGTTATCAGTAGAAAATAATCTCGCTGGTGATGAGGTTGCTGTTAATCAGATGTAACAGACAAGCATTGTTTGGATAAAAATGTAGATCTTTTTCAAAACGTAAATACTTGATTGTGCAGTTCCTAGAGCAATAGCAAAATGAGCTCTTGAGAATGATGTTGCTCAGGTAATTATTCATTTTGCCGACATATTTATTGGTGAGTCTTTTGACGAAGTCAATTTCGCTCCTGGCATTGACCAATCAAAAGGTACTTATTTCAGTGAACATCTTTTTATTCATTATCTTTATTCTAATCAGGATCACAAAAGATTGTCACGCTTAGTCGAAAGAGGATCAATATCAAGATCCTGAGATTCCATGCTTCGTTCAGGTAGCTATTAGAGCAACTGAAGCCACGCAAGTACCAGTTTGCTATTTTGTGAACAAATGGGTTCTTTACGAGTAAATGGACACCACACGAGGCACTCACTGGTGACGACTGGTTAAGAGCTATTACAGTGTTATTTCTAAATTATAGCGATAAGACAATTTTTGTCTTGCCCACGGAACTTCCTGGATGTGTTTGTTTTACACAATTTGGCTTTCTTCAATCTCTTCATTCTGATCAAGGGTCGACTTTTACGTCGAGAAGATTTCAGCATTTAATGTGTGAATTAAGCATCCAAAAATTTAAGTTCTCTGCTTATCGCCCCGATAAGGAAGGGGCTTTAGAAAGTTTAAACAAACGTTGGACAATGTTATTAGGTCCTATTTATTTTTTACAGGAAAGATTTGGGAGTAGGGTGTTAATTTACTGTTGTGAGCTGTTAGGGAGTGTGTGTGTATGTGTGATTTGGATCTTTTACTATCTTTAACAATGTTTCAGTCATATCGCTACGATGTCTGCATTGTGCAGTTTAATGAGATGTCTAGCATGTACAATGACACCTGGAAAGTCCATTTGCTGACCGTTCCGAAATTCTCTGATCGATTCAGTTATCCAAATTTGACAATTAATTTAGGTTAAAATTAGTTTTGCCGTTCTTGTGTAACATTTTTAGAAAATTGTGGGACACGTTAAAGTTAAACATATAGAAAAGTTCAGGTCAATGCCGTTTCTGAATTGCCAGTTCCCCAAAAAACAAACAAATTAAGGAATTTTTGGGTATTGCTGGATATTATCGGAAAATTTCCTCCAATGTTTCCTTAATTGCTGCACCTCTGATCAATATATTGTCTAAGGAAAGCAAGTTTTCTCCGTCTGAAAAATGTTAGGAGGATTTTCATAAATTAAAAGCCATGCTTAAGAGTGCACCGGTTTTCTTCCGCTCCAGATTTAAGATGATCATTTAAAAATTGTGTCGATTCAAATGATTGTCATGAATTCAAATCCAATGTTAGCCAGTAAAAATGACCTTGCTATTTCTTTACTCAAAATTGTACAAACTGACCTACACTAAAATAAAGTATCAAGTTCATGTGCGAATTAGTATATGTTATGAAGAAACCTAACGTTAGGGATATCATTCATGAATGTGTAATAAACATCAGTTCACAAGTGATGTTATCTAATCATTTGTACTTACTGGTTTAGCTTATCTTGGATAAAGTTCACCATCACACTGTCTGATGGGGAGATCATCCGTATGCAATGCATGTTATATGTTATTATATATAGCTTAACTCGAACATTTGCAGATATAAGGACGTATTTGGTCTGTTTATATAATTGTGTATACCCATCATTATACAACTCATAATAAAGACCACCTTTTCCGAGGCTGATGTGAAACCGTGGATCAGATACTCGTCTGATACAAATTCAGATTCGTCTCTCTCAAAGATAACGTTACCTAGAATGAATCAAAGTAAGAGAACAAAAAAAAAAAGATAAAACAACATACAATCGTGGATTTTTCTCATGACATACAAGTCTAAAATGTATAATAAATACATCATCAGTAACTTGGTCTGCTGCTTGTATCTCCTTTTGTCTGATAGCAAATAAAAGTCAGATCACGCTCAACACATCGGGTCTCACGATATCTGATGCCCACTGATATCTATAACTCGACACGATACAACCAGCCAGATCGTGTTACTATACTGATAACCTCTAATTATATTATACGATTAATTCACCTGCCCGATTCCCAGCATGTTATCAGTTCATATCGAGTTCAATGCCGAACAAGGTAACCCAGTTTGTGTTTAAATTGATTATTGCATTTATAACTTAACCCTTTTGGAAGTGGTATAATTTACCTATTGAGGCGACATACATTTTGATATCAAATGCATCCCTGTTTAGGCTTAAAGTGTACTGTATTTCTAGCCATGTAACTGAATTGAAACTGATTAAGAACAGCACTCGCACATATATTTACTTGCTATGTAAATGCAAAGTAAAGAACGGAAGTCGGTATTTTATGTAGTATGATATAGGCTGAAACAAATCCACGCAATGAGGAAGACAATACATCAGTGCAATATTAAATACGCCACGAATTATGTTAACGAATGCATGAATAATACAGTAAAATATTAAACTAGCCTGGATATTACAATAATGTTACCAACGGTTTAAAAGTGACCTGAAATGAACGTATGAAATACATTCGTAAATCTAGGGTAATATTAAACAATAAAATGTGCTATATCAACAAACGTTTTCGAAATTGTTATATAATACAAATCGAAAACAATAGGGAGAGAAGAAACAAAACAGACATCGTTGATGAAGAAGAATTCAAATGCTACTTGATATTACCATCTTCATATTTATATTTCTTAAGCAGCAACATATTTTTTATTCAAGACGTTTTAGATAAAATATGAGGCATTTTGTTTTACCTAATCCAGAAACAACTTTTCTTTGCATTACAAAAAAACCCCAAAAAACAAAAAACAGAAACCTCGAATCGACGCTATTATAAATTGACAACTGTTATGCAAATCCAAAATCAAACAACTAACATCAGGCAATCGCGTATCAGATCTAAGGTAAGACGATTTTTCGTCCGTATGTATTATGCCTAATTCAATGCATTTAAAAATACTTTTTCTTTTGATTGATCACTAGATTTAACTGATAATTTCTTAGAGTAGGGACGTTCTTTTTTAATGAAGATGACAAGTTCTTCAGCTATTGCACGTGAATTTGGCACTGAACACGAAAATGCATCATAAAATAAAACAATCCATGTTTATAAATATGTTTCCTACTTATTTTAAACAATTTAAATGTTTTCAGAGAATACTAATTCATTTGCAAGTTACCTTGATACCATTCAGTGCTTTTAGCAATTTAAAGAGTCCGAAATTTTAGAACAGGGCGATGAATAAAACTGAATAGTAATAAAATACACTGTACAAGAAGGTGTCGTTTGCACGCAACCAATCGGTTTTCAAAAACTTGACGAAAAGATTAGGTATGGGTAGATTCATATAGCCAACAGAGAAAATGTTTGGGACACAAAGATATAAAAACTAAATCATGGCAGCAAACGCCGTCTAAAGTTTTATTTCCATCAGTGACTTTTCGTTCCTGTGCGTATCATGAATTTATGAGTGAAAATATATTTCCAGGTTTTTCATAGTATGAGTTTTTGCTTTTACCGTAAAGTTAAAATTTGGGATCGAAAATTATTTTGGTATTAGCAGTTGAGGGTTTCGGTTTACTGTAGACAATTCGGACATAATATAGAATGTTTGATTGTTTAAACCATTTTTCAACACATGATAGGCTATGACTTTCGGCCAGTATATTTTGGTGGAGCATAATAAATATTAAGGACCACCGACGTAAGCGAACTTACTGGCACGCTTTCAGACATGCCCACGTTAGATGTGCCGAGATTCGAACGCTCACGGACAGAGGTGAGACGTCCGTGCTCTATAAAGGCGAGAGCCCTATACTACTCGGCCGCATTGGGCCACTATTAAGGAATGAAAGATTGGGAACAAATATATCAGTCTTCTCGTGTACTGAGACAACAGGCTGTTTCAAAATTTCAGACAGGAGCTGACAGAGTTATTTTGTTTTTCTGAAGGATGTATATTCCTCTAGAAACAATATCTTATTCTTTATTTTATTATTTATATGGCCTGACGATGTGTTGTTTCTGAAAAACAAATTATATAGCTACGATTTGCCTATGATTGCACATTATATATTAAGATGATGACTTGTAGGTAAACCTATTTATGTGGCCGTCTGACGTTTATAAAAAAGGGATCTTGTTTTATGAATTTGATGCGAAAATGACCTTCATTATGGTTCTTTTTTATATTCAGGTAGTGATACACAGAATTAATTATTCTTATCGTAGCATCTGATGTAGAATCCGCCTTTTAGTTGTGTTCAAGTTTTAATTTGAGATTTTATACTTATTTAAATTAGTTTACTGGACTTACAAAAGTGCTCAATAATATTTTCGGAATAAAGCACGATTTTAGAATCATTATGAATTAATTTAGCGACGTTTTGGATTATTTAACTGAGATATATCAAGACTATCAGCAAATCAGCATTATTCCAGGTTATTGTTATATCACAACTTTCAAGATTTGAATTATTTCGGAACACAACTGGAATTCATGCTGAATAATTTATACGTTCGGACTTTTGATAAAGCTTTTAGGACTATTTTGAATTTGCATTACAATACTGAAGGTTCTTTTTAATCTTTCGCTTTGAACTCTAGGGAAATGACACAATTGTTGAATTTGACTAAACCTGATGATTGTTGCTCTTTTCTGTTGCTTAGTCTAAGACTATTGACTCGTCCGGGATAATAATTGTTTTAAACTATTTAAGAAGAATTAAAGTTGCTGCTGACATATGGATTCACTTTGTTTCAAATTTGTCAATCTCCTGTTTTTTTATTTATTTCAACAATATGTGAAAAGTTTTGTGAAACCACGAAAAAGGAGTAGATCAATATTTTTCTCATTTTACAAAACAAATTATTGACTTATTAGCAAATCTCGTCAAGTCTACACTTCACTGTCGGTACAACAAACGTGAGACACATTGACCAAGGGTTAGGAACTTTAAAATGGATACTGGTCAGACCCATCTTGAATTTGCAACTGTTTGATAGGTAGTGTTCAGCCAGGAAGGTTGATAAAAATGGTGACAAACTCATACAGCTCATCTTAGTTGAGATCTACCTTGATGAGCAAATGCTCGAAAGTTTACAAAATACAGCTTGTAAAGCTGATGATTATTAATTGACTCTCAAAGGTTCATTTGTCAATAAATCTTCCTTTCAACAGTTGTTTGTTACGAACAAAATTTCAGTCTTATACAAGTACTTCCAATTCTCAATCTGTCACAACTTTTAGAAAGCAAACTTCTGATACTCGTAAATCCTTATCTCTTTCTACCTGCACTTACTGCAAGAAATGGCACGCTATGTATGATTGCGGCAGATGGAAACACAAGCAGTATAAGAAAGACAGCCATTAAAATGTCCTTTTTCCTAAGAGAAAAAGGTCAAGACCATATATTGAAACCAATAAATTATTTTTGGCAAAGAAATGCAAGCCTGATTTTCGACTTGAAAAATATTAACCATTCCTGTCGAAAGGTTCTATAACCCTTAGTGGTGATTCTTCCAAACATATCCCCATTTAAATATTAAGGAAGCTTCATATAGTATTTTATTAACATTTACTTTACCTTTATCTGAGAAGTCGTCTTCTATTGTAAGTGCTCTGATTCAGGGAGTAGAGTGCGTCTTTATTAATGTTCCTCTGTATTGCATAAATTTGTCATCTGACTTAGAGTCAGAGCCTGTAGTAATTGAATTGGTTGACTTATTTATCCATCGAGGGTATAAAGTTATCTGTACAAAATGGCCTTGCTGGAGGTGAAGTTGCGATGAAGCCACCTGTCACGGACAATGGGATCAAAAGGACGATCATAATGAAAATAAAATTCCCGCTTTTTACCCTGATCGTGTAGCTCCTAGAGGAAGTGTTGAGAATGATGTTAATCAGGACATTATTCCTTTAACTGACACACGTATTGGCCACTCTTTTCAGGAAGACAAGTTTGTTCCTGGTATTGATAAATCAAAGGTATTTATGTCAGTGAGCATCTTTGTACTAATTCTCTTATTCTAATCGAAGTGACACAAGATAGTCACTTTTTCGAACAGGATCAAGATTTTGAGATCCCCCGTTTGTTTCGGGTAGCTATTAAGGAAAAAAAAGCCACGCAAGTACCAGTTTGCTATTTTATGAAAAATGGGGACCTTATGAGAAAATGTAAACCACTTGAAGCACTCGCTGGGGATAAGTGTTAAATAAACAATAAAATAAATTGTTTTTCCTAAGTCATTTTAGTCTAGCAAATGACTCTCACTTGGCTGGTTATTGGAGAGTTAATAAGACTTATCACGAGATTTGAATAATTTTCAATGGCTGAGAATACAAAGTGTTGTTAGTAATTATTGAAAATTTTGTCACAGTTATCAAATGGTACATAAACCGAATTAAAAGATAATTAAGGTTCTTCTGGAACATTCTATTGTATTTTGAAAAACCATTTAGTAGAATATGATAGCCTGTGTAGGTCCCTTACCTAAGACCAAGTCAGGCATCCAATACCTGTTGATGTGTACATCCACATGATTCCTGGTGCAAATCGTTCGAGGAATATTAAAACAAAAATCATAGTAAAGGCTTTGATAATTTTTAAAACTATTTGGATTTCATGAGACTGTTAAATCAAGAATCAGATTTTCCAGCAAGTAATGCGTGAATTCTGCATCCAACTTTTAAGTCTTCTGCCAATAGCCCTGCAAGGCAAGGCGCCTTAGAACTGTATCATCCAACGTTGAAGAATATTATTAGGTCATATTGCTTTGATAGAGGAACAGTTTGGGGGATAAGTGTTTATCTATTTTTGTTTGCTGTTAGGGAAACAGTTAGATATTAGTCCTTTTTAAATAACACTTGGACGTACTGTCCGTGGATGATTGGGTCTATTAAAGGAGACACGTCATTCAACCACGATTCAGAAATTGATCTGGTTAATTATGTTTCTGATTTCGAATAGTATATGCAAATTTGACAATTAATTTCGATTAAGTGAGTCTTGCCGTCCATGTGTTACATTTTAGGAACTATTGTGAGACACGTTCAAGTTCAACATATATAAGTTAAGGTCAAAGCTGTCTTTGAATTCCCTATCAATAAAAGCAACTCATGCAATTTTTTTGTATGGCTGGATGTTATCAAAAATTATCCTCCAATTTTTCCATAATTGTGGAAACTCTGACCAATATGTTGAGCAATAAAACCAAGTTTCGTTAGTCTGAAAAATGTCAGGAGGAGTTTGATAGATTATATGCCATACTTAAATGTATACCAGTTCTTTCGGCTCCAGATTCAAAATAAATGTCGATTCTAAAGATCGTGGGATTAGTTCATCCTGGTCCTGTCATTGTGTATTTGATATTATACAAACATAATGATAAATATGATTAGTTATTTATTTAAATTATTCACTGGTATTATAAATTGCTCAATAATATTTTCTGACTAAATCACTTTTGAGGGATTAATGTGAATTCATTTAGACACAATTTAGATTATATCATTGTATAATATACATCAAGACTGTTAGCACATCAAGACTATTCCAGTCTATTGGTTCATCAGCACTTTCAAGTTTTGAAAATCGTTCAGAACACCACTGGAAATCATTCCCAATAATCTATACTCTTAGACTTGTGATATAACTTTTATGGCCGTTTGGGACTTATTTCACAATACTGTGAATTCTTATTTCATTTTCACTTTGTATTCTAAGGAGATTAATTATTCGGTGATTTTTTACTAAATTTGTTGGTTTGCGCTCTTTTCTGTCGGTGAGTTTAAGTCAGTATAGTTGTGAGACTAGACTTAAGGAAGACAAGTAGTTTCATTAGAATCTGAACAGACATTTGATTTCAAGAAGAAAATAAAAGGTTGCACTAGAAACCAGATGAGCTATTACCCCAGGATGATTATTTACCTGAATTTTCATTGCATCTATTACAATATATACATTTTGTTTTAATGTACACCTAGGAAACAGCTAAAAGTTCATATCACATCTATTGTACGCAAAGAATATAATAAATGGAACGTCTTTGCTATACACAACACCAGGCCTTGAATTAATAAAACCATCTAACCCTAGAGTCAAGACTTGGAAATGGAACATAACGATATATGTTGTGATGAATATACTTTCCGCTCGGGCAACTATTTCCATGTAAATTATGTTCCTGAAAAAAACCACAAGAATATTTCGCTCTAATGAATTACAATATATGACTATTACACTGTGACAAAATCTTTACTTGAAAAGAATGACGATTTCAAGAACATCTCGCAATGCAAACATACTTATCCGAAGAAGTATTCATGAAACAAGCTGTACTTGACAAGACTTTCACGTTAATGTATTTTCTATAATGGTTAGCTAAACGTATACAAGTATCTAGTATTGTGATGACGTGGGTTGCTAAGTGGGTTTGGGTCAAGCTATATATATACTAGCATGCATTGTCTACGGATGATCTTCTCATCGGACGGTGTGATGGTGAACTTTATCCGAGAGAAGTTAAATCAGTCGGTTCACGTGATTAGATAACATCACTTGTGAAGTGATGTTTATTACACCGTCATCAATGGTATCCCTAAAGATAGTTTGTTTAAGAAATATTTTAATGTTTATGTTGCTCTTATCTAATGTAGGTCACATCACACTGGGGCCAGTTTGTCTGATTGTGAGCAAACAAATACTAAGGTCACAGTCATCTTATATTGGAACTGTATTCACAAGATAATCTGACACCCATGATATACATATATACCAATATGCCAAGATATCAAAGTCAGATCCTTAAAACGAACGTATTAACACATATGGACGTATAGTTTCTGTAGCAGCAAGAGGGGATGACCCGACCAAACGGCGGACAGAGGGGAGTAAAAAGAATGACGCTAAAAATACATGGAACCGTCGTCGTAATGTTTTTTTTTATGTGCTAAAACATGTGAATATTTTTATGAACCACATAGTAAAGTGGGAGGTGTGTCAAACGACCTAAGGGGCGCCAGACATGGGTGAAAAACATAACGTAAAGATACATGGACCTATACGAATGGCCAGCGAACAGTAACATAAACTATATGTGACACATTGTGATGTTTTTATGTGAGTTTTGATTATTCAGAATATAAACATAGCAAAGGGGTGAAAAAAGGACGCAAACAAAATACACAAGGTCGCTAGTATTGACAAAATATATTAAATATGTAGTTGTTTACTGATCAATAAACTGAACTTTTATTCTTTGGTTGAGCCTATTCGATGCAATTGAATTTCCTATGCCGTTTGCTACCTAGTGTAAGGCTCCAGGATTAATATCAAAATATTTTCCAGCAACTAACACTGAAGAAAATCCCTTTATTTCTCCTGTATCAAGATTAATTGATTTAACTGGTTGAGGAGTTTTTTATATTTACCAGTTTTTCCTCGTTTGCTATACTCTCTCGATGTGATAGCTTGAAGGTTTTCAATCCTATTATCTTTTTTATCAGAGTTAAGGTGATCACTCACTAGAACGACATTTATGAAACCATATAATCACTCATATAGGAATCTGTGGGAATTATGCATTTTATTTACTTATTGTCAGGAATTACAGTAACAAGTTGTATGTAACCTGTATTGATGACTTTACCGATTGGTTTTTTAAGTCGACAATTTCGTATAACATCCACTCTGCTCGAATCGTAATTAGTAAATATCCGGTGCTTTACAAATTCATCAATGTTATTGTCTTCAATATCTGCTTGTTCCAATATACAATAGTTTTGTCTCTAATATTATGTTCCTTATTTGTGACATACCGAGCAATATAATCTTCAGTGTCTTTTATTTTTACGTAATCAGATGCATTTTTTATATATCTCAAAGTATCGTTTCAACGCAAGATATTTTCTTCTGCCACAAGCTACACATGATTGTGTTTTCTCTTTGACACCCACCCCACAATTTGAACATATTAAAGGTCCGGTATTTCTTTTCCGACAGCGCTCCGGTAGCCTAGTGGTTAGAGTGTCTGCTCCGGATGCGGGAGATCGTGGGTTCAATCTCCGGCCGATTCATACCAAAGACTTATATAACTGGAACTAACAGCTTGGCGCTAAGCATTAAGAGATTAGTGTCAGAACTGGTCGGCCTGGTATCGGGATAATGTGACTGGGTGGGACATAACGCTACATGTCGGCGGCATGATGTCCCTGTGCTTAGCATCAATATAAACTGCCACTCTGCAGACATCGTAGAGCTATGACTAAAATATCATTAAATCGACATTAAAATCCAAATCACACACACACACACACACACACACACACACACATTTTCCGATTCTTTGTAAATGGATACCGCAATAGTCACTGCACCAATGTTTTCTACATTGGATAGCTGACCCCATCATAAGCCACTTACTATTATTATATGTCTGATTTAATATTATTATATTAGCGAAATTCTAATTAGATGATGGTTCAGTTAGACATAGTGTATAATATATATGAAGGAAAAGTAATTGTATAGCATGTGTCGATGGGACGAAGCTAGATTACTACAGAAACAATATCAGGATCTCACCGGGAACAAATCATGTTACCAAAATCAAATGAAGATTTAAATCTCCTAAACATACATAGATCACTAGAAGCAGCACAAGATGAGTTTGTACGGTTGTCTGCGATTGAGCCGTCAACATCAAAATTTGATTTTGAAAGATTAACCAAAGATAAGAGACAAAAATATTGAGTTACAGTTTTATCAAATGAGCACAGAATGGGTTTTACAAAGATGGTGCTGTTCATGTTTGGTTGACGCTTAAAATAGATGGTGATGGAATCTTTATAGATTCAACAGTGAATCAATGCATTGCTAATAAAATAATACAGCATCTACAAGACAGCAAGAAGTATCTTTTCTGGATAAAATGTATAGCTGAGCAACAAACATGAGATGGATCACAGTGAAACACACTTGATAAACTCGACCCTGTTATACAATCATGGCGACATAACACTGTCGTCATAATAGATAAAAATAACAAAACCAGGATGATTTATCGGGACATACAACACCTACTACAAGAACGCTTATCCTGCTGCAGCTGTTGTTTATGCAATTTATCACATGAATGAACCAGACATAGCTGCTCTTGCGCCGATGAAACAGGCTCGCCAAATTGTATTGATCAACGTGTCATAGAACATTTTATAAACTTGAGACGAGGATATGGACCTACAGAATCAAGAATAAAATATAGCACAGTAGGAAAACCCTCTTATAAGCGGAGCTAAGACAGATGGCGTGGTTATTTTATAAAAAAAAAACAAAAAAACTGAAGATTCCAAGAATTGTAAAAACAATAACCAATGAGATTTTGTACAATTCTAGTAAATACTGTAGTAAGGGTGCTTCAATAATTTGATATGATCATAATTCAGATGCATGGACCGACTCAGTGACACAATTTGCAAGGAAGAGAATAATAAGATTTTATGACGGCAATATTTTTGAGGAAATCTACAAAATACGTAACCGTGACCCTGTATCGGTCAGGCAATTTCACTGAGATGACTTTGAGTCAGATGAATCAACGTTGGATCAGTTTATTCTGCCATCTGGTGTTCTTTATCGGAATGAAACACTCCAAAGTAACCTAAAACAGACTGCGGTAAAATATGAAGGCGACAACTATGATTTACTTGTTAAATGTTTTTCCTAGTCGTCCCATGTGACTTATATAGCCCATCAAAAATATAAAGAGCGTCCAACTCCAAAAGAATTTCTCGATGATGTATCACAATTTGTGGTGAGTTTGGCTTTGGTTGTCTTTGGAACACACAATATATCATATTCAGCATGATTTAATTTGACAATATCGCTGCTTAACCGGTGGCTTTTCTTGGACTTGGTGAGTATCATCGCTATTTTGAGTGACTCGGGCATCCAACACACGAAATGACACGAGATGCAATAAACGGGCCACTACCAAATATCGGGTTAGGTTTTAGAGCTAGGATTAGGGTTTGGGGACCCTACTTAGCTCTGGCCTAGGAAGAATTGCTTCCGCTCCTTAACTTACTTCTGACAATGAAGTCATCTAAGTTCTTATTTCTGCAATAAGCGGTAACTCATTTATGGGAAAATACGGCGGGGATTTGTTGCGGATTTCACTATACCCTTCTTTAATTAGTTCGGCCACTTGTGTTGCTTTCGTGTTATACGTAGTGACAAACGGGATTAGTTTTTCAGAATCTGCATGTAAATTCAGGCCACCGGGCATTAATGATTTTAGTTTTTATATCGAATAATGTTGTCTTTTCGTTAGTTTTTCTTGATCCTCTACAAATTCAATTGGCGTGATCGAACAATCGTTCATCGAATGGACTGAAGTATTAAAATGGTTAGAGACCGATTTATTTGCCTTATGCCTGATATCAAATATGTGTCTAGTGAATTTGTCTCTTAATGTAAGACTGATTTGTCCTACATATTGCATGCCACATTTTTGACAGGTGATTAGGTATATGACGTTTTTAGAATTGCATGAAAGATTTTGCTTAATATAACATGTCTGATTAGTCTGATGACTTTTGAAATTTTGTGTTTCCTTAAAAAATGGACAAGTGCTGCAGTGACTGATATTGCATGGTTTTGTTTTGCTACTGCATGTTGTTTTGTATACAGATTTGTTATGGTATTGTTCTTAATTTGTCGAAGAAATAGCTTCGAATACCCTCGTGCTCTTAAAGCTCTGAACAGTGTGTTTGTAGCCCTCTGAAAATCTTCCTTCCTGGAACTAATTCTGTCAAATCTAATAATTGGTGATTCTGCATCCCCTAAAGGTGAGCTTAGGGTAAAAAAAAGATATATGTAGTAACTGACGTTTATCCGTCGACTTAAAGAATACCTTTGTATCTAAAATTCTGGTATTTCCAAACATAGGTCCTTTAAAAAAAGTTGTATCTAGAAAATCGCCTAGGGAGAATTACTTGCGTTCCTTGTTTTATTTCTAACTAGTATATCACATAGGTTTTTATTTCTCCGGTATCCTGTCACAAGTTTGTAGCGAAAGACTCGAGAATACGTGTCTTGAATAGAAGCGTACCCATTTCTAATCCATTTAGCCACCTGGACTGCTTTTGAGTTAAATGTTATCACAAATGGTTTCCTCTTACAAATTGAGACCCCAAGGGTTTAGAGTTTTTAATTTTTTGATCCAATAGTTTTCTCTTTTTGTTAGAAATTCCTTTTTTTCCAACTGCTTCAATTGGAATGATGGCGCAATCTTTCAGGGAATGGTCAGTACTGTTAAAATGATTTGCCACCGATTTATTTTCTTTGTGATTAATGTCGAATCTATGTCTGGTGAAGCGGTCTCTCAGTGTGAGAGTAGTCTGCCCAACGTATTGTTTTTCACACTTTTTGCACGAGATTAGGTAAATAACGTTTCTCGAATCGCAGGACAAATTTTGTTTGATTGCGTTGGTCTGATGAGTGGCATGGCTGGAAAAGTGTCTTGATTCTTCCAAAAAATGGCACGTATTGCAACGTTTGCTGCGGCAGGCTTTGGCTGTTTCGAATGTATGTGTGAACGAGTGAAAATCCCTTACTGTGTTCATTTTAATTGTTCTCAGAAATCGCTTTGAATAACCCCTTCCCCGAAGTGCTCTAAATAGAATATGTGTCGCTCTTTGAAAATCTTCATGTCTAGTGCATACTCTGTGAAATCTAATAATTTGTGATTTTAGAATTCCACTGAAAGTGTGTTTCGGATGCAAAGACAATTTATGTAGTAGTTGGTGAGTATCCGTGGGTTTAAAAAAGACTTTAGTGTCTATAAACCCTGTTTTGCTAAAATCGATCCCGTTAAAAACAGTGGTATCTAGAAAATCAATGGAAGTTTCCTTTACATTTGCCTTTAGTTTAATGGAGGGATGGAAATTATTTAAAATCTCAAAAAATCTATCAAATTCTTTCCTTGGAAATGTCCAAATGAGACAAATGTCGTCTAGGAATCTAAAATAGACCAATGTGAGAAACTAACATTTCTTAAACACTTCATTTTCCCAATTGGCCATAAAGATATTAGCACAACTAGAGGAGAATTGTTTTGCCCATAGCTGTCCCTGAAGTTTGTAAATACCAAAGGTAATGGAGTCATGATCACACTCATTAAAACAGTACCATGAATATGTTATGTAATACCATCTAAAAATGATGTACCAGTATTACCAAGTTTGTAAAACCTTCCAATAATGATGTATCAGTATTACCAAGTATGTAACTCCTTAAAATAAAGATGTATACGTATTACCAAATTTGTAACACCTTCTAATAATCATGTATCAGTATTTCCAAGGTTGCAACAAATTCCAATAATGACGTATCGGTGTTACCAAGTTTGTCATTATTATCAAGTTTTTAACACCTTCTAAAAATTACGTACCAGTATTACCAAATTTGTAACAGATTCTAATAATCATGTATCAGTTTGTACATGTTTGTAAGACATTCCAATAATGATGTATCAGCATTGCCAAGTTTGTAACACATTCCAATAATGATGTATCGGTGTTACCAAGTCTATGACACTTTCCAATAATGATACATTAGTATTACCAAGCTTGTAACACCTTCCAATAATTATTTATCAGTATTACCAAGTTTGTAACACCTTCTAATAATGATGTATCAGTATTACCAAGTTTTGTAACACCTTCTAATAATCGCGTATCAGTATTACCAACTTTGTAACACATTCCAATAAGTATGTATCAGTATTACCAAGTTTGTAACACCTTCTAATAATGATGTATCAGTATTATCAAGTTTTGTTGCACCTTCTAATAATCGCGTATCAGTATTACCAAATTTGTAACACATTCCAATAAGCATGTATCAGTATTACCAAGTTTGTAACACCTAATAATCATGTATCAGTAGTGCCAAGTTTGTAACACATTCCAATATTGATGTATCGGTGTGTGACGTTCTGTCGTATTGGGGTGGGGTTCTCCCAATATAATTTAATTAAATTAAATTGAAAGTTCCACCCTGGCTCGTTAGGTTAGAAAGTTAAATTAGTGATGATGTAGATTTACAGCTCTGAGCCCCCACTCAGCAATGCCGACGGTTAAATTATAGAGAACACGAAGATGAAATTCAATCAATAACAATTTAATAAATGTGATAATTTAAAACGATAACTTCCAATCACACGTCTTTCCCTCGACCAAGTGACAGCCTAATTCATCCCGTGATTTACAGTGTGAGTTCGATTTTCCCCCTGTCCTTGCATCTACTCATCTATTTCTCCCCGCTGATTCTTCCTTCTTTCCGTTCCTCTAACTCCTTCTTTGTCTCTGTTTCCTCTCTACTATCTCCTCCAGCTTCGCTCCAGACTTCAACTTCTCCTCCTTTCCCTCTCTATTATCTCCTCCTCCAATTCCGCTCCCAGACTTCAGCTTCACCTTCTTTTCCTTTCTATTATCTCCTCCTCCAATTCCGCTCCCAGACTTCAACTTCACCTTTCTTCTCCTTCCCTCCTTTCCTCCATCTCTCTATCTGAGACTACGGGACCAAACTTTAACTGGTCTGTCCCTCAAAGCTTCCTTTTGAAGCTTTCTGTACTTAGAATTTCCCGCTCTAAGATTTTTCCGCCAATAACGAATGGCTATTCGGAGTTACGCTAACCTCTTCTCTGGGTAATTTCTCTCAGCGAACTAACTTTTGCCGGAAAACGCAGGGATATCATTCTACCCAAATCAAGGTCTCCCCCCATCTCGATTCTGATTGGGTGGCGCTGTGCCCCTGTCCAATCGTCTTAGCGGCCAGTTTAACCTGTCTGTCTGTTTGCAGGGGAAAGAAGTTAGGACACTCCCACTTCTTCAGGCAATTTCTTTTGATCTGGGAACATTTCGACACCTAGGTGATAATTGGCTATCGGGCGCCTCGCAACTCCGATGTCCGGTTCTTCTATTCCAGCCACAACAACCTTACGTAACGAATTAGTGCTAGCCTTCGGCAATGTTCGACATCAAACAATGACCCGTCAGAATTACCTTGATTATACATGTTTCAAACTGGGCTACTCTGGGTCGAGGTAAACATGACACGGTGTTACCAAGTTTGTCATTATTACCAAGTTTGTAACACCTTCCAAAAATTATGTATCAGTATTACCAAATTTGTAACACCTTCTAACAATCATGTATCAGTATTACCAAGTTGGTAACACATTCCAATAATGACGTATCAGTATCACCAAGTTTGTAACACCTTCTAATAATGACCTACCAGTATTGGCAAGCTTGTAACACCTCCCAATAATTATGAATCAGTATTACCAAGTTTGTAACACCTTCTAATAATGACCTACCAGTATTGGCAAGCTTGTAACACCTTACAACAATTATGTTACAGTATTATCAAGTTTCTAACACATTCTAATAATGACCTACCATTATTACCAAGTTTGTAAAACCTTCCAATAATTATGTATCAGTATTGCCAAGCTTGTAATACATTCCAATAATGATGTATCGGTGCTAACAAGTTTGTAACACCATCTAATATTGACCTACCATTATTACCAAGTTTGTAATACTTTCCAATAATAATGTATCAGTATTACCAAATTTGTAACACCTTCTAATAATCATGTATCATTTATATTTGTGATATACAGAATGATAAAGCTTTCACAGATACTGATGTTATAACCAATGACATGGGCTATTTAAATTTGTGATCTACAGAATGATATAGCTTTCACAGATATTGATGTTATAACCAATGGCATGGGCTATTTAAATTTGTGATCTACAGAATGATATAGCTTTCACAGATATTGATGTTATAACCAATGGCATGGGCTATTTAAATTTGTGATCTACAGAATGTTATAGCTTTCACAGATATTGATGTTATAACCAATGGCATGGGCTATTTAAATTTGTGATCTACATAATGATAAAGCTTTCCACAGATATTGATGTTATAACCAATGGCATGGGCCATAAGCTTCTTTATTCTTGTTGATTTAATCTGAATGTGTTTCAGAAGACAAAACATATTATGGTACTTTTTATATCAATGATAAAGTTGCAAAATTTCAAAACAATGTTGAGCAATGGAGCTGAATAAATGAAATGCCTTAAAATAAAATAAGTGTGAGAAAAACATTATCAGGCACTTTAAGAGTGAAATACTAACAACAGTCAAACTCAGTTTCACAAAATATATCAAGTATGCTTCCAGTATTTAAGAATTTCAAATGCAACAAAGACTTTGGAAATAAGTCTCTGTAAACAAATTTACAAATGGACAGGGTATTCACAACAAATATGATCATATTAAAGCAACATTAATGTTATAAAAAGGGACATTTGCTTACAAAAAAAAAAATATTAAGTGTGTAAGGATCCCTAATTACGAAACTGTGTACAAATTTGTGTTTAACAATAACTGTATATTTTCCTTAATACTATTCTATTTTACACTTTTTTCAGGATTATACATTTTAAATTATTCACTTAATTCCTATTGTGCATTATTTTTCTTGTTTTCGAAAATTGCTCTATTGAAATGTATGCAATTGATAGGCCAACATTTTTTGTATATGTCATATATCTGACTTGCATTATATTTACAAGTGGATACAGTATTCAGTAAACCCTGATGCTGTTTACATTTTAATCTAAGTGATAAAGATTGCATGTTGTCCAAGAGGGACATTTAAATAATTGTTATGAAATACAGTTGCTATGGAAACTGGACTGACTCTATGCATTTTTTTTATCCAGCAAAAAGATATATGAATAATAATAATAATAATTATTATTATTATTATTATTATTATTATTATTATTATTATTATGTGATCTTTAATTATTCAGTTATAAATCTTCTTGAAATGAAAAATTATCAATGTTTTTAATTAATATGTATCTTTATTTTCAAAAATGAAATAGAAGTCAAATTTTAAAATTGTTGAAAATACAATAATGCAATACAATCAGAAAAATAAATAATGAATCTAAAATGGACATTAAAATAGCAGTTTATGTACAGAAATACTGTGCATTAAATCACAAAAAAAGTTTATAAATATGTTTAAGATATGAAAGAATTGAATAGAGCAAACAGTTTTATGTACAGCTTGTCAGGCAGCAAGACAAGCATTTACAAACTATGGTACTTTATAATTTAAAGAATGGTACTGGTCTGCAGTAGAATTACCTTTTGTCCAAAGCTGGCGATGCATTCTGTATTAAAAAGGAAGTAGTGATTTGTGATGTCACTCTTGGGCAACTGCTTATCATAAAATTCTGCTGATCATGGTACTGCTTGCTGATCATGACCCTGCTTGCTTATCATGGCCCCGCTTGCTTATCATTGCTCTGCTTGCTTCTCATGACACTGCTTGCTGATCATGACACTGCTTGCTTATCGTGGCTCTGCTTGCTTATCATGGCCATGCTTGTTTATCATGGCCGTGCTTGCTTATCATGGCCGTGCTTGCTTCTCATGGCCCTGCTTGCTTCTCATGGCCCTGCTTTCTTATCATGGCCCTGCTTGCTTACCATGGCCCTGCTTGCTTCACATGGCCCTGCTTGCTTCTCATGGCCCTGCTTGCTGATCATGGCCCTGCTTGCTTATCATGGCCCTGCTTGCTTACCATGGCCCTGCTTGCTTCTCATGGCTCTGCTTGCTTATCATGGCCCGGCTTGCTGATCGTGCCCCTGCTTGCTTATCATGGCACTGCTTGCTTATCATGGCCCTCCTTGCTTCTCATGGCCGTGCTTGCTTATCATGGCCGTGCTCGCTGAGCATGACACTGCTTGCTGATCATGACACTGCTTGCTTATCGTGGCCCTGCTTGCTTATCACGGCCCTGCTTGCTTATCATGGTCCTGCTTGCTTTTCATGGCCCTGCTTGCTTATAATGGCACTGCTTGCTTCTCATGGCCCTGTTTGCTTATCATGGCCGTGCTCGCTGACACTGCTTGCTGAGCATGACACTGCTTGTTTATTATGGCCCTGCTTGCTGCTCAGGACATTGATGCTTATTCTCCAAAAGATCCACATCCAAACACAATTTATCCTGAGAATGGGAATCAGAATCTGTTGCTGACATTGATGACTAGAGTAAGAGTCAGGATCGGGGGATTCTTTCACTGAATTGTCATCAATAACTTTTATCAGGAATAGACCCTGTCTCCATGGATAAGACTCTGGTATTCAAAATACAGCTGCCTATGAAATTAGGTCATTCTGTGGAAAGATGAATTCCAGCGTGGATTGCTAGAACTGGATCAAATGCATCCAAAAATCACAGCTGAACAGTTAACAGCATTGTTATGGCATTTCCATATTCCACACAAATTCTCTAACCCATCTATATTTTAAACATAGCTTTCATTTGATAGTGTTTTATTCCTTTAGAATAGTTTTATTTTCTTAGGATATGTTTGGTTTTGCCTCGACCTTTCCACATGGGAGTAAGAAGTGGAACTCATCAGACATCATCAAAGAGTTCTTAATTGGAGCTGCATATGGGCTCAACTTTTATCCAGCTATATATTGTATATCATAGTAGCATGAGAGGTTGTATTTAATGAGATGTATGCTGCATTCATAAGTATAACTTTATATGATGACTGAGCTGTGCATGTTACACAACAAAATAGCATGACTGGTGCAGAGTTTTAAAAAATCAGACATTTAGTCCTTGCCGTTTCCGCTTCAGTAGATTTGTTGTGTCCAATGATACTTTTAAATGGCACAAGAAGCTAAAAGATATTCATGCACTGAAAGGATGGATCATCCATAAGCAGGAGAAGGGTTGGGTTTATGAGATGATGCTGCAGTAACTTAAAGTTTTATCTAATTTACAAATTTTTAAATTTTCAAAAAATAAAATTTAAGTTGGAATGCATTTACTGATATGTAATTTTTTAAAATGATTTATGTATTCTTGTAAAGGTAATCAATAAAAGAATAATGATTTGTCCCAGTACATACAGTAGACATAAAAAATTACTTTAAAAATTAAATGTATTGTGTCCCAACAAATACTGCGTCCCAAAATATAGGGTAAATATGATGATCTTTTGATATTGACAAATGTCTATAATCTTTTTAATTAAATATCATGCCCAAGGCTATTGAAATGAACATGTAATGCATTTAAAAATAAAGGTGATAGGTTATAAAAATAAAAAATAAATCAAATAGTGTTACACACTTTTCCATCATAATATCGATTAGAAAAGCATATCTATTTTCCTTTCTCAAGATGTCAGTGGAATGTCACAGTCAAATTCATATCATCTTTTGCTTATTTTGTTTCATTCTGAAACCTTTTGATATCTACAACATATGTTTACAATGTCTATCATTCATTTGCAGCAGAAAAATATGGTCATACGACCCTTCAAACCAATGAACTAATTTGCCTATTTAATCAAGCAGCATGGAGTTGTGTGATTTGGATCACATATGGCTATGATGTTGAAATAAAGTGATCTGAATAGCAGTCTGCATGTATGGTCTTACAATATTTGAATTACTGATGTTTTGCACTTCATTAAGTCTGTAATTCGTTAGTTGTACCAGTCAGGCATTGAAAACACTTGTACAACAATAGTCTGGTTTTAAACCTGATTATATGATTTCATTTGCTGTAGAGATCTGAGTCATAATGAAAGATTTATTTTTGTTTTTAATTACATAACGACAAAAGATATTGTCAGCAAATAAGTGTAGAAGTCAAAATATTTAGTTATTGGCAAATTGGAATAAATTATGAAAGTGCACATCATAAAATAGATCTCTTTGAACTTGGGAAATACTTTTTGTCGTTATAGCATAAGTTCTAATTTAAAGTATTTAGCTGTCCTGTGTATACTAACCAGATAGTGTGACCATACATTTTAACAACAAAATAATAATTTGCCTTCCTTACCATACTGTATGCTCTTGCAGATGTATTCTGTGTGAAGCTTTGTAGGTGCTAATATAAATACTGCATCAAGGCTGTAAGATAAAATAGAAATTACAGTATTTACGCTAATATTTTTTCCCAGAATACATAACTATACCTCCTGTGTACATCCATTAAAAACTCAAAACAATGGCTTGGTAAATCATTGTCAATTTGAACAAGAGACTTAGTTATATTTAACTTAACTTATAAATGTCAGCTCCCATAACTTGGTAAATGCTTCCATAACTCAGTAAATGCTCCCATAACTTGGTAAATGTTCCCATAACTCAGTAAAGGCTCCCATAACTCAGTAAATGCTCCCATAACTTGGTAAATGCTCCCATAACTCGGTAAATGCTCCCATAACTCAGAAGATGCTCCCATAACTCAGTAAATGCTCCCATAACTCAGTAAATGCTCCCATAACTCGGTAAATGCTCCCATAACTTGGTAAATGCTCCCATAACTTGGTAAATGCTCCCATAACTCAGTAAAGGCTCCCATAACTCAGTAAATGCTCCCATAACTTGGTAAATGCTCCCATAACTCGGTAAATGCTCCCATAACTCAGAAGATGCTCCCATAACTCAGTAAATACTCCCATAACTCAGTAAATGCTCCCATAACTCGGTAAATGCTCCCATAACTTGGTAAATGCTCCCATAACTTGGTAAATGCTCCCATAACTCAGTAAAGGCTCCCATAACTCAGTAAATGCTCTCATAACTTGGTAAATGCTCCCATAACTTGGTAAATGCTCCCATAACTCAGAAGATGCTCCCATAACTCAGTAAATGCTCCCATAACTCAGTAAATGCTCCCATAACTTGGTAAATGCTCCCATAACTTGGTAAATGCTCCCATAACTCAGTAAATGCTTCCATAACTAAGTAAATGCTCAAATAACTCGGTAAATGGTCCCATAACTCAGTAAATGGTTCCATAACTCAGTAAATGCTCCCATAAATTCGAAAATGCTCGCATAACTTGGTAAATGCTCCCACAACTTTGTAAATGCTCCCATAACTCAGTAAATGCTCAAATAACTCGGTAAATGGTCCTATAACTCAGTAAATGGTCACATAACTCAGTAAATGCTCCCATAAATTGGTAAATGCTTGCATAACTTGGTAAATGCTCCCATAACCCAGTAAATGCTCCCATAACTCAGTGTTCCTGATAATTTAATTTAGCTATTGATTCAGATAAGTATCCAAGCTCATCCATTCAAAATTACAAGATTTTTGGGGTGAGAAAGATACCTGCTGTCCTTTAGAAGTTAATTAGCTCTGATGATGTGTAAAATGGAAAGTCCTGTATAAAATAAATTTTCTTCAGTGCTGACACACGGTTATGATTGTCCTCAATGACCCATTGTATATCAAGTCACTGACCTTTTAGAATGTTGGGCAAGTGGACCTCAGTAATTCTTCCGCGACTAAACACACCCACGTTGTATCTCTTACCCTTGGGATTGATATATTTGCTATAGTGTTGTATTGAAATCCAAAAAGAGTTTCTCAGTAGGGAGGGGGTGAAAGTCTTGGTTGGAACAGCAAATCTGATTCTTTCTAATCCCAGCTTCCCAAACAGTCTGCTCAGACAGCCAACCATTGTAAACCTGATGCAGTAGAAAAGACTTGCATTATGATTGAATAAAATCTCTTTCAGGCTCCATCTGATTCTTGATGTCTCTCCTAAATATTCAATTAGATAATCAGTAGCAATACCTTGTCAAAATAAAGAAACTTTAACACGTGACAAGAGGATTTGTAGTGTTACTGTGTCAGATATCAAAACATGTGACAAGAATATCTGTAGCGTTACTATATCAGATTTCAAAAATATTAATATGTGACAATAGGATCTGTGGTGTTACTGTATCAGAAATCAAAAATATGTGACAAGAGGATCTGTAGTGTTACTGTATCAGAACTCAAAATAATTAACAAGTCACAAGAGGATCTGTAGTATTACTGTATCAGAAATCAAGAATATGTGACAAGATGATATGTAGTGTTACTGTATAAGAAACTAAAATATATGACATAGGGATCTGTAGTGTTACTGTATCAGAAATCAAACATATGTGACAAGAGGATCTGTAGATTTATGTATCAGAAATCAGAAATATTAATAAGTGACAATAGGATCTGAAGAGTTACTGTATCAGAAATCAAAAATATTAATGTGACAAGAGTATATGTAGTATTACTGTATCAGAAATCAAAACTATGTCACATGGATCTGTAGTGTTACTTATCAGAAATAAAAAATATGTGACAAGAGGCTCTGTAGTGTTTGTGTATCAGATATTAAAAATATGTTACAAGAGTATCTGTTGTTGTTATTATAGGGTTTAGCGCCATTTTTCAGCACAAGATAGGCTATACATGGCGGCCAGTATAAATGGTGGAGGAAGAACCCGGGAAAACCCCAGAAAGAATTACCGACCCACAAGAAGCTACTGGCAAGCTTTCTCAGATACCCACAACCGCTGAGCCATAGACTCGAACGAATGAAGACAGAGATGAGATGGCAGTGATCCGTAACGGTGAGCGGTTTAGACAACTTGGCCACTCGGGGCCCCAAAGATCTGTAGTGTTACTGTATCAGAAATCAAAAATATGTGACAAGAGGATCTGTAGTGTTACTGTTATCAGAAATCAAAAATATTTGACAAGAGGATCTGCAGTGTTAGTGTATCAGAAATCAAAAGTATGTGACAAGAGGATCTGCAGTGTTATTGTATCGGAAATCGAAAATATGCGACAAGAGGATCTGTAGTATTACTGTATCAGAAATGAAAAATATGTGACAATAGGATCTGTAGTGTTACTGTATCAGAAATCAAAAATATGTGACAAGAGGATCTGTAGTGTTACTGTATCAGAAATCAAAAATATTAATAAGTGACAATATGATCTGAAGTGTTACTGTATGAGAAATCAAAAACATGTGACAAGAGTATATGTAGTATTAATGTATCAGAAATCAAATATGTCACAAGGATCTGTAGTGTTACTTATCAGAAATCAAAAATATGTGACAAGAGGATCTGTAGTGTTACATTATCATAAATAAAAAATATTACTGTGACAAGACGATATGTAGCATTACTGTATCAGAAATAAAAAATATGTGACAAGAGGCTCTGTAGCAATACTGTCATAAACTTAAAATATGATACTGTCAGAAAATTTAAGATATCACTGCATTGGCAATACTGTCATAAACTTAAAATATGATACTGTCAGAAAATTTAAGATATCACTGCATTGACAAGAGAATCTGTATCAACACTGTCTGAAAATCTAGAATATTAATATTTAGTAAGAGAAATTGTCATAACACTGTCATAAAAATATAACATTACAAAATATAACCTACACTTGACATACTGTTGATTCAGAAGGAAATTTTGAAACTGCTTTTAAAAAAATCTTTTGCAGGGCAAAATCCTCAAGAGTAGATTTCTGGCAATTCATATAATCACTCTATTAATCACACATAGAATTTTGTTAATTTTTTTTATACCATAACCAGGCTAAATAACAAGAAATAATACGAGCTGCAGCCCTTACATTTATTTATAGTATTACTTCTTGTCTCAGAAGTATGTGTCTGACAACTTTTCTCTTTATAGAAATACCAAGGATAAGTGTGGCAAGCTCTCTATTCCAGCATCAGGAATTATGTAATAAGGTACATTTTATTTCATACTGTAGCAGTAACATAAACCATGGTATATAACAATGGTTGTAATACATTGATATATCAGTATGAAAAATATTTACAGTGGTATCAATAATATAGTCTTAGCATAATTAAAATCAAATGGAAGTGGAGGGAAGGGGTTTGAGAATGAAAGGGGTGAGGGTATCATTACCATATATACCTGCTTTAAAGTCAAGTTCAACTGCACAGAACCAGAGCCGCCATCACATAATATGCCAGCATATCTTTGATATATGTTGCCTGTTAGGAGTAATCAATAGAATGTACAGCAGACTCTGATATGCTGGCAGACCAGGGTCTATGTTGTTTGCAGTTGGACTTCACTTATATGCGAGTACATACAGTACATAATGCATCATCAATTTCATACAAGTAAATATTTTATAAGTCACTACAAGATTGGCATCTTATCATTCCGATCAAAATGGACTGCTTTACTCTACTCACATTTTAATTTTAACGTGCATAAACGCTTTTATTATTTTTATGAGTGCAGTATATGGCAGCTGCCATTCATCAACAGATGCAAGAAATTTTATTTAATGTCCGTGTCTGGGTAAAATACATAACAAATGAGTTCTGGACATGCTATTTTACTGATGTAACAAATTTATTTTGCAATTGAACAGATGCAACACATTTACAATGAAACAATACACATCTAACACATAAGATTAAAAAACTAAACAATACATAGCATGCAAATATTTTGTATTATTTTACATTTAAGAATTAGAACATATATAAGACATAAAAAATGACGTATATAACAACTCATAGAAAATCCATCAACATATAAATCACATCACTGAAAGGCATATATTGGATATAATATATGCCATCCAGAGAATGAAGGGGCTAAACACTGATGCCTACAAGAAGGCAAAAAAATAAAAACAGAAGTCAATGAGGTTGAGGATTTAAGCCCAAGTGTCTCTCAGCAGAGTTGGTAACCAAACAACCATTGACTGCTAAGTTGCAGCATACATTTTTCTTAAATTGGCCCCTGGCAAATTTCTTAACTTTAGGCTATGGTGTGACTTTATCAGCTATTATTGTTTACTATTTTAATATATGGCTATATTTGTGAAATGGGTGTTTTGGGCTTGTGTCGTTCTTTAATTGATGTCGGTCATATACACCTTCCATAGTTACTCTGTAGTATGTTAATAATGAAATACCAATAGTCGGCTAGAAAGATGAGCTAGCCTCCCATAGCAGTAAACACATTGGTTTGGCCAAGGAGAATATCTCAAAAAACAGCTTGGATCACAACTATTTTCTATTGCATCAGCCTGTTAAGTGCAGAGTTTTGCAGAACTGTTATCTAGGAAAAGGGCTTGTGTTTGCACAGTGAAAATCACATGGCATCAAATATTACCTTCGGATATGCAAATTATAAGTAGAAATTTGGGGTTGGGTTAGATAAACTTCTTCTGCTATGAACTGGCATTGACTTCTTTGGTCAAGTGGATAATATTCTTATGCTTTGTTTTAATATAGGTATCCAAAAATGTGGACCTTTTTCTTACCTCAATTGTGTATTTGATTTTTTATACTAGGTCACTGACTGAGGCATTAAATTTGTACATAAAAGCTGATGCCTGCCCAATTAAGGAAAACTTAAAATTTTTATTGGTGAAGTCAGCCACATCTATTATACTTTTCTGTTTCTTTATGTTTATTTAAATAATTGTTATGCATTAGCTTAATTATATTTCCTTTCTTTTTGCATATATCACTTAGTGTTGTATGCAATGCTCTTTGGAGAGGGAGGTAACTGTGTTTTGTACCTCAATGTGAGAACTGTTTACATCAAGACAAAGTAGCATATTTTGGGCTTAACTTACTTAATATGGGAACAGAATGGTAACTATAATGTGTCTTGCACTTTCTGTAGCTGCCAAGGTTTGCACCCCTATTTTTTGTGAATAATATTCACATTTCAATACAGACACACATAAACAATTGCATAGAATGTCAACATGTATTCTTAAAAGTAATTTTACTCCACAGGTGCAGATAGAATTCAGAGGAATCATGCATAAACATACTGTTGTGAATATTGAATGTCAACAGTGGAATGGTCTTAAAAATAACGATGCATATGGCATATTGCTTGCTACATTTTGCTGAAAAGAATTAAAGTTTTAGCCCACCGACATAATTACAACATTCATGACCCCACTGTGAAGTTGACGTAAGAGATTCATATCTCACACTTGGGTGCTAATAGGAAATGTTTCAATGTTATATATATATATATATATATATATATATATATATATATATATATATATATATATATATATATATATATATATATATACATATATCTTGTAATTTCTAGTTTTAGTTTAAAAAGGTGGTAAAACTTAAAATTAAGTGGCAGTTTCATGCATGTGACAATACACATAAAGTTTCTCCTCTGAAATTCTTGTTTTCACTGAATGTTAAAAGTACATCAATATCATTTGTTTCTTTTCTTTTTGCAGGTCTTAGTTTACATGGTAAAAATTTAGGATTAATTGGTTAGGCATGCTGCCAGAAACAATAGCTTCAATATCATCCAGATACTCAATCTAATCTAAGTACACACGAGAGTGACTTTGAAGGACAGATTTAGCTTCTGCAGGACTTGTTTTATGGTACGTGCTTTATTAAAAGCCATGCAGGTAAAATGCTTGTTGCCTTGAACTGAATTTTCCACTAAGTATTTGTTTTACCTTATTTTTTTATTTACTATGATTCTGTAAACTCCAGAAAGCATTAAGGTCAGTTGTATATGTGTGGTTACCAAATCTCTTCTTGACATTGATGAAACACTGTAAAGGAACTTTGGTTCTGTCATGATGCTATGGTGGTAAACAAAGACCAAAAGCATTTTAGGTTGCAAATAATTTGAAATCTTTCAAGAAATGCAGTCATAACTCACAATGTAAATAATGTAGTGCTTTTTGCGGCAAAGTAGTATCTTTTCTAAAATCGTAATACCATTTTTAGTTTTGTGTACAAACAGGTTTCCTTTATACCATTTTACTAGATATTATCTAAATATGTGATATGTACATAACTTTTTTGACATAAACCATTTTCAGCCAAATTCTTAAGGTGCCAGGATATAGTTTCATAAATTTGCCCCATGTCACATTTATTTAATTAAGGCTATTGTGTGCTTTTTTCAGTTATTATTGTTTACTATTCAAAGATATGGATATATTTGTGAACTGGGTGTTTTGGACTTGTGTTGTTCTTGAAATTGATGTCAGGCATGTACACCTTTCATAGTTACTCTGCAGTATGTTGATAGTGAAATACCAATAGTTGCTAGCCTCCCATAACAGTAAACACATGGGTTTGGGGCAAGTATAATATCTCAACAACAGCTTTGATGACAACTATTTTAATTGCATCAGCCTGTTTATAGTACACACTGTTTTACAGAATTGTCCTCTAGTAAATGGGCTTGTTAAAGTTGTTTGCACTGTGAGCATCACATGGTGTCAGAACATGAAAATTGTAGGTAGAAATTTGGGGTTCGGTAGTCCTACAATGTAAGACATAGTCCACGTTGGTTTTCTTACCCCCACCCCCGACAACAACAGAAATATCGGGTGATGTATCTTTTGTTATAAGACTATGGGTTGATGTGCATACATTTCTTCTATTATGACCTGCCATCGACTTCTCTGATCAAGTGGATAATATCCTTAGGCTTTGTTTTAATATAGGTATCCAAAAATATGGACCTTTTTGACCTCACTTGTATATTTGATTTTTTATGATTTGTTTTCCACTAGGTAGCTGATTGCGGCATTAAATTTGTACGTAAAATCTTGCCCCTGCCCACTAAAAATGTAAAGTTAATTCCAGTCTATATCATAGAGAGGGTCCAATGTCAGAACGGGTCATGGGAGTAATCTAAAGTATTTTTGTCACTATGATTTTTTTCCTTCACATTATCGTTTTTATTTTCTTCTCAACATCAAG
The DNA here is from genome assembly GCA_028554795.2 of Sinohyriopsis cumingii. Classification (NCBI taxonomy): domain Eukaryota; kingdom Metazoa; phylum Mollusca; class Bivalvia; order Unionida; family Unionidae; genus Sinohyriopsis; species Sinohyriopsis cumingii. The sequence continues at coordinate 2,880,148 of CM068828.1, forward strand.
CTCACGTCGAGCACCTGTTCCAACTGTGGTCTATAGGTTTTCACGGTTGCAACGGAGTAACTGTTCGTTGCGCCTAAAATTACATCCCTTAGCTCAAATGCACATGCCCACAAAAAATGTCCAGTTCTAAATAGTTCACCGTTCTACACTTGGTTAGCGAAACATAGTCAACAAAGGAAGGTATCTTAGCTGTACCACAGATCATTATGGTTAAACCAATGAATCAATTATGTATGTCAAACATCTTTTGTTCATACTAGGAGAATAATTATAGATATTAAATCAGATAATTAGATTCAGTGTCCATAGTTACATTATATCAGAAAATTAAATAATATTTACCTTCCATACTTAAATGATATCAAATGATTAAATTAAATACACTGTCCATACCGAATTAGCCTGCTGAATTCTGGGAAATCTGGGATTGTTCTCAGTTCAGTGAGCAGGTTGTTCTAGACTCTGGATATCAAATTTGAAAGAACTTATTAACGTCAGTTGGGGTATTATCGGTTAACGTGTTATATATAACAAACCAATAAAAATGAGTTAAGAAAGTTATAACACGAGTTCGATAAGAAAATTATATCACGAATTCGATACGTTAGCTGATTTGTAATGCTGAATATTTTAAACCAGAAAATATTTTATTTTTTTATTTTCATAAATGGAACACAGTATTTTAATGTATTCAGAGGAAATTAACAAAGTAATAATTACATTAACTATCATAAAGATAAATGAGTGTAATTAATACAGACGGAATATTTATTCATATTTGGGTGTAAATATCATACAATATTCAGATTAATTAACATGCCCAATGAGTTGTTTTTTTTTTTCATTTTCTTTTTGACTTTTGAAACATCAAGTATCGGACGGTACATGCAATAACTTTCAGCATGATTTTTCTTTGCTTATGCTGACACGTAATAACTCTCAAATTTGCTGGGGTCTTTAGACAACATTTCTGATTGTCACCAGCAAATTCATCTAGAACAGCCTTCTTAAAATTAGTTTAATTCTGTTTAAATTTCCTTGCATCAAATATGTAAGTTTTAAAGATCCAATTATTTCACAGATCCCGTCATATTACTTTGGTTCGCCTTTTAAATCAACACTGATTCACGTGACCGGATGTAAACTTGCAAACAGTATGATTTAAAAAAGAGACTGCTTGTAAGAACATACTCTACAAATCAATAATATAAGGATACTCACAAATATTCATATTTGTTGTCTTTATCTATCAGTCACTCTTTCTAACTTGGTATCATTTTATACTCGTTTTTAACCAGAAGTATGTTTATGTAATATACGTATGCGAACACACATTCATTCGAGGATATACATACCCATGCACCAGATGAAAGGAAACAGACATACATACAGACACACAGGAAGATAGGTGAGAGCCACATATGTCCTATACATGCATAGTGTGTCTAACATCGATATTTCTCCAAATTGTACACTCTAAAATTTCCAACCGTTCAAGGAAATAAAATTAAAATAATCATCAAGGAGACTCGTACGTGCGCCTGTCTGTTCAAGCGTGGTTAACATTTGTTTATTTTGAAAAAACTCAAGTTATTTCATGAAACGTATAATGAACATTAATAGAAAAGCCAAGGAAATAAAATTAAAATAATCATCAAGGAGACTCGTACGTACGCCTGTATGTTCAAGCGTGGTTGACATTTGTGCATTTTGAAGGGAAAAAAAACTCAAGTTATTTCATGAAAAATATAATGAACATTGATAAAAAAGCAACAGTCTAAATCAATAGTAAAAGACCCGTAAGAATTTAGAATTGTTTTCTCGTTGTATTTCAACCTCCATTAGACGCTATGATTGAAGCTGTACAAAATAAACATATTTTCGTTATTCTTCAAGCGAGATATATTGCAAGAACTTTTTACGTAGCGATACACTTTCGCACAATCAAATAATACAAACTAGAGCATAAGGTAGTAATGGAAAGATAATGAAATTCTGAAATGGGCAGATAATATTTATTTGAAAGCTGGGAGCAGCGCAAGTTAGTGGGAAAAACAAATGCTAAAAATAATTGATCAAATATTGATAGAATTTCTTTTTAAGATAGTGAGATATCGATCCTGCTTGCATAATGTGAGCGGTCTGTCACATTTTATTGATCTACATCTGCCATCTTAATTGATTGAACTATCCGGAAGTGAGTTGCACCGATATGCCCTCTGGTGTTTTTGAGGGGAGATGGAATTACATCTCATTTAATACTTCCAGTTCAGTACCCACGAATGTAGTTCTAGTCTATTTTTAGAAGTTTTTTTCCTCTCTCATTTTGGTGGTGATTGGAGAGTTTTATTTATGCATTTTTGGTGGGGATTTAAAAGTAACTGTTTATTCTTGATAACATGAGCTCAGGGTGTTGTTGTCTGTGTGTATTTCGCTGACAGTGCACAGTGAGCAATATGGCCTTGGTGATTATCCGGAAGTGAAATCTATGTTCTGTTTATATGCTGCTATGTTGACAGTCCAGCATCTCAAAAAAGAGCAGGTCAAAATTTGACAAGAACTTCACCGTGAAGTCATCTTTGAAGGTATTTTAGATTAACATATGATTTGCATTGATTGTCACACAGTGGAAAGGTCAGTTCTGAGAAACAAATGTAGAGAACATATAGTACAATTAATTGTGTTCTATGGCCAGATACTAACCGTGAAACCCCCTATATCCGAATTAGCCTGCTGAATTCTGGGAAATCTGGGATTGTTCTCAGTTCAATGAGCAGGTTGTTCTAGACTCTGGGCATCAAATTTGAAAGAGCTCATTAACGTCAGTCGGGGTATTATCGGTTAACGTTTAATATCGAACAAACCAATAAAAGTTAGAAAAACTATTTAAACGCAAAGTAGTAACCCATAAATATATTATGATATGTAACATCCGGCCTCATCATGTTCATTATTTTGAAATACGATGTTACTGAAAAGGTGAAAAATGTATTTTGTACTAAAACTAGTGACTTTTGCAGCACTGCCGGTGTTCAAATAATTAATTCCAAAACCGTATTCTTGGACTCCCAGAAAACAAAATATGCCTGACACAGCTTATGAATCCAACATAAGATCATTTTCAGATACTATATTTATCTGGCCAAACCTATATCGTAGCCGCGTCCGGTACGGTCATGTGCATTTGACGTAGGGCAACTCGAGTGACCCACACTCCTTACATGAATAGAATATTTGTCATTATAGATCGCCGCAGATAGTAATAAACAATAATATGCCATACCACAAGTATAAGAGTTGAATTGTACGTTTTCTTAAAGCATTTTTTAACAATAAATGAGCTTTAGGGGATATGACTAAAGTGCGAAAAGTTACGAAAAGTTGAGAAAAGTCACAAAAACGAAAAATTACAAAAAGTTTTTAAAAAATACAACAAATTAATGTAAGCTAAGACGAGAAACGTTGCCTTGAATTGATTATTTAAGCTCATTTGTTCCCAAAAGTTATACTATATCTAAATTTACATTAACTGGTAGTCATACAAAAGATTTCCTTTATTTGATAATGTTTCAGAAGAAATTTTGCTTCCACAACTGGAACGAAAGGTTAATATCGTAACCGACATCCAAATTGCGGTCGCTCAGAGTTACAACAAAGTCATTTTCTCGACATTTATTTATTAAAATAAGTACGTACTTGCAAAGGTTTCGTTACCTTCATTTGCATCAGTGTAAATACATCGAAACTGCTATAAAAAACTTGATTTTGGCTTCGAAAAAATAAAGTTAAAACGGGTGCGAAAAGTACTTCTAAAATCTTTATTTTGTAGATTTCTTTCAAAAACGGCATAACTATTTTACATTTAAACACGAGTATTTATGCAAAATATTGTCTCGTTTTTATTTTTTATTCTTGTTTTGGTTTTAAATTTTCTTTCTTCTTTAGATGTTGTTATTAAGAGTAGTGATGTTTTTAACTTTTACTGTTTCTCACGAGCTTCCATGCACCGTATTTTGCTGATATTCTGTCTGAATATTAGCTAAAATTCGTCTGAGTATCATGTGACGACAGTCGGCACCTGGCGTGGCTATATAACTCTTTTATATAGACTGTACTTTACAATTTGCGTTTCGCATTTGGCTTATTTGATGGTGTTCTAGACCTTTCTGCCCGCTTTATTCGAATTTGGTTCGGCTTCCGACCTGCAGATGGAGATCTGGTTGAAGTTCTTCTGCCATCTGTTGAGTACATTATATTTGGATGGTCTTTATCGCAGTCAGTGAGAAATCTTTTTGTCTTTTATCCCGTTGTTCTTCCATCATTTTGACCCAGTGATCAATGTCGACTAGGTGGTGTAAATATCGTTCACTGAGGCGATAATTACCCATGTTTCTCAGGGAACGACATCTCTCTTCCTGCTCACTGGTCACTAATTGCTGAAGCAGTTTGACAAACTTTGTTAATTCAAGTAGCTTCCATTTTGTGGTCATTATAGGATGTGATTTGCACTCTCGGATTTGTTGTTTGTCCATGTGCTTGTAATTCTGCCGTTGTTGACCAGATCAATGACGTGTTCTTTTAGCACTGGCAACAATCTTGTATCAAAGTAGGTGCGGGACTTCGTTTCGCAGGAATGCGAGACTTTGTCATCGATGACGGAACGTAATTGATTTAGTCTTTCTTGGTGGGTGTCAACGTCTGTTTTTTGTACAAGACCATTTGGGAAAACACTAAAGCAGTAACATCCTGGCGATCTTCTAACGGAAATCCAACTATATATTCCATTTGTCTGTTTGCACTCAGCTTTAGATGGCGAGTACAAAGAACTTGTGTACTACCAGGCAAGCAGCGTTTTGAATGCCAATTCCTCATTTGTGCCGATTGTCAGTAACTAGAGCTGGTTGTCTATCAAGTTGTCAGCGACGTCATGGAGGAATGCAGAATATGTCTTTTTGCTGGAGTTGGTATGGATGAAAGTTGGGCCGAACACAATCGGATGGTCATCTGTAGATCGCCTTTTAATGGACAAGTCTTTGAAAACTGTCAGAGTCACATGAAAATCACCAAGGTTGTAGTTCTTGTCCATTCCAAGAACGTTACCACCTTCAATACAGCAGAACCTCTTAATGTATGTGATCTGTTGTTCGTTGTAAAGAGTCACAACTGGGTTTTGTAAGCCATTCGTATGTTTCACAGTTAGGACGAATTTGCTTGTTTTCGTCTTTTTTTCCACGCAAACAATATGGTCGGCAATGTTCGCTGATTTGGATGGGCTGTGCTTTGTTCTTGCTATTGAATGTTTAATATTTCGGAGTACTTTCTCGCTTCTTGGTTGCTGGTAACCGTCATTTCTTTCAGAATGTACCATTCTGTCTACCTCTTTCACCCCTTTGTGCTCTAGTTCATTTGCTAATCTTTCTCTAACGGAAGGCTTTGTTCTAATGCATATGACGTTTTTCGACGGATGCTTCAAGGATGCATGATAATTTCTGGACGAGAATTTTCCAATGTATTCGCCAAGCGCGATGTTGGTTGCAGTATCAGGAAGCAGATTATCAGCTTTCTAGAAACACGTTATCCGCCGCTTGAACTGATCAGGTCCTGACGGAGAGCTCTTTAGAGTTTTGTAAATTCTGTGAACGTGTATGATCTCGTATGCTAATGGTTGTGGTTGTAATGGATCGTAGATGCGCTTTTTTTGGACGTTTCTCTCGACGTATTACACATCTTAGCGTTTAACAATCATCAAGAGAATGCCATTTCTTTCAATAAATGTTGTGGATGGTGATAAACACTTGGCCCAAGCGCCACAGTCGTCCCAGAATTCGGACCTTTTTTCCGAAGAACGTTTCATGATGTTGTCGACGTTACGGATAATAAAATACTTGCCGTCTTTTGTTCCAGATGGGATCTCTTGTAGAACAACATGTGGATCTTTCATCACGTCTATGACACATTTAAAATCCATTAACTTCTTTAAAGGACCTGGCACAAATTCCTCAAGGTATAATTCATCATCTTTTTTTGGAATCAATTGCATTGATGTCTGTTTGTGAACTGAGTATTTGCTCAAAGTTTATGTTAGGAACAGGATCATCTAGTGGTTTTCTTCCTGTTTTTTTTTGAAGATGACTCTTCCCGTATTGTAGATAAATTTGGTACATACGTGCAATGGTCACTTAATTCAGAATCACATATTTGGTGTGAGCGCGTATCCCTCTGATTGTCTTCTATTTCTTAAGTTGATTGGGATTTTGGAATTTCTTCCATAGCAGCTTCTCAGACCATGCTGTAGATCCCAACCCGGTTTCACGGATACGTTCAGCTTGAGTCTTTATTGTCGATTTTGGGCATTTGGGTGAAGCAGTGATCACAATATAATCCGATGTCAACTCTACGCGCTCGGACGTTTGAGTCAGTGATACCAGGGGTACAAAGTAGTTGTGAATCCACGGTGCTTTTCTTTTCTTGATGAAACCGTTCTTGCTTGCAGTATTTGTGTTTTTCCACATGATGGTTATGGTTGGTTTCTCTGGATCACAGAACATTGGTGTAAATACACATTTCATTTTGACAAAACTATAATCCTTCGACCAAGTCATTGCACGGTACTTTTTTATATATAAAAAAAAACATGTCTATCCATCTCCCATGTTCCATTTCCATTGTCCCTCTATAGTCCCATCCATGTTAAAATTCCCCATATTAAATTCCCATTGTCCCTAGACAGTCCCATTCCCCGTGTTAAGTTCCCATTGTCCCTAGGGTATCCCAAAAATTTTCCCCCATGTTAAAATTTCCATAGTCCCCAGGGTACAAACCACCTCCTTAACATGAAATTCCCATCGTCCCTCGGCGATCCCTATTCACTATTCATGTTGAATTATTGCTTATAGAAGACCCAAGAATTTGCAAGAATTTTCTAAATAGAACTTAACAGAAAGAAAATAAAAAAGACATTTTTCATCATCTAAATGTAACAGACATCGGTGCTGTCAATGTGCAAATATAAGAGAAAGTACTTTTTTTATTAGCATCGCCAATACAAAATAAGTATTTTCACTACGTTACAACACTAACTGCGTATCAACTGATGTGATTTATTTGATAACCTTTAAAAAATGTAACATGCAATATGATGGGCAAACACTTCAACTCTATAAAATTGTATAAAATGTTAATATTTCAATAAATTCTAATACCAATAGTCACTCAGATCTCTACTCAATTTTTCTTTCATGCCAATAGATATTGTGCATGGAGACATCAACACACTCATGCAAGAAAATTATTGGAGTCATAAGATACTTTGTATCCTAATGGCCTATAAAGTTTTGTAAAAAAGGTTAATTAAAAGATTGATATGTTGTATATCCTTTATAAAAATGTAATTGTATGAATGGCTGTTTGTCTCTATTTTATTATTTTACTATAATTTTAAATGAACTTTTCGTAACGTTTCGCAACTTTTCGTAACTTTTCGCATTTTAGTCATACCGGAACTTTAAATTACTGCATCGTGACTCTCATCATAACTCCGCCCACCCACCCCACCCTTATGACTCTCTCGCTCTCTCTCTTCTTAGTCTGCTAACGTCTTGAACAAATATGGACAACAATGATGAGTTAACTCATCCTTAGATGTATTATGACCATTCGGTACAGTACTATTAGTATTAATATTAGTACCCTTACTCCTACCTCGTGGACAGGGTACTAACATGAGCATATACGTGTCAATGGAGCAAGCCGGGTATGATTCACACCCGGCGCTCGTTTGGCCTAATATCAAGAATTTGAACATATTCCTTGCATATAATCCAACAGATTGAGTAGTCCTCTTATTTAATATTGGAAGTATTGAAAATCATTGTAGAAATAGTTGTAATATATCGTTTACCTTTTATATCCGGTATTTTTGTTTGGAACGTCCGCCATATTATTTCTAATAATGATTACTTCCGTTCTCAGCCTCGTTTGGTTGTGTGCCATATAGGACATTGAGGCCTTATTTGGAAACGTAAACAAATCGTAGTAAAACTATGGCGCGGTTTGAGTCAGAAATTCTGCGCATTAAAAGTAAATACGGTTTATCGGCAACTTTAAAATTCCACCAAGAAACTATTATTGCCACTTGATTTATAATAACATAGCGTAGAATATCCAAATATGGTCTGGCAAGCCTTACGTAGAAAAGAGGTCACGACGTGAGTCTCGCGTTATCTGTCATGGTGGACACGGTGAGGTTAGTGTAACCGTGCCAATTTATTTTATCGTGTTATGGCTTAATAAATTCAAAATAAGCCAAACTTCTTTCACAACATGATTATACTAATGTATTATATTTCTACATTGTTTGTTTTTCTGATTTTAGTCATGATTTGTGTGTGTGTGTGTGCTCCATTACATGATATGGGATCTGTTCGTAGCCTCAACCACAACTAATCAAGTGGAGGCTACGACATCGCAACTACTGTACTATCAGCTATGTAGAGCTCGCGTGGCTTCTCAGATTGGGCTTGAGATCTGATTATGTTGGCATTGATGATGCTGTGTTTACCTGTCTGCGTCCATCCACTATGAAATTTGTAAGTCCTCATATTTTCGCGATTATATAGCCTTGAAGAGTCATCTAAATACATGTAGATTTGTACAACTTGTAATTCTGGTCACATGAGAAATTAGTCTACCCACCCCTTTCCTTTTAGAAATGGATCATCAAACTTTGTAAGTCCTATCCAGGACCGCGGACAGGGTAGGTCAAATTCCAGGGGACCACAACGGTCAACAGGTCAACGGTTGTTTCAATTTGTGATTCGGCGCTTCTACCTCTTTGATACGTCACAAGCAGTGACATCAATATCTAAAAAAATAGCTTTTCGGACAAGGCGAACCAGCATAATGGCGACCACAGGTGCTCGACGCGAGCTTGATGTTGAGAAAAAACAACAACAATAATCTAAAGGAAAAAAATCATACAGAGTGACAAAATACCTTAGATTACCCCTATGACCCGTTCTGACATAGGACCCTCTCTATCATAATATATAAGAGAGAAGGTATGGAACTTCCAAATACTTCGTTCCACCCATGACCTTCGATTTCCTTCTGCTGAGCGCAGAGAGGGCGAACAGACTCTTATTGACTCACTCTCTGCTTGCGAAAAAAGCCTTCCTTTGAAAATCGTAACAAAGTCGTTAAAAAAGGGATTGCGGTGACTGAGTGCCGAGCAGGAGACGTTCATCCTCTCTACTGCTATAGTTAAATATAATTATAACAAATTAGGCTAGAGAGAGAGGGCGAAGAGACTCTAATTGACTCACTCTCTTTTTTAATAAATACGCCTTCCTGGAAATCGGAAGAAGAAAAAAAGGTTCGAAATGAACGTCCTTGGAAAATCGTAGTTAAAGATTTACCAATAAAGTTCCGAGATGGAGACTTCGCCCTCGTTGCCGCTATTACTTAAATTTTTTATCAAGACCACTTGATATCGTGTCCGTGGGTCATGTAAGTGTATCGTTATGAAACCATGCGGGGATAACTGAGCCTGACTAAATCAATTTTTAATCTTAATTATGTCCATATCTCCGCTGCACCAAGTCTGATGAATATTTTTCAAAGTATGTGTATCAACTCCGTTAAACACAGCAAGAATATTACAGTTATCCCTGATCACTTTTGTGTTTTTATGTCTACCTCGAAAAATATTCTGGCAGGATTTGATTGCTTGTCCAGCATCAGATCATCATATACAACTAAATTATTAATAAATCCATCAATATCATCTACAGATGGCGCTTCATCGATATCAGTGATAAATTCAATAACATCATCACCTTTTTCATTTAACGCTCTTGCGTTTTCATTAGTCTTTAAGAACATCATAGCATCGTTGATCATCAACTGACGGTGCAACTAAGTACAACTTATTCCATCTCATCCACTTAATTATCAAATTAAGTAAGAACTGTGTCTTACCACTTCCATATGGACCTAAGATAATCATTCGGATATAATTTGGTAGCGCAGCATGATTTTTAACCGGTTCTCGTTTCCTTACCGCCGAAAAGTCAGTGACCTCCATGTTATAGAAATATAATAAATAATATCGATTTATATTGTGTGAAAGGCAGTGCGCGTACTCCCACAAGTACACTGACAACTATTACAACAAACAAATAACAGATCAGCAGTTACAGGTAACTGTGAACAATGCGGTACAAAACATTTAAGTTTCTTTCTAATCCAAACAATATAAAAAAGGAGGATGTGATATTGCCTCCCAGTTAGCCAAGCTACTAGGAACACCATGGGCTTAGTACGCAGGAGAAAACACCTCCCAGGATATAATTAATGTGGCCCTGGAACTCGACTTGACATCAGACTCGATAACCAAGACCAACCAAAACCAGGTGAGTATCCAATAAATGTTATTGATAAAGCGTGTCATGCTCATGATGTAGCTTATAAAAGTAACTATCTGCAGCATAGGCACATAGCAGATGTGAAATTAATTCACGCGTTGAATTCCATAAAAAAATCTTTCAAAGCATCATTAGCTAATTGGTTGGTGAGATCTGCAATGAAGGGTAAGCTTGTATTGGGAAACGGATTTTCCTAAGCTGGTAAATAATCAAGCGATTATTATCATAATAGAGTCGATTTATTATTTCCCAAGAGGATACTGGAAAGGTAGAGAAACGATTAGTAGACTCGTTTCGGCGGTATGTGTCGAACGTTCTACTGCTGGAAAATGGTTAGCCCGACAGGCAATATGGGAAATATACCTACCACCACCTAATGCAATACAGTACGCGCATTTTGATGTCAGCGCCCCTAATGAAGTTCATCAGGCTGACATTCAATTTTTACCACAAGATACTATGAAGTTGGAAGACGTCGAGTAACGTACAAATACGCCTTAACTGTCGTTGATGTTGCAAGTAGGTATAAAGAAGCAGAGCCGTTATCAACAAAGACAGTTGGTGAAGTAGCTTCTGCGTTTAAATGAATTTATCGACGTGGTAGCCTACGATGGCCACAGGTGCTACAGGTTGATCTGGCAAAGAATTGCAGGGCACAGTATCATCGCTGATGAATGCAGCATAATGTCAAAATACGACGAGCACATACTGCAGTTCACCGCGATCAGGCACTTGTTGAGCGATTTAATCGAACACTTGCTGAGCGGTTATTTGGATATCAATATGCGAAGGAAATCATTCAAGATACAAATCTCGCGAGTAGGTTGCAAGATTACCAAGTGTAATAGCTGCGCTAAACAATGAAATTATGCCAACAACCAACATGAAACCTATTAACGCGGTCACAAAAAAAAAAAAACAAAAAAAAAAAAAAAAAAACATTTACCAGTGCAAAGACGTGATTTGTCAGCGCAGCCAGTGCTGGGTACTGTTACTGTACGATATTTATATGAAACCGGTGAACTTAAAGGTGGTAAAAAAGGACTGGTCCTATCTGGATTATTACAACACACAACATTTTCAGCGTGGTAAGATCCGAGGATAGACCTGCGATCTACAGATAAGATTCAACTGCTCCTCAGCGTGGATTTACACGTGAACAATTACAAGTAATTCCCAAAAACACGCAATTACCACCGCGATCATTTATCTAGCATTCCTACGTCGATTACACTCGAGACAGGTTAACATCGTATTTTCAAGTGTATGACCAAGACTACTATCTTTTCTATCTAAGGTAAATTGTCTTAGATTATTACTCGAGTACTGCCACAGCATTACACAATTGCAGCTCGCACAGTGATTATGCCGCTCCTTCTTTAGCGCTATGAAAAAATTCAATATCTAGATCGCGTTGTTTTTGTCACTTCGTTTATAACTGGCTAATTTGTTTCTTACTATATCGCTGTCAATAACATCATTGATGGTTTCTGTAAGGTCTATGACAATTCTCCGCAGCTGAGATATTCTTCTGACTCGAGACACTGCGCGATACACTAAATTTGTCCATTCAACACGATCGTCGGCAATCCAAACTCGCGTATAAGAGATGGTTAACCCCTGACATGAGTGAATTGTCATTGCGTATCCTAACGTCCAAGGGGATGTTATCAGCATGTAGCGCATCCTCAACAACACTAATATCAACTGCGACAACATCATTTAATACGAGATTCTGTTTCTCAGTCTGTCCTGGTATATCAACGTCGATATTTTGTCGTCGTGTATAAGCTGGTCTATAACACAATGGTACAAGTATATCTGAAAACTTTTCTTTATGCTTTTCAAATAACCTCCGTTGAAGTATATTACGAACTATCTTTCTAATCGCCACTATCAAATCATTTGGTCTCCACACTTGTAGAAAATCATTTATTGAAGTTTCTGAAAAAAAACTACGCATTATTTCACACTGAATTTTTTTCAGTTGTAGTCTGATTTTTTAAACTCCCTTGATTCTGCATCAAGAAATCTGTGATCATCAGTTATCTCATCTCCTCGTAATAATCTTCAAAATTTTTTTATACAATCGTGTGGAGATCGTCCAACAAACGGTGGTGGTTGACCGTGATCGCCGCACATAATCACAGCTGCATTTTTCAATAACAGCCAATCGAGAAACATTTTTAATGTATCTTTAGATACTGTAATATCTCAACCCAAATAATAATTTTTGGAATATATTTCTCTCTCATTCCGTCAGGAGTCCAGGTCTCACCCTTGTACCGAAAAAAGCTGGGATAAGTACATAATTACACTCCTCGTTGTTTCATTTCTCTTACGAGTCTGTGTGTAGGTGTTAAAACAAACATATCATCTGAATTTTGTCGAAATAATTCGATCATCCGAGCCGTCTTACCAGAATCCCCCGGTTTGTTTAGATAAACTGTCTTGTGTCTGGATACTGGATCATACACGGATGTCGCCGAAGATAATTCTGATATCTGATTGCTGTAATAAATATCCTTGATCTCAACATCTGCGGATTCAGAGTAATTATATAACATTTCTTGTTTTATTCTCCACAAACTCCATGATGCATCAGTACTTGTAACACGAGTCAGTAATTCTGAATATCTTTAATCGATATAAAATGAATCCATTGGAACTCTAACTGCAGTGTCAGGGAATGTATTTATCATTGATAATAAATTTATAGAAACATAAGCGATTATTGAGGCTCTTAAATGAGTAAACTGAGGTGACTCTCCATCAATATAACCAACAATTGTTCCTAACCGTGTTCGGTCAGATATGTTAGCGTTACAAATATATTTCTCTTCGTTGCATCAGCGATTATAAAATCATATTTAGCATCATCAAGAATTAATCGTGCATAATGTCATTTATGATCATATGCCCCCCCCCCTTGAGTAAATTTGCCGATTAGTCTTTTACGGTTTTATCATCATCAGGTGGTGGTAACCAAACTTCGGTCTGATCCCGATATGATATAATTGCCTCACCTTCAATCAACGATATTAATATTTTACAATCAATCATATATCGTAATAAAGCTATTGGCGCCCAGCGATTTTCTGAAAAGTGTCTACCAAACCAAACATAACAGATCGGATGAAGACCCTTAGCAAACTCGAATGATACAATACGAGTGAATCCGGTTAGATCAAAATCAGGTAGTGGTCCATTTATCGATATTCTTGTCATCTCGTTTCTGGGATGTCCAAATCTTTTAAAGTACCCAGAACACTCCCCCAATCCAAGAAAACTTCCCGGATAACACGCGACCATATCAACCGAGATAACGTCGTTGTAATTATACTTAGTATTTTACACCCCACCGTATCCGTATTCACAGCAACTTAATTGTACGTCTTCGAGAAATTCAAATCGTGTTGGCTTCTACGAATTGTTCTCTCTTGCAAAGTGAGCTGCAACAGATGGAACTGTAAAACAATTATTGAGTAATTGCTCAGTATTCTCTGTTGAAAATTTCTGCGCAAGATTTTTCATTTCTTCATGAAGAGATTCTGTATGATATACTTCGCCGTTAGGTCGTACAAATTGATCATATTTTTCATCATCTGAACTTTTAAATAACCATACCGACACAGGATCGTTTTTACTTAATTCGTGAATAAAATGAAACATACCTCCTCGGTAAAATCTTACAGTTCGATCTCGTGGAAATATTGTGACGCGCTGGTCCACGCGTGCTCATTATGATCAATAATTTCAATTGGAGCTCCTCTTGATTCGTTCTTTGATTCATATAGGGTTTATCATTTTGCTGATAAATTTCATAAACAATCGCTGCTATAGGATACGCTCGTTTGTAATACGGTCTGTCAATACCAGTCAGTAATCCTGGCTTGGAATTTTTACTTAACACAGCAGTTTTTCCATTAGCAAGGACAGGGTCATTTTTGTAAGATCGCTGATATAATCGATAATCGTTTTCGCCCGCGTATCGTTCATTGTAGCATCAATGACTTTGTCATTGCTTTTGAACGTTGACCACGTGTGAGATGCTCCATGATCACGAAATTCATTTGCAGCATTCCTGATAATATTAATCAGATTAATAGTCGGATCAGTCAGAGTTCGGTTCCGCAAGTCAGGGGTTCTTCTGTTAAGCTCGAATCTAGAAGTTTTCCAAGGCTGGATTGTAAATAACCTCTCAACCTCTTCCATACTGTATATCAGACAAGTATTTAATTTAAAAAATATTATATATATAATGAATGAAATAAGAAATCAGTTCAAGTGGTTGATGGCAAGGTCTTCAAGTCCTTGTAACAAATCCTGCGTAAATGAATTATGTGGTCAACATTTGCAAAGGATAAGGAGGAGAAGTCTTGGTCCACAACTGTGTTTGAGATGTGGCGTTGGAGTTAGAGGAAAAACACAGCTGTGCGCGCTTCGTGGTGGTAAAAGAAATAGAGAGTAAAAACGATATTATGATAAAAAAAATGACAACACTGTCATTGATAAGGTTATAAGAACCCCTGAAGACTATTTAGCCAGATTTGAAGATAAATGATAATTTAGCCAAATAATATTATCTAAATATGGAGCAAAAATAATTTGTCAGACATCCTATCATCAAGAATTATGAAGCATCTCCTGATGGTGTAATCATACACTGTCAGCAGGAAAAGACCAGTTGGTGTAGTTGATATTCCTGGTTATCTGAGATTTACCGCTGGGGGTTAGAGGTATCTCTGTCATAAATTTATATTCGAGGTTTTTCACGGGGTGATCAAAGACGGTTTTGGGATAGATCATATTGATGGAGAAAAGAACAACAAATCTTTACAGAACCGTGAAGCTATCACATCGATTGAGAATTCTGCACGCGGTGGGGACGGGGGTGGGGGCTGGGAAATACAGAAATATTCCTAAGGTGGTTCAATCTTAAAATACAGAGACCGGCGAAGAACTAATATTTCCATCAATGAAGCATGCTGGTAAGTATTTCGGTATTAATCCCTCGGGGTTACAACGTGTTGCAAATAGAATGTCCAGATTGGCTTTTTCTCACAGGTATGATCAGCGGATCTCATTTTCTTATGTTTTGATACAGGCAATGAAGAAAGATAACTCTACCGTGGATAGGTAACTTGTTTGATAGAGTTATCACTGTTTCCTGTACTGATTAACCGCCTACTAGTTTCATTATCGTATAGTTGTATACACATTGCACCAAATCAATAAGCCGCTTATCTGGTCTATTACAGTTTCTCAATGTATCACAAGTGAACATGCTGGCTGAAATAGACTCAAAGGTAAATTATCATTCTTTCCTCGTTTAGTCATATCTTTATTTTTTCTCTGTCCTTGATTTCAGAATACCTCTGGAAGAAGTATCTTTTTGCGGTAACGGTTCGACAAACACGGATGTAAAATAACTACAGTTTATCTCAACAATCAGTATCGCATTCAATTATCTCCCTTAGAATATTTTATCAAGGCCAGTCAGTACGGTCAGGTGTAATTGATTATTAAAGATAAATAATATTTTTTTTCACAGACAATATATTTGTTTTACTGAATACGTCTGGTTTTCTGGTTCATCTACATTTTTTGGCGATTATAATTAAGAAAAATTAAGAATATAAACAACAAATAAGTCACGCCTATCGCATGAGCTATCTTTGAATTTCCAAGTATCAGTCAGCTTATATACTATATAACCTGTTTTATTATTGGGGTTCTCCCCGAAACTCAACAGATGAACACATCTTCCCGCCATTTCACCCCGTGGTGGGTTCTCTTTTGCACTCTCCCGGGGTTGATTTTCGGGGAGGGTGTGCAAAATCGGTTGAGCGTAGAAAATGACCCCGTGTCTGTCTGTACCGTCCTATATGTGTCGTGCTGTCCTTACTGTAAATAGTGTAAATACCTTACTGTAAATACTGTATGTGTTGTGCCGTCCTTACTGTAAATATTATGTGCTGTGCTGTCCTTAGAATTAAGGTTTACTGTATATATATCTTCTTTAACCTACTAGAATGTTATTTGACAATCTAGAGGTTTCATGAGAGATTGTGCCGTCCTTACAGTGAATACTTTATGTATTGTGCCGTCCTTAGAATTCAGGTTTACTGCATCTTTCTGGACTTGCTAGGATGTCATATGACACCCCAGGAATTCACATAGTGAGATTGTGCCGTCCTCCTTAGAATTAAAATTAATGTGTTTTGTCGTCCTCCACGAAACACGCCCTCTTGAGTCTGCTAGACTGTTGTTTGACAGATTAGGAGCTCACATAGATGGAGTGTTTATCGTGTGCCTCTGAGCCTGTAGGATGTCATATGAACACCCTAGAGGTTCACAAAGGGTTGTGACGTCTTTAGTGTAAAATAAAACACCCTTCTGGACTTGATAGGGGTGTAAAATACCTTTTTTATAATAGATATTCAGTATACATTAAATACTGAATAATGAATTACGAAAATAACAGTGATATTATTTCTGCTATTAAAAATTAGAAAAAGACGGCATAAATATATCTGATGAACTAAATCCTGAAAAAAATTATTTCCGATTTTGAGACATTGCAAGAACGTAAGGAGGAAGGTGGGTATACTTTACCGTCGGAATACAGATTCGTAAAGAAAATTCAGACGGCAATGTTTCAATCGTTAGCCATAGTAAAAGAAAATAAAATGAGGTGAGGGAATTTGTCTCTCTCTCTCTCTCTCGTGCAATCCCAAAAATTAGGTCAGAATTATCTCGTGAATACGAAGTAAAAAAAGACAATTAATACTCGTGTGAGACAACTAAGATAGATTATGTCAGAAACTGTTAGTGTAATGAAAATGAAAGTTAGACACATTCGTGGAAATGAAAGTGAAAGTATGTCAGATTTGAATCTTTGTCTTACAGATTTTAGTTCATTTGTCAGTATAAAAATACATCAAGGATAAAATCAGGAGATAAAAATCAAGGACGGAGATTATTTTTTGGCTGGTTTTAATGTATCAGTGACATTTTTAAAGTGTGTACTGTTTCCTTGATAAAAACAACGGAGATAACACTCTACGAGGAATCGTAGATTTTTAAGATTAAAAATCTTTCAGATTTTACATATAAATGCAGACTCTGTATTTCATTTCTTAGGTGAATCAAGTTGCCGGACTGGTCAGTTAGTCTGAAATTTATTCTTGATAACAGTGGATTATGACACCTTAGATAGACGGGGTTAATTAGCACCATGAGAGATCCAGGTGGGACTTGCGGGGTAAAAGTATATAAGATATATCCTTGCTGAGCCTGTGTGGATATTTCTGTGTTTGTCTGATAGATTCTATCAATTACATCACAGACGAGGTTGACCGTGATCGTCGAGGTCATATTTATGATTCCCTGAGAAACGTAGAGGCCTCTCCCGTCGGAGTCATTTTTTTGCCGGAGAATATTATCTCGGGACGGCGTTATTATTTTTTGTTCGGCGAGTATTTTAGGGAATAACTCACTGACGATTTTCTTAACTCGTGTGCGTTATACCCGGGAATTTTATAATTTGGTAGATCAGCTTCTGTTGTTTTATATACATCTAAACACTTTTGCTAACTATCATATGTGTCGTCAGTACGATCATTTATTACCTGAATTGTTCGCTGGTTAAGATATTCCATATCAGGTACGAGCTGATTTAATATTTCTATTTGTTTAATGATTTCCTCGCGTGAACTTGTTATATCCAAAAGATGTTCTTGGAAACATCTCGGTCAACCCCAGCTAGGTTAATGAGCTCATTAAGATAGTCTTTTGTCGCTTATTTTGACAGATCTATGTCAGATGTTGTTTTACTCGCAGTAATACCACCGCGGGATCTTCCGTAAATATCTACCATTATTTCTTTCTCCGTTTTCCCAAATGGGGTTCTAAGTCAATGATTTCTCAAACTGTTGACTTGTATGATCGTGCACAATTTTGTGAGGTGGTAATGATGATTTTGATATAGACCAAGTACAGCAATTGCTTCACGGCCGTATATTGTCGGATCGGTTAATTTTTGTGTTGGTAGCGTTGAGTACCAAACGTTTGCGTGAGCGGGCGTGACATGCTAGATAAATTCCTGCGGTGGAGCTAACCCATACGAATGTAAATAAACAATTCCACGAGGATCAATCGCGTATGATTCCCAATGAGTTCCAGGTCCAGTGATGTTGTATAGATTAATAGTACCGGTTTCAACGCTGTTTGGTTGTTTTGGTAATTGATCTCGCATAAAACACCTCTAATTTTATTTTATTTTTATTGGTTTAGCTGCATCAAGTAAATCAAAATTTGACATAGGTGTAAAACCCCTGGTTTTCAAAGAAGTGTTCCTGGAAGTCTTAGACCTTTTCATCGATAAGTTCCGGGAAGTTTTAACATGAACGTAAGACTTTTTATACAACACTCGTGTTTCTAATTAACGTGGAATAAGGTAACACATTAAGATTTTCCACTGGCGCATCAACGACTGTCATTCGACCACCAACACTTTAAAGTAACACTTCTTAGTCGCTAAGTATAACCGCGATTGCTTTGTAACTATCAGTAGCACCTGGATTCACGTTAGCCCTGAAGTGTATGTCAACGACAATGTTCTAGTGAAAAGTAATTGGAAAATTTGGTAAAATCTAACTGTGATATTTGTAAACCAGTATCTACGTTTTGATCACGCCCATATACGACAACAATCGATGATACACGCGAGCAACATAATTGTTTACAACACTTCAAATGATATCCTCGGATGGTTCTTGATGTACGCTTATTCGTAAAGAAACCACACTAACTCCAAGGGTGTCAAATATCATATGCTAGTGTTTTTGATTACCCACCCGATTAGCATTTTACAGCGCAACTAATATGTATCTCGGTGCAGAAACATCCTGCTGAGTCGTTATTAGCCACGTGAATAACCCAGCAACATTACTTTGGATTCTATCGGTGGACTTTGAGTACCACGACAACAGAGACTTACCTCCTGTGTTCATAAAAGAAAGTAAGTACTCTTCTTCAGCAATCGATGGAGTCATTACTGGCATCCACAGCGATAGTTTAAACAGTATTGCGTCGCCAAATGACATCATTATCGTTACCTTTTCGTACAAGCACAACTGTGTGTTTCGTTCCAAAGATAACGTTTCAGACATTTCTGCAAAATCCAAAGATATGTGTTAGTGGAATCGCGCATGAAAATCTTCTACGGTCACCTTTCAACATTAGTATACGGTTTGCAAATCCCATATTGTAATCGGTGTTGTTACCATGTAGCATCAAAAATGCGACGCCGGGTCTGGCTATTGTTGTAGGTGGACCTGATTGTGGATCAACCGCAGTATCACGTGGTACTTATACTTGAAGAAATTGCCTATGATCAGGACTATCAGAAATATCTTTGGCAAACATCACTGACGGACCGGTTGATCTTGTATAATCGTCGGAATATCTTGCTAACCCTACTATTGTGGTGGCAATGTTGCTGTTATTGTTGTGGAGTTTAACGCCATTTTCAGCACATGATATGTTATGCATGGCGACCAGTATTAATGGTGGAGGAAGAAGCCGAGAAAACCCCGGGAAGAACCACCGACCCACGAGAAACTATTGGCAAGCTTTCTCACATACCCACATTGGCCGAATCCTAGACTCGAACCAACACAGAGATAAGATGGCAGTGATCCGTAACAGAGAGCGCTTTATACCACTCGGCCACTCTGGGCCCCCAGGTGGCAATGTCAACATAATTTTGAATTGTATCTATTTTTTTTCACCAATCATGTATGTGGCACTGTCAAATAACGCCATAATACCATTATTAACAAAACCATATATAACATCCCTCCCATTGGAGACCAGTGACATTATGTATACATTGTATATAAATATCTGCAGCTGTCATCGTCAGTTGAGTAAAAATAATTCACCGAAATTGATTAACAAAAATCAAAATTGTTTTATGACATGTAGCAATATGACAGAAGTTATGAGATTTAGATATATCTATGCTGTAACTTTATTTGTTACTGACAAATATTTTAATGCGGACTCAGTAAACGATTCGTTGCTGAAACATTATATATTTGAGAATTGCCACCCATTGTAGCAATATTACAGGTTGAATGTCGTCTGATATTGATATCATATACAATCGAAAATTAAGGAAAGTGTGTTGATGCATTGATACATGCAAAGTTTGGTTATGTTAAAGATGAACACAAACAGATGAATAACACTGAATATATGTGGAAAGTTGAACTTTAGATTTCAGTTGTGTCTGTAATGTATTTCTGCTGTTGATTTGTGACATATGAATTGTAAAGTTTATGATATAGTGGCAGGCAGCATACACTTAATACTTGATTTTCAGCATCTACTGAAATGGTTGAATTTTAATGTCCCTGTTAAAAATGAGCTGAATTTTAGGTGACTTTTCAAGAAGCTTTTTTGTATGAGTGAAGGATTATGTTCTTTATTCTTTTCCATCGACGATCACAATGATGAATTCATTTGATGGATTACTTGTTAGAGATGACTTCATTTGATTAGTTACTTGTTTTAAACGAGGAAAGATTAAACCAATGTTGAAATATTGTTATTTTTCAGCATATACCTGCCAAATCAGATGACGAATGCACACATGCACCATATAATAAACCTGAATGTTGTAAGTCTCCTGGAAATTTGTGGCATTTAGTTGTAGCAGTGGTGTTCAGTTGTGTTAGACATGTGTAACCAATTTATAACACAAATCGTTGAAATACATATGAACCAAGTCATCATAGTTCTGCTAGGAAACATGAAACTTATTATCACTGCCCGCATGTATTTTGAACTCATGATTCGTAACTACGTTGTTGTCATCATTCATTTAAGATTAATATAAACAATTTATGTCAGTGGATATAATGAAACTTAGTTTGTGACAAAGCTATGGACTGTAAGTAAGAAGCAATACGATCAATCGTATGCAGAACATAGCAAAGTATAGGAAATTGAAGACTGCGGAAGGACTAAGATAGTTACAAACCAAGACGATGTTCAAAAGCATGTCAATGTTATTATTGATTCTGGTACATGCAAAATTACTGTCTACTCTGATGCCAGTTATGAAACAGAAGTTAGAGCACTAATTGTGGAGAAAAATAATGAAAGATTCAGCAAGTAGAGAGAGTGTATTCATTTTCAGCAAGAAACTTGTGACTTTGAGATAAGGACGAAATATATACAAATGACATTTAAGTCAAACATTTGTAGACCAGAAACAGGTTACGAGGATAATATATGTAATAAAAAAAGAACTGCTTTGATGCCACCAACGTGTGAGGCTGAGAAAAAAGGAAAGCTATGCCAAAGACATTTACATCAAACATTTGTAGATTAGAAACGGGTCAATGGGAGGATGAGATAAGTAATCGAAAACCAGCTGCTAGACATCAGACAGTGCTGTTATCTTACCACAGTTTGTGTACAGAAATAGAGTTGAATATATGACCTGATTAGGATTCCCAGTCTGAAGACACTATTTGTAACGACATAAGCTGGTCCAGCAGTATAGCAAATAGGCCCTTTGAAGACGATGGCATATATGTCACGTTTCTACAGGAGATAGATAATACAAATGAGGAATTAAACTGTAGTTATTATGACTTTTTTGTCTCAGCTGAACAGGAAACAGTGCAAAAGACAAGTTGTCAGGACAGGCTCCATAACTTATTCTGAAGACCATAAATCAAGAAAAGAAAACAAGAAGGATGATGTTGTAGGAATACAAACATACATATATTCTGCCTGACTTTTGTATAACAAATAAGACTGTAGCAAAATTAGTGGAGAAGGTATATCACACTGTATCATCGTTTGGTAGACTTTCTATATTGGTTTCTTTTGTAATGATGACTAATTTAAGAATCCGAATTAGCGAGAAGATAGAAGTTCTTGCAATATCAGAATTTCAAGAAAATTGCAATCATCTTTAAATGATGATGACATAATACGTCCTGTTAAAGAATACTTTTTACAGTAACTTCTCAGACAGCTAACGGTTTTATTGATCCAGTATAACGGAAGCAAACAGGGCTCATCGGAAGTGCTAGTCTATATGGTGACTATGATAGTTTGGATTTACAAACTCTACAGCACAATAAAACATAACAAGTGTCCCGAGCCACAAGTGTTTACATACGAGCTAAAAAAATTAACAAAACATTGTCAGCCGATTCAGGTCTGAGAGGGGCAAAGCAAACAGAAAAGATACATAAGATACCAAAAGCCACGCAAAGAGGTAAACCAACTAAACAGCCAACATCACGTTTATGTTGGAAAGATCAGTATGGGACAAAGGAACAGAAATTAATTAAATAGGCCATATATTATCCTTATGAATAGACAAGATGGGAAAAGGTGACCAGCATAATTTGAAACAAAAACAAAGCATGAAGGTACAAGTTGAAAGAAGTCCATTAGTAATGGAACTAAATGAGTTTAAGTCTTCTAGAGGGGATATAAACTGCAGCTTCTCAAAATAAATAATTGGGGTGATGGATGATGCAGTGAGCCTTGGCTCTGATTCATTACAATTCAAAGAACGTATCTCTGATCACTTTGGGTATTTGTGCGGATCGCTGATTACATAAAATCCCATGTGGTTTTATGCCTTCCTCGGGAAACTTTTCTAGCAGGATTTTCCTGTTTGTCCAGCATTATATCGTCGTATACAACTAAAATGTTAATACAACTAAAATGTTAGTATCTCTGTCAAGGTCATCCACGTTTATCGTCGCTACACGTTCATTGAAATCCTTAAGAACATCGTAACACGGCTGAGCATCAGCTGATGGAGCTATCAAATACAATTTCTTCCATTTGAGCCATCTCATTATTGAATTAAGTAGCAATTATGTTTTACAGAATAATATGGTCCTGGAATAATCATTCCAATCGAATTTGGCAACACTGGCTGATGTTTAATCGGTTTCCGTGTTCGTGTCGCTGAAAAGTCAAATACATCCATAAATACATCCATAAACTTATAATATGAATTTATATTGTGTAAAGTGCAGATCATTCACGAGCACGGATGCAGTAACGACTATAACAACAACGCCGATTACATTCAAGATAGGTTAACCTGATATTATCACGTGTATGGCCGCGGCTATTATCTTTTCTATCCAAGGTAAACTGCTTTGGGTGTTTACTCAAGTACTGCCATAGCATTACTCAGTTACAGTCAACACAATGATTATTTTGCCGCTGTCACAGCACCATTATAAATTCGCTGTTTATAACTAGCTAATTTTTCTTATTATATCGTTGTATCTGCTGTTGCTTTCTATAAAATCGTCCCCGATGACAATTCTCCGTAGTTGAGTTATCTGTCTAAATCATGACACTGCAACATAAATTAAGTTTGACCATTCAATATGATCATCAACTATCCAAACTCGCGTATCAGTAATAGTTAATCTCTGAGATGAATGGATAGTCATTGCATATCCTAACTTCCACGGACATTTGTTCATGCTTAGTGCGCCCTCAAACACTTTAATATCAACTTCGACAACATAATGTGGTACGAGATTTCTTCGCGTTGATGATCCTGGTATACCAATGTTGATGTTTTGCCGTCGTGTATCAAATGGTCTATAACATAATGGCGTAGGTAGATCTGGACATTTTTCTTTACGCGTGGTAAATAACCGCTGTTGAAGTTCATCACGAACTATCTTTCTACTTGCTATAATTATGTCTCTTGGTTTCCATGTGACCCAAAATTTATCCAGCGGGGTTTCTTTTCTCACTGTACTTAGTGTCTCACATTGATGTTTATTCGGTTTTAATCTGATTAACCAATTAAGCGGTTTTAGCTTTTCATCAAGTGATCTGTGGCCTTCATCGATTTCATCGTAATAATCTACAGTACTTTTAAACCATTCGTGGGGAGACTTTCCCATAAAGGCGGTGGTTGACCAAGATTCCCGCACATAAATACCGTGGTAATTTGTAACAATAACCAATCAAGAAAAACATTTAGCGTATCCAATGACACTGTGCATATTTCATATCAGATAATAACCGCAGATATATATGTGCTGCCCATCCTTGCAGGAGTTCATGCCTCGCCGTTGTATCTGAAAAAGCTGTGATAAGTACATGATTGCACTCGCCGCTTATCATTTTTCTGGCAAGTCTTTGTGTAGGAATTAAGACTATCATTTTGCACCCGCGAAATAATGCAATAGCTCGCGTTGTCTTACCACACCATCCTGGTCCGTTTAAATAAACCGACTTATACCTGGATATCGGATGATACACAGATAGCCCCGTTGACATTTCTGTCGCACGTGTACAACACCGATAATTATCTTTGATTGTAACATCAGCGCTGGGCACATAGCAGTGTAACTGTTCATCTTTTATTCTCCATGAGCCCCAATCAGTTGATTGATTAGTCGCGCCACCTTTTAGCAAGGATAAATATTTCCGCGAAACATAAAATGGATCCGTGACAACTCTAACAGCGGTGTTAGTAAATCTGTTCACGACCGATAATAGACTTATAGAAACATACGTGAGCATTCAAAATCTTAAATGAACAAACTGTGGCGATTATCGATCAGTGTAACTCACAATTGTACCAAGCTTACTTCAATCGGACATCAACGCAGTTTCTGTGCTTGTAAATGTGTTCTTGTTTATCGTGTCATTGATTATAAAATCCAACTCGGCGTTTATTCATGATTAGCCGATCACTTTGTCATCGTTGATCACTTCCGCCTTGAGTAAATTTACCGGTAATTTTTCTTGCAAGATCCTTCGCGATTTTTTCCTCGTTGCACATCTGGTGTTAAATACGCTATTAAAACCCATTTCGCGGTCGCGTTCGTCATGATAAATGTTTGTGATGTGTTGTGATGTTATTTGGATTTGTAACTTTAGCAATTTTTCAGTCATATCGCTACGATGTCTGCAATGTGGCAGTTTATAGTGATGTCTAGCACTGGGGCATAATGTAGCAGACATGTAGTATGATGTCCCACCCAGTTACATTATCCTGACACCAGGCCGACCCATCCTAAGACTAACCTGTTGATGCTGTGCGCCAAGTTAGGCAGCTGTTAGTACCATTTTTGTAAGTCTTTGGAATGACTCGGCCGGATATCGAACCCACGACCTCCCGCATCCGAGGAGACGCTCTAATCAGTAGGTCACCGGAGCGGTCTAGTCAAGATGAGGAAATTTCTCTCAGATATCCGCGAAGTCTTTATCAGGGTCGCGTTTACAAGGCTGTGGTAATCAAACTTTGGTCTGTTTTCAATATGATATATTCGCGTTGCTGACCGTCAACGACAAGAATATTTGTTATCAATCATATATTGTAACACCACCACGGGGACGTAATTTTTCTCTGAAAAATGCCTACCGAACATGACATAGCAAATCTGATGAAATCCATCAGCGAACTTAAATGATTCAACACAAGCAAATCCAGTCAAGGTAAAATCTGGTAATGGTCCATATATTTACATTCCGGTTATTTCATGACTGGGATGTCCAAATCTGATAAACCACTCATGACAATCTCCTTAATCAAGAAAACTTCCTGAATAACACGCTGTCATATCCACGGATATAACATCGTTGTAATCATACTTGGTGTTCGGCAATCCGCAGTACCCGTACACGAAGCAACTAAGCCTAACATCGATGATAAATTCAGCGCGTGTTACTTTCCATGAGTTTTTTTCCTGTGCGAAATGAGCTGCCACTGACGGAACTGTAAAACAATTACTCAACAACGCGTCATCGCAGGTATATACTTGTGCAAGATTTTTCATCGCGGCACGAAGAGAACGACGACGATAAATTTATCCGTTTGCGCGTACAAGTTGATCATACTCTCCTGTGTCTGTTGCACTCCGATGCAGCCACATCGACACAGGATCTGCCTTGGTAAAATTAATATAACCTTTTCGCGGAAATACCACGCATTGGTGTCATTCACATATCCCTGAAAGAATAAACAATTAGACAAATCAGTTTGCTAATATATAATGAACCCGGAAAGCACCGATGAGTTAAAAAGAGAGATCAATCGTCTTCAAGATATGTCCGCGATAGCACAAAACACCACTGTGCTCAGCGATAAATACACCGACGTCGAATATGCAAAAGTTGTACGAACTCAACACAACGGTAGGGCATCACAGGAAATGAATATCGTGTAATAAAGGATATCAGCGAGGCGGTAATAAAGACTGCTCAAACTTCCAGGGCTCCAGTTAGTGAATGTTTACCACTTGCTACCATGGTAAGAAGCATCACTAAACGAAGAACTAGAAAATATGAAGAATAAAACGATGCGAAGATTAAAAGAGGAGAATTAGCAAAATTGCTTGCTGACACCGTTGGCTTCGACGACGTTACAAGTTAAAAAGTCTTGCCATTGTCGCGATAGTGTCTTCCTGTGGTAGATTTTAAGTTAGTATTTTTTATTTCGTTGCGTTAATTATTTAATCGCGGTGGTTAGGTTTTTATTGTCATCGACGATAATATTGTAAGCAGTGTTCAGTTGTCGATTTTTGTTCGATGACACTATTGTAATCGACGGTCAGCTGTTGATTTTCTTTGACGACCCATTTATAATCATCAATCAACTTATCGTGGTAATTTATCAATGTGTTAAATTCAGTTTCCTTTTTGGAGACTTAATTTTTCAGTGTCATAATTTTGTTTAGGGGGGGCATTTTTATTCTGGTATGTTGTGGCTTCCATTGATAATTTATTTAACACCTGCGTGACACCACTGATTTCATTTTTTTCTGCTTTGATATATTTGCTCATCTGTTGTACTTTCGCGGTAAGATTATCACCACGTGCAATTCCGGTTACTGTGGCCGGGTTATCATACCCACCCGCGTGGGTCTAGATCTTAGATCTTATGCAACCCAGTTAACCCGATACGGTAACCAAATGCAACTTTTACTGGTTTTTCAACTCCTCGCGCAGCAAATATTATTCACGCGAACATTTCATGGATAATTATATCGAAAATCATGGCATCGGTAATCATAGAGTAATTAAGGAGCAATTATACCCGTGAAGGATAATTTCGGAGTAATCATGGTGGTAATAATCCCAGTAAAACATGTACAAATGCAGTGCTACACAATTTAGCTCCACACAGGGGGTGTTTTTGGTCAACATAGAAAATCATGCTCGATAATTACCGCTATTTTTATTTTCGTAATTACCGCCATTGTTACTCCGTAATTACTCTATGATTACCCGATTGTATAATTACTCCATAATTACCCATGCACGTATAATGCATTCAATGATAAATGTAACACTTGTCCGCGGAGATCTAGCGATTCCGGTACTGGTCAGTTGCCTAAAATCTATTCGCGATAATAGCGGATTAAGATAATGTAAATATACCGGATTGATCGGCTCTTGCACAATCGAATACCCGGGCGGGACTTGCGGAGTAAAAGTATAAATAATAATCCTTGCTGTGCTTGATTTGATATGTCGGTGTTTGTCTGATAGATGCCATCAATATACGTCACATACAAAATTAACCGCAATCGGCGAGGTTATATTTACAATTCACTTGCCGGTCGCAGTGTTTTTCTCCATTGTTCAAGTATTTTAGGAAAAAACTCATCAATGATATCACTGACTGATATTTGTTAGTTCGTCTGGGTTATATCCGGGAAATTTAAGTGCAGGTAGATCTGATTAATTTATTGAATAATATTTGAGAAATGCTTCGGTTCTTCTTCTGACTTAACTACAGTTTTCACACGACTTTCGTGAACAGAGTAAAAATCAGATAAACTTTGATATGATATTTCTATCTGTTTGATGATTTCTTCCTTCAGGGTTTAAACAAATCAAGAAAATATTCTATAAAACTCTGTCGTATTTTTCTTGATATTGTTTGTTATTTTCTTTAATTCACCGAGTAACGTATTTAACCTTCATATACCACCACC
This sequence comes from Sinohyriopsis cumingii, assembly GCA_028554795.2. Taxonomy (NCBI): domain Eukaryota; kingdom Metazoa; phylum Mollusca; class Bivalvia; order Unionida; family Unionidae; genus Sinohyriopsis; species Sinohyriopsis cumingii. The sequence goes on from CM068828.1 coordinate 2,908,598, forward strand.
CACTATATTAGTGCTACCATCAGTGTAAAATAACTGTACTCCAAATATAAAATACCTTTCGAGAGCAATAATTACCGTTAACATCAAAATCATTAATTACTGCTTTATAATACAAGTTTTTTAATATTCTGGAACAGTTTCATAATATGATTGTTTGTACGAAGTAAAATCAGCTCCGGTTGGTTCAGGTATTGGCGTTGGTTCCTCTGGGGCAACATCAGGCCATCCTAGTACTGATCTGATTGATGACTGATAGATATCCACGGCGTCATCGGGTGGAATTTATCTCTATCGCGGCGGACAGTGTTGTTTAATGGACTGTTAAGGCTATCTAGGATTCCGTGTGATATTTTCTATTATGCGCTGTAATTCATCATTCATCTGTTCGATTTGATATCTCCCCGTGGCTTTTCCAACAACTACCCAGTAAGGTGTTCCATCTGGTTTATTTTTATTTGCAAATACCAGCGAATTATTCGATTGTAGACCCCCAAATCTTGATATGATATTTGACGAACAGTAGTATACTCGCAACTGCGCAAGAGCAATTTCTTTCACTGGAATCGCGGTTGAAAAATTAATACCAAACTCATGTTTTGCTGAACTTGTTGATATCGTCGTGGTTTTTAACTGGATTGTGTTCGCGACTATCTGCTGAGCTAGTTATGTTATTATTTAAATTTCTATTTTCCAAATGGCAGTTATCTAAATCAATTACTTCATTGTATGTCTTAAGCATTATATTGAATTCAGAATCTGATATCGTCGTATCGTCAAGGCTGGATGATATAAGCGACAACAATTTAAAGTACGCTTTTGTTGCCGTTTGTAATCGCACGACATAATCGTGCAATTTTTTACTCGTGCACGTGGATAGTTTTTCCGAGATAATGTTAAAACGGATTTTTCCGAGATAATGTTAAAACGTCAGCGATTGCCGCCGATGATGAAACACATATAATTGCTATTGCTACCGTTATCGTTGCTATTGCTACCGGTTGAATGCCGCATGGGATAGATAGTGTATATACTAAATTTTGCAGCGCTTAACACAGACAACCCGTACACACCAGTGACTTTCGCAGTGTGTTTGATACTATTATTTTGCTGTGACCATGTTGATAATCCCGAAAACACCGTGTATATGTTATTGGTGATTTCTTTGTGCGGCATTTTAATCAGATTAATTTTGTTAACGATATCAGGAATTCCACTTATGACATCTGCCATGGGTTTTTTTAATCGTTTCAACGCTCGTCTTGACATCAGAGAGTTTCATGTCAACGGTCAACGATGTACCAAAGAAATGATCTGTGATTTTATTGAGTTTTGAAACATTTTACGGGTGTTGATGAACATATTTACGTGAACACCATACTCGGAATGCAACGTGGATAATTTACCATATACGGTGCTGTAATTAACGTCTACATATTTTTTGTTGCGGCATCTTCGTCGGATGATGGATATCCGAGCACTACTATTTTATTTCCGTTCATGCAGAGTTCACCTGTCATTGTGTCGCCGGTATTCTTCAAACGATCAGCAATGCTTTTTGCAATTTAATCTCTGATTTTTATAAACGATATATCTGAGTCTCTGATTCTAACCTTAACCCTAACCCTTTGATTTGTGACTTGATTTATTATTTTACTGGCATTTGCTCGCATAACTTCGGTGCTTGATAATTTGTCTGGTTGTTGCTAAACCATCTTTCGTCATCGTACTAATTGTGTTATTCTGTCCTTAATTGCCGTGTACGCTTTACCTGCAACGTCGCTGATTACACCAGAAGCCTTTTCGCGATGGCTTCATTAAAAATTGTTTTGCGATTGATGCTGCTTTGGGAGCTGTTCTTGAAAATAATCCCGGCACAATATTGCCGAGTTCATCCCCGTAATACGCACTGTAAATGGTAATCGTGAGTTTACTACTCTGACCATCTTGAGGCTGAGGTGACCGTTTTCATGTATAATCATCTTATTGTTTAGGTTTTCATTTAATCGCTGCGGTAGCCATCCACGATTTCATCAATAAGTTCCCGATAAACATTAATATTTATGACGCCACCGCGAAGTAATCGTTGACAATTAACAGCTGCTTCATTGATTATTTCCGGGGAATTATTTCCAGCTCATTTTCCTCCTATGAAAACTTCTAACTGTCGCACGTCATTGATAATAGTATTGGGACAAGCAACAAGACACCTTCCTGTAAAACCAGTGTCAGGTGCATCGTGAAATTCTTCTTCTTCTGGTTAATACATTTCTTCTTCCGTTTGTTGCAGAGGTGGAGGATGTTGATAAGACTCTTGCTGTGGAGTTTTTTTTTTGGCCGTTGTGCTCGTCGCTGAGACATTTTTTCGAATTCAATGTTGTTATTTTTTTCTCTATCTCTAGTCGTAGTTGTTCTGCTTGGTTTTCGTTCTAGTCGTTTTTGTTTTTTATGTTCTCGCTGTGCTTGCTTTTATTCGCGTTGTTGTTTTTGTTGCTCTGATTGTTGTTGCTATGGTTCGTCATATTTTTCCACTTCGGATAAAAACGTTTCATAATAAAGGCCCTGTTTGACTAGCATTTTGGTTTATCTTAAACGCCAAATTATTCCATTAATATCGACTTACACCTTTAGCATTGTCGGTTTTCAAAAAACTAGCTCTCGAAGGATAACTTGAGGCAGAAAAATTTCCAAATTTAGTTATATTATCAAGTTTCGTTGATGGAACTCGTTTTATTGTTGTTATACCGTATTCAATCAATCTCTCTACAAAACTAATTCCTTTTGCCTTTTTTTGGTTTTTCTTCAAGCGGAGATTGAGGTTGATGTTGAGGTGAAAGTTGAGATGCAGATATATCAGCTGGAAGAGCTCGTAAAATCTTTTTTGTTTCTTTAGTTCTTTCTGCTGTTTTTTCAGTAGCCGCTACGACATTTTTAGAATTGCTGTGATAGGCTTAAAAATTGTTCTGTAACTGTAGCGAATTCGACATGTGCTTGCTGTCGCGTTTGTATTTTGTTTTTTTAAATAACATAATAAAAGGCTGGAAGATATTTCTTAATTGCTTCTAGTCATTCTCGAGTTAATCTAGCTGTATAAGATTCATGCGCTGGGGGCATTATCTGATATAATGTTATTTTAATTGATAGCAGCAGGGAGGACGCTACCACTGGGTTGGGTGACCCAGTTGAACCAGTGCACGTACGCGACACACTGACACAAATTAGCTGACCCGGGAGAAAAAATCGTTCACGTGTTTTTTGCGTGTTTTTAAGGGTTTGTTTACCCAACTGGACCTTGTATAAAAGTGGTCTGTTCGTCCTCCCTGCTGCTACCTACATTAGAAAAATTACTTTTACTTTGAGGTTTTTAACAACAGTTTGAACCAAATTTTCGAAGGTAGCTTTTCTGATCCAACTGGTATGCAAAGTGATATCAACCACATCGTTACAAGCTACTTTACAATTATGGCCATGGATCTGAAATCTTTTATTCAAAGTAAAAGAAATCCAAGCACAGTTAGTACGCCCCTGGAATGCATTCCACGATCAAAGTAAAGTAATAAATGATCGTCGCTCTAAGAAAAAGAAATATTTCCTTATTAGCTCTGTGACTTAGATAACAATATAGGTGCCTATTTTACCATTTCAAGATGGTGGGTACTATGAACCAGAGACTAGTTATCATAGCGCTATAGCATATATTTAAGACGCTATATCTGCATACAACATTTTCTCTTCATATGAGTTTTCTACCAGTCGCAAAGTGGTGAAGTCATGCTTAGAAGAAATGGTTGACAGATAAATACAGCAAAGAGCATTACCATCGATAATCAATGTAACGTCACTTAGAATATATATATATATATATATATATATATATATATATATATATATATATATATATATATATATATATATATATATATATATATATATATATATATATATATAATATATATGTATATATATATGCTTACCCATATTATTACGGTAACAACTGAATTGTCTGAAATATAGCACACTTGTTGACTTGTTCAAAAGTACTTGTTTGAATAGTAGTTACCGACGATTCGTTATTATAAGTTATTTGTTATTTTAAGTATTAGAATTAGGCCTAGCAACACATGCTAATATCCTATCACTAACACGTTCCTCAGTCAGACAGTATCATTAGGGTGCGCCGACTTTCCAAGCTAAACTTGCGTGTTCGACATCCATCTAAGCTAGCCCTGATCTTTCTCATAGTTGTATTTCTGTTGGAAAGACAGCTACCTACACCTCCTCAATATGTTATAGCCAATATTGTGCTCACAAAGTACCATTAAAATGCTACAAACCAACATAACCATCATGCCATATTTATTTAGCAAGGCCCATATCATCACATTTTCTTTCTTCCCAAACATATCTATATCGAAAATCATAACGCACAGTGAACTATTATTATTAGTTGCAGTAGTTGTAGCTAGTAGAAGTACTAGTAGTATTATTAGTAATAGTATTAGTAGTAGCTATAGTAGTATTTTTTAAAAATGCTCTAGTGGCCTACGAACTTAAAGCGTACGCCGCGAGTTCGAACACGAGATGTGTGACACCAAAAACTGCATTGGTTGGCGCTTAGCATTTGGAAGTTAGTTTTAGCTCTGATTGACCTTGCGTCTGGATAGTGTGATTGGTTGGAAAATGATGCTAAATGTGTGCGGCATGGTGCCCAAGTGCTAGACATTACTATAAACTGTCACACTGCGGATATTGTAACAAAATAAATGAAACATATATAATCTACTTTATAAATCGCAATCACACATATTATTATTATTATTATTATTATTATCCACACATTTTATAACAGTGTGCATGCTTCAGATGTTGTAATATATTGCAATCTTTAATTTCACCTATGTGATTCTGCATCCGATTATGTCTGTGGTATCTTTACCGACGTTAGCGTAGTATATCTGTTTCAGACAGATTATTTAATATGTATAATGACTTAATCTTGAAATTATGAGTTCGATACATTTAGTATCGAATCATTACCTGTTTGAGATTCTTTTGACCACATACTTTTTATTCCAGTGGAAAATATTTAGATAGAAAGATTAAATAATTAAGCTGATTCTGACCTTGATTCCCCGTTACACCGCTCATCACACACGCTATCATATGAACAATGATCTATATTTGTTGTTGCTGTTCCAGTTTATCTTGGTGTTTATTGGTTTAACGCCAGTTTTCAAAACAACTATACAGTTTAATAAGAGTGAAGTATCTGTGAGTTTAAATTGCCCTTATGAAAAATGATCATATTAATAGTGAAAACAAAACGTTCCAGAAGGCGTTGTAATGAAATATTTCCGATGCTCTCTTTCAGTCAGTAAAACTGAATACTTCACAAGAATTTCATAATTTTTTTTACACCAACCAGAATCATATGAAGTGATATTTTAACATGTGATTATATCAAAAACATCAAACTGAACACATTATAGGAAAAGTGTACTGATTACTCGATAATAGATTGAATATTAATGCCATTTCATTTCATCCCTATGTCAGCTAAAATTGGATAAATATGAAACACTTGATTTGTTTGGCGAAAGGGTTACAATGTTGCCAAAACCGCGTTTGTACCTGTTGAAATACTTGTCAAAAGTTGAAATTTCAGTATTAAGATATGCGGAATGTAAACGTTCCAAAATACCTAGAGAGGCATGTATTAATAGTGGCTATGCGTTACACCTGATTTCTGATTGGGTACGTTAACGCTTCACGGTGTTTCGCAGGCGAAGTTGAGTGTTTAAAAAATGGACTAGACTGCAAAATTAGGCATTCCAGTTTTGAGGCGAGTACAAATGGTCATTGGTCCTGGTGCAGGTGAAAACCCTCGCAGAAATTGTCCAAGGAACATGCAGTTAACAGTCTATATGAGCAGCAGAGAGGGTGAACAGACCACTTAGGGGAATGGTCACCCTTGTGTTTTACCAAAAAAAATAGTGACCACTCATAGAGGTCAATTACCACGTCTACGATTATTGTTTGTCCCAAACAGAATTGTAGACGCCCCTCTCTGCTGCTATCAATATTGGGAATCATCATCTGAATCATGGGAATCTTCATCTGTTTCATCTTCAGATGAATCTTCGGAATTTGTTCTATGTTTCAAGTAATATTCAAGTTCTGCTGGTGGTTTTTCTATTTTGGGATTTATGTTTTTTCTTTTTCTGTAATAGTTCATCAAATTTCTGTATTCCTATTCTGCTGATATTAATTAAATTATTATGTTATAATAAAATGGTACATCCAGAATCTCATACTGCAAGAACAGCACGAGAACGATTAGAAACAATTAAAAAATTTCTTCCTGTCAGAGACTCATTTAGAAAAAATCTGCAAGCGCAGCAAGAATCAAAAGTTGAGTACGAAGAAGACACTAAAAAACTATTTAAACCCGTCACTGCAGCTACTAAGAAAGCTGCAGCGGCTGTTGAAAAAACTATATGGGGAGATATTGCGGAGGAAGATGAGAAGAGGAAAAAGGGTATTTTTCCGGTATTAGAACAAACTGCAGTGCAGGCTAAAAAAATAGCAGCGAGAACTAAAAAAACAAAGAAGATCTTACGAGACCTTCCAACTGACATAGCTGCAGCTCAACCTCCACCTGTTGATGAGGAAATACTTGAAGGCATTGAAGAACTTCGTACCGAAGTCGCCGATGTGAGAAAAAAACTTGCATCTAAATCCAAACCAGCAAGAGAAAACGTAGAATTAATTGCAAAATTTAACGAAGGAGTTGTTGAGGAAATTAGAAAAACTGAAAGAGAGAGATTACCTGAGATGATATTAAATAGTATATCTAATAAATCTAGTATTTTAAAACCCCGTTATGAAAAAACAAATGATGATAATTTCATTAAATGGATATATCGCGTATATTACAACAAAAAACAAGCTAGAGGTCCAGAATTTGAAAGACTTAAAGAAGAAGTAAAAAGACTTTATAGAGAGAGATGGGAACAACTAGAACAAGGAGAGTCCTCCCAGTATCAGCTTCCTCCACCTCTGCAACAAATAGAACAACAACAATCTTCTTCGCCACAGCAAAGGTTGATGTCGGAAATTAAAAAGGCTAGAGAGTCACTTAAATCACCCTCCTCGAAGAAAATTCCTGCACCGAAAATGACATTTACACCGACAGGTTCACCACATGGATTTCGAGAAGGTGACTCATCCCCGGACACCACTGAAGTACCTACTCCGGTAATGCAACCACCACCTCAAGATGAACCTAAAACAGGATTTGGTTTATGTCCTGATAATATCATCAATGACGTGTCACGGTTAGAGGTTCTCATAGGAGGAAAACGTGCCGGAAATAATTCACCAGAAATAACCAATGAAGCAGCTGATATTTGTCGGCGACTATTTCAAGGTGGTATCATGGATATTGGCGTTTACCGAGAACTTATTGATGAGCTCGTTGATGACTAGTTGTTAGATAAATGGTAAATAAAATAAGATGATTGTGCATGATAATCATCGTAAACCCACACAGGTTAGAGCGGTAAACTCACGATTACCAATCTATAGTGTTATTTACGGAGATGGACTTGGTGATGTCATTCGGGGATTATTCACGAGGATAGCTCCAAAAGTAGCACCTGTTGCAAAACAACTATCGATGAAGGCTATTGATATTGTTCGTGATAAAGCTCCTGGTGCAATTGTCAATGTTGCTGGTAAGGCGTTCTCGGCGATCAAGGAAAGACTAGCACGATTATTGCGACGAAAACAACAACCACCGGTGAAACTGGCAAGTACTGAGATGATGCCTGCAGATGTCAGTAAAATAATAAATCAGGCTGCAAATCAAAAACTAGCGGCGATATCTGAAGAAGCAGAAAAAAATATAACAGCAAATTTAATAGCAGGAAGTGGTCTTCGTCGACGATGATCATCATTTGGAAAAATGGTAACTATAATAAAAATGTTCAGGCGCGAATCAGACCCAGCATTTGATATGGAGGCACCTGTCCTTAAGTACGAGTCAGTACGTGATTATCAGTTTTATTCTTATGACGCAAGACAACCAAATCATCAGTGGAGAATCGAATTACAGGTTCATGATACAAGTAGATATTTCTTGCCCGCTGAAGCGTTTATTGAAGTAGAAGGTAGACTTGTAACGAATGTTGTAGCTAATACGCCATATGCTGCTAATTTGCGTGTTGGTTTTGTCAACAACGGGATCATGGCATTATTTAGTGGCGCCACATATATGATTGATGGAAAAAATATTGAATCAGTTCAGAATGATGTCGACGTTGCTACAACAATAATTGGTCTAGCCAGATATTCTGACGACTTTACAAGATCAGCTGGTCCAACAATGATGTTTGCTAAGGATATTACTGACAACGCTGATCATGTTCAGTATACCAAAGTACGGACACCACAAGATACTGCATCTGATCCACAACCAGTTGACTTTGAACACGCAGCCAGACCAGCTGCTGCTTTTGATATTATAAAAAGTGTTAGTGCGACTTACAACCTAGGATTTGCAACACGCCGATCAGCGCTGTCGGGAGATGATAGAAATTTTTCGTGTGCAATTCCATTATCACACATCTTTGGATTCTGCAGAAATGTTAGAAAAGTCATCTTTGGAGCTAAACACACAATTGTGCTCGTAAGAAAAGGTAATGATAATGATGCAATCTGGCGAGGTGCTGGTGTTGGTGAAGGTAAAGTAAATATATCAAAACTTTCATTGTGGATGCCAGTAATGACTCCATCTATTACTGAAGAACAAAAATTACTATCTTTTATGGATCAAGGCGGTAAATCATTGCTATCATGGTTAACAGTAACCACAGATGCTGCTCAAAGCAATATTAATGGTTTATTTACATGGCATATAGCATCACAACAGGGTGTTTCTGCACCACGACATATTTTTATTGCACTACAAGATAATGCTCGGACGAATAATCAAGAACGTTCACATATGATATTTGACAACCTTGGAGTTAATGAAGTTTCTTTACGGATAAATGGACATCAAGAACCAACAGAAAATATACAACTAAATTATGCACAAAATCATGTAGCGCGCGCATATCATCGTTTAATGTCATTCATGGGACGTGATCAAAATATAGATACCGGGTTGCAAATATCACAACTAGATTTTACAGGTCTATATCCGATTTATTATTTTTCACTAGAACATCTTGATTTATCCAAACAATCTGTCGTTGATATACACTTTCGAGCTCATGTTACTAACCCTCCTCCTGATATACCCGGTCCACCAGTTGTTCCCGGCTTCTACAGAGCGATCGCGGTCATACTTAGCGACAAGGCCATGTTACTTGAAGGTGGCAGTGGTCGAATGAGGGTCGTTGATGCACCGGTGGAAAATCTTTAATCGTGTTATTTAGAAAAACATATTTTATATAAAAATGTCGTATAGTCATGTTAATGTTACTCTGACTCCTGGTCAGGTAAAAAAGCTTCAATCAAAAACCGCCAACAAATGCGGAACTAAAATATCACTAAAACGAGATCATATTAGTGGTGGTCCAAACAAATTATCGTTGACAAATAATCAGATTAAACATTTCAATAAAGCCCTAGAATCAAAAACTGGAGTTCAATTCCATCTCTCCCCGAGCGCCATCAAAGACATGGTTAAAACGGGTGGTATATTTCCACTACTTGCGGCCATTCCAGCATTAATAGCTGCGGCTGCTCCAGCCGTAGCAAAAGCAGCCGCGTTAGGTGCTGTTGGAACAGCCGCTGAAATGGCACTAAAGAAAGCAGCAGGGCGGGGATACAAAAAAAAGGGACGCGGTCTAAGATTACCGGGATCTCGTTGGGGGAGAGGCCTAAGGCTTCCAGGGTCATTTCGTTAGACGTTCCAGCATCAAATTTTGATTTACTTGATGCTGCTAAAAAATTAAAAATATCCGCCTTTAGAGGTATTTTTATGCGAGATCAATTACCGAAACAACCAAACAAACTAGAAACATGTATTATTAATCTTGACAAACGTTCCGGACCTGGTACTCATTGGGTATCATACGCGGTTGATCCGCGTGGAATTGTTTATTTTGATTCGTACGGGTTAGCTCCACCTGTTGAATTTATCAAGTAGGTCGCACCACTCCACGCAACAACTAGAGGTTACAAAGTTTGGTATTCAACGCTACCCACACAAACAATGACAGATCCGCCAATATGCGGCCGTGAAGTAATTAATGTACTCGACGCTATATCAAAATCATCCAAGCCGCCACATAAAGTCGTGCACGATTATACAAGCAACCGATTTGTTGCGCGTAAAGCATTTTAAACAACGGATCTTATTATAATGGTTGATATTTACGGAAGATCTTCTACTAGTAAGAAAATAAAATCCGACGTTGATCTGTCAAAGTATGCGACTAAAGATGACCTCGCTGATATTATGAACCTTGCTGGAGTTGACCCAGATGAAGTTGTTATTTTTCAAGATCGATATGGTAAACTAAAAACCAGCAATATCAGATGGAATGATATAGTCCGGCGAGTACCTGGTGCAGTTACGGATAATATTCCCGTGTTTACTGACGGTGGAAGAATCAGAGATTCAAGTATGTCACTTAAAACCATCAGAGATGAAATTGCAAAAAGTGTTGCTAATCGCGTGAGAAACACCGGTGACACGATGACAGGTGAACTTAGCATGAACGGGAACAAAATAGTAGCTGTAACAGCTCCAAAATCTGACAACGACGTCGCAAACAAACTATACGTCGACGACGTGGATGGAAAACTATCCACGCTACGGGCCGAGTATGACGTTCACACGGGCGCGTTTACAAGGCTTCGAAGAAATTTTCAGAAAACCGATGATGCCATAAATAAGTTCTTTGGAACTCCTTCCGTCATCGATATAAAACTTTCTGATATCAAAAGTAACCTAGACACGATCAAACGAACACAACTAGACATCGTAGCGGGAATTCCTGAGATTATCAATAAAACCAATCTGATTAAAATTCCAGCTGAAATAACTCCCGGGCATATCACAAACATCGTATGCACGGTATCATCGGGATTTGCAACATGGTCAAAACAAAATAATACCATCAAATATACCGCAACAAGCACTGGCGTGTACAGGCTGTCTGTGTTTAGTGCTGCAAAATTTGAAATATTTACAACGTTTCCATGGCGTCATTCCACCGACAGGTTTTCCGGGGTTGTATCTGTTATATTAAATATCGGAGCCGAGGAAATATTTATTCTGGAAGCAGCTGATAGGACATTAACCGCAACATCTTACTGGTGGTGTTTGGAATTTGTAGCTGAAGCACATCAATTGGTTACTGTATAAAAATATATATGGACGGTGCACAATACAGATACAATCAAGCGCGTGAATGGCAGGCGGCGCTAAAAGATCAAGTCGATCAATATACAGTAAAAGTAAAAAAATATCGACGACGATTGGTTATCGTTGATGTGATTGTTTATTCAGTATCCGCTGTTGTTGCTGGAACTGGTGTAATATTATCAGCGTTGACAACGATGGCACCAGTAGCTGTAACTATCTGTATTTCAGCAGCAACAACTATTGCAGGTGTGCTTGGTATCATCACAAAAAAAATATGTACTTGTACGAACGAAAAATTATCCGATTACACAATAAAATTACATACAGCGACGGTAGCATACTCGAAATTATCCTCGTTGTTATCAGCGAGTCTCAGTGATGGAATTATATCTGATTTCGAATTTTCAATGATACCCAAAATATACGACGAAGGTATCGGTATTAAAGATACAAGTATCAATAATGACAGAATTACTCCAGCAGATCGTGACCAACACAACTCCGCCAAAGATAACGATGATCTCGGTAAGTTCAATTAATCCTGAATTTAGTGTTAATTTTCCTACTGCAATTCCAGTAAAAGAAATAGCACTAGCGCAATTACGAGTATATTACAGCTGGCCAAATATCAGATCAAAATCATTTAATGGTACACCAGCAAATAATTCGCTTGTATTTACTAACAAGAACAAATCCGATGGAACACCTGACTGGGTTGTTGTTGGAATACCAACCGGCAGTTACCAGATTGAAGAGATCAGTGAGGAATTTGCGCGTAGAATAAAATCAATAACGGGAAAAGAATCAAAAATATCAATAAACGTTCATGAGCCGACGTTGTCCTCGACGGTTGAAATAAACTCGCCTGATTATGCCGTTGATATTTATCAATCTTCAATCAGATCAGTGCTAGGATGGCCTGAAATTCCCCCGGTGCATGAAGGACCACCAGAACCAACTCGGGATGATTTTATCACAGATGAAGCAAAATTTATGATAGTTCCTGAATATAGAGGTAAATATCCATGGATCCAGACCGGTGATCTTTCCGTGTTTACAATTACTCCTGATGGTGACGTTCCTAAAATAATAAATAATGTACGTAGTGTTCATTCAGATGCTAGAGTATATCCACTCGTAGATGAAGAATTTATTAAATCATATTCTGATCCTGTTAATTTTGAATTTAAACAATCAATCAACAAACTACGAAATTTCTTTACTGATAGCTACAGCGATGACGTAAAACAAAAAATCATTGAGACGATAAAACATCTAAATCAGGTCATATCAGATATTAGACACGTTAATAAAACTATCATTGTGAACATGGTTAGACACGGTGATGAAATTATTGATAATTATAAAGCTGGACCATGGTTTCTCAATCATTACAAAATAACTAAACAACAATTACCAACATTTGTAATACCGGGGATTGATGCTGGAGAACTAGTAAAATTATTAAACGATCTTATCGACGAAAACTTCCCTAAAATACTCGATGCATGGAAAAAACTAGCACCACCTCCAACTGTTCTCAGATATGATAATGATCCACATGGCGGTGGAAGACACGTATCCCCGCGGATCGTTAATATAACATCGACGGTCGCGGTCAATCTGGTTTGTGACGTAATCGATGGCAGCTATCAAATAGATCTCGGAAGATCAAATCAAGCTCAACAAGGATACATCCTGTACACGTTCACACCACAAGTTCCCCCTGGAAATTTAATCGTGCAAGAACCAACTAATCCCGTGTATTTGCGGTGTCACAATAATATGTTAACACGAATCAATTTTAAACTCACAGACCACCTTAATCGCTTGATTGACATACGTGAAGAAGAGCTTGTAATAAATCTGTATGTGAAATCTTAAGGATTTCTGTCGTAAGACTTTTGTCGTAAAGACTTCCGTCTTAAGGACTTCCGTCGTAAGGATTTCTGTCTAAGGACTTCCGTCGTAAGGATTTCTGTCTAAGGACTTTTGTCGTAGATCTTCAGAATCAAATTCGATCAACTTAAAAAAATATTTTATTATTACTGGCACAAATTTGTGTTTGGTACAAATTAATCGGCCCAGGCAACTAAAAAAGCTAGTCGATGAAAGTAAAATTAAAATTTCTATCACAAAAAAAAATAATATTTATTAATTTTCCTGATTTTTACTGAAATTGTACAAATTACTTGATTTTGACTACCAACTACCCCCTCAGAAACATAAAAATGCACGAACTACTTGATTTTGACTACCAACTACCCCCTCAGAAACATAAAAATGCACGAACTACTTGATTTTGACTACCAACTACCCCGTCAAAATCAAGAAAGTTCTAACCTTGTCAAATTGTTCCTAACAAATTTTATTTATTATAAATTAATTTTATTTATTAATAATATTATTTTTACTGAGATTTTTATTTTATTTTTACTAAAATACAACGAAATTGCTCAATTTTCCTGATTTTGACTACCAACTACCCCGTCAGAAATCAAGTAGTTCGTGCATTTTTCTTTGATTTTGACTACCAACTACCCCGTCAGAATCAAGTAATTTGTGCATTTTTCTTGATTTTAGTAAAAAAAAATAAATTAATTCAGTAAATAAATAAATTAATTCAGAAATAAATAATTTGTAAAATTAAGAAATTTGTACAATTTTATGTTTTTGATGGGGTAAATGGTAGTCAAAATTAAGAAATTTGTACAATTTTATGTTTTTGATTGGGTAAATGGTAGTCAAAATTAAGAAATTTGTACAAATTTATGCTTTTGATGGGGTAAATGGTAGTCAAATTAAGAAATTTGTACAAATTTATGCTTTTGATGGGGTAAATGGTAGTCAAAATTAAGAAATTTGTACAAATTTGTTAAATTTCAGTAAAAAAAAACAAATTACTAACCCATCAAATTCAGAAATAATATTTCTGATCAAAGATCTCAGTCATCTTCAAAATTACTACTTTGGATCGTTTCACCAGTAACGAAGTTACCTTGGATCGTTTCACGATCTAACATTATTTTTCTTAATAGTCTTATGCGAGTACTAATCGTTTTCTTTGCCTCATACTCGTGGGATAATAACGACTTAATTCTTCCTACGGCGGTAGAAAGAGGAACGAACTCCTTCACATGATCATCTTCTACGGTAGCTAGCGACTGAAACATTGCCGATTGAATCCGTTTCATGAGCCTGTATTCAGATGATAGTGTGTGTGTACCCATGGTTTTACGTTCTTGTAAAATCTCAAAGTCAGAAACTATTTTTTCAGGATTAAGTTCATCAGATATATTAATTCCATCTTTTTTTAATTTTTTAATAGCGACAATTACATCATTGATATTTTCATGGTTCATTATATAATATATAAATCTTTAAAATAAAAAAAATATCCCTAGAACACCTATCGAGTGTATTAGCGAGTTCGTCGGGATGTTTCAGGGACAGCACAACATATACAATGAATGAAGAGCTCCTATCGAGTGTATTAGCGAGCTCAGATTATGAATGAAGAGCCCCTATCGAGTGTATTAGCGAGCTCAGATTATGAATGAAGTACAAACATATAACTTAACTAAGGAAATGGATATGTACAATGAAATGGTTATATACAATGAATGAAGAGCCCCTATCGAGTGTATTAGCGAGCTCAGATTATGCATGGACGGCATAAACATATAACTTAACTAAGGAAATGGATATATACAATGAAATGGATATATACAATGAAATGGTTATATACAATGAATGAAGAGCCCCTATCGAGTGTATTAGCGAGCTCAGATTATGAATGAAACGGCTCTAAACTAAGGACAGTACAAACATATACGCTCAGCAAAATCACACCAACAATAATTAATCCAGTGGGTGATACGAAAATATGTATCAACCACAAGTCAATATTGTGGTTGTGAATTTGCTGAGCGGGGTGGGTTCTTGCGGTTCCCCCCACTATTATAAAAATCGCAATTATGCGCACCACCGACAAATTGTCAGCCATGGGGGTTTGATCCTGGACCGCGAGCGCCACAGTCCAATACCATACTGATCGAGCTATCAAACATTGTTACGAACATATGTTTCGGAAGTTAATATATAGCTAAGGAACCAATATTTACACTAAACAGCGGTTTCTGAATAATAACGGTTTCTGTATTTATAACAGTTTCTGTATTTAACAGTTTCTGTATTTGTAGCGGTTTCTGGATAATAACAGTTTCTGTATTTATAACAGTTTCTGAATAATAGTTTCTGTATTTATAACAGTTTCTGAATAATAGTTTCTGTATTTGTAGCTGGTTTCCCAAGTAGACTGAAAATCAATAATACAGTGGCATTAATGCACCAGTCAAAGAACTTTCCAGAATGTAAGTTCAGTGAACACACAACTGCAGGTCGATTACAATGAGCAACGGTTTCTGTTTCACACACAGCTTCCTACGGATCAATAACATTATCATGTGTTGTATGATGGGAAAATATTTAAAAACATAAATAATACTTCTACGAGTAATTAGTTACAATGTAATTAGTTACGATGTAATTAGTTAAACTGACTAATTAAGATCATAAAAAACCAACCATCTACGAAGAAAACTATATATTACAAAGTAATCTCCCCTTATGTAATAAAAAATTCAGTAGTGTATGGAGGACCTACTGTGACATAAATTAAAAAATTAATTCAATGTGGTGATGATAGTTAATAATGTGGTGATGATAGTTAATAATGTGGTGATGATAGTTAATAATGTGGTGATGATAGTTAATAATGTGGTGATGATAGTTATTGATACTTAAAGATAATTTTCTGTTTATATTTTTTCGATAAAGCTGTTTTATATATATTTTCTGCGACTTTTTGTACTGATTGCAGGTGAATATCAAAATATTTCGCAGCAGAAGATATTGAACGAAACATAATTTCTTTGCCAGTTTCTATGTTTGAGGAAATTACCGCCCTCTTTCCGATTGTCTTACATCTTCCTGTATTACCGCGTGTATTATTCTCGCTGTGAGAGATAGCTTGTAAATTGGATAAATTATTGTTTTGAGTGTCCCCGTCAATATGATCAATAACAAGACCATCATTGATCAAACCCTTGTGACACTCGTATGTAAATCTATGACACAGATAATGTTTTCTCTTCCCAGCAGTAAACATTAGATAACCAGCATTAGTAATATAACCAACTTGTTTCTTCAACTTGCAGTGTCTGATGATACCATTAATATTTGATTCATAGTTTGTTATGACAGGATGTGGGACAAATATATT
This sequence comes from Sinohyriopsis cumingii, assembly GCA_028554795.2. Taxonomy (NCBI): domain Eukaryota; kingdom Metazoa; phylum Mollusca; class Bivalvia; order Unionida; family Unionidae; genus Sinohyriopsis; species Sinohyriopsis cumingii. The sequence continues at coordinate 2,925,262 of CM068828.1, forward strand.
TTGCTCCATTATAATAATATTATATGTTTAAATCATTGTTTGTCTGAAATCTTGATATATAATCCCTCACGGATTTTATAGCGTTTTCACCGCTATTATTTTTTTTGTCATAATATCTTTTAAGTTCTCTGAACCGTTTCCCGCCGCACTTCCCACATAATTCTGTCTTTCCTCGCACTCCAATACCACACCGTAGACATGGTATTGGTCCTAGACTTCCTCGTCGTATGTTTTGTGAGTGCATCCAACAAAATTCCTTTCTACAGAATTTGTTGCATCGATTTACTGAGCCGATCATCAACCATCTGCATTGGGACATTGTATATATATATATATAATTTTCTTTATTTAAATATTTGTTTTAATTATATGAACGAGTTTGAGAGATTATCCCAAACTAGGCCTGTTAAGTATAAATTCAACCTTGGCAGATTATCTTCTGACTTGCCAGTGCGAGATCTGGTTGATCCGAAAAATAAAAGTTTGATCTCGAAAATTCACGACGCCAAGAAAGAATTTTACACGGATGGTGCATCTCATACATGGTCAACGTTCAAGATTATACGAAACACTGACTTTGTCACGGACGCTACAATGAACGACAAGCGAGCAGCAACTATCATTAACTACATCGCTGAATACGAGGGCAATCAAAAATATTTCTTCAGAGTAAAATTTATTGTATTAACAGAAACAGGTAGTTGGATTATCCGTGACAAATATGATCCTGTCCTTGGTAATAATAAAACTATCATATTAAGTAAAAATTCCAGACCGGGTCTACTGACAGGTATTGATAAACCGTATTATGAGCGAGCATATCCTGTAACGGCGGTTATTTATGGAATCTATGAGATAAATAAAAAACCCAACGTTGATAAACTAGCGCCGATGAAATTTTCAAGGTTAAATTGTGTGGCTGAACGAGTAATAGAACACTTTACAAACGCGATGCGTGGAAATGGATTAACTGATTTAAGGCGTGAAAAAATAAACTCTTGGGCTAATTCAGTTAAGGACACCGGTGCTACAATAAAAGATGTTGCTGGGTTAGGAAAAATATTAAAATTTCCAATAACTGTGGAGACAATAACGGGAGAAGTACTGTACCAGTCGAAATATAAATCGAAAGGAGCTCCAATAAATATTATCGATCATAACGCGCACGCATGGACTAACGCAGTAACAATATTTCCACGTGATCGAACTGTTAGATTTTACCCCACAGATATGTTTGATTTTATCAACGAAATAAGTAAAACCGATCCTGTATCGGTATGGTTATTTAAAAGTAATGAGGAGGGTGAATTTGATCAGTTTGTCAAACCGAACGGTGAAATATATCGCACAGAATCTCTCCATGACGAGATGAAAAATCTTGCGACGTTTTTACAGTGCAAGCACGCGGAAAATACTGACAAATTACTAACTAATTGTTTTACCGTTCCATCTGTTGCGGCTCATTTCGCCAGAGAACGAAATTCATGGAAACCAACACGATTTGATTTACTCGAGGACGTACGCGCAAGTTGCGTCGAATATGGACATGGCGGATTATGGAATACCAAATACAATTACAATGATGTTATTTCGGTTGATATGGTTGCATGTTATCCAGGAAGTTTTCTGGGATACGGAGATTGTTCTACGTACTTTGAAAGATTTGGTCACCCTACAAACGAGATGACGCGAGTGGCAATTAATGGACCATTACCTGATTTTGATCTGACTGGATTCGCCTGTATTGAGTCGTTCGAGTTTAACGAAAATCTTCACAAGATTTGTTATGTTTGGTTTGGCAGACATTTTTGTGAAAAACGTTGGGCACCTATAGTTTTGTTGCGATATATGCTAGATTGTATGATATTGACATCGTTGGTGGTCAGTGAGGCAATTATATCATATCATGCACAGACCAAAGTTTGGTTGCCCATGTCAGATTCTGAAGTTATTAGCGAGTTTAAGGATATTTCCGAAGATGATATTCCTAATAGACTCAAAACCGCAAAAGATCTCGGTAGAAAAATTATAGGTAAATTTACTCAAGGTGGTGCATATGATTATAAAAGACATCACGCACGATTAATTTTAGATGATGCCGAGTACGATTTTATAATCGCTGATACAACGGCGAAAAATACGTTTGTAAATCGAGAGAGTGTTTATTTATCCGACGGAACAAAATTAGGTACGATCGTTAGTTACATAAATGACGTATCCCCGCAATATACTCATCTAAGATCTTCCATGTTGGCTTATGTTTCTATAAATTTATTATCGATGATTAATAGATTTCCTGAGACCGCAGTCAGAGTCGCAACAGATTCGTTTTATATTTCAAGTAAATATTTAGAACCTGTTATGAAATTTACAAGTAATGATGAACGATGGGGTTCGTGGAGAATAAAAAAGGAACTATTACACAATAACACAGAATCAGCAGATGTTCCAGTGAGAGATTTTTATCGTGAGGGTAATAAAATATCAGAAATGTCGAAGGCACCATCGTTGAGTGATCCAATAACCAGATATAAGACAGTATATCTCAATGGACCTGGTGGATGCGGCAAAACAACTCGAACGATTAATGTTTTTAGAAATTCAGATATAATCGTGCTGACACCCACACATAGACTCGCACGTGAGATGAAACAGCGGCAAGTACAATCGTGTACGTATCATAGTTTCTTTCGGTGGCGCGGAGATACATGGACTCCTGAGCGAATGGGAGAAAAATATATACCTAAAATAATTATTTGGGATGAGATATGCACGGTGTCATTGGATACATTAAAAATGTTTCTTGATTGGTTGTTGACAAAAAATACCGCCATAATAATGTGTGGCGATCATGGTCAACCTCCGCCTTTTGTTGGACCATCTCCACATGATTGGTTAAAAAATTTCGTTGATTATTACGAAGAAATAGATGATGATCATAGAGCTCTTGATGCAAATTTAAAGGAGTTTAAAAAATTAATCAGATTACAATCAAACAAAATTCAGTGTGAAATAATACGTGGAGTGATCTCAGAGACATCAATGAGTGATTTTTTGAACTCATGGAGACCCAACGATTTGATCGTAGCAAGTAGAAAAATAATCAGAGACGCTTTACAACAGCAGTTATTTCAACTACATAAAGAACAATATTCAGAACTACCCGTTCCGTTATGTTATAGACCATCAGATACACGAAAACAGAATATTAATGTTGATATTCCAGGACAGACAGAGTCAAGGAAACAGAATCTCGTATTAAATGATATTGTCGCCGTTGATATCAGTGTGGTCGAAGATGCATTACGCGCTGACAAATCTCCATGGGTGTTGGGATACGCTATGACAATCCACTCGTCTCAGGGATTAACTATTTCTGATACACGAGTTTGGATTGTAGACGATCGCATCGAGTGGTCAAATTTAGTTTATTTGGCGGTATCGAGGGTCAGAAATATATCTCAATTACGTAGAATTATAATTCCTGAAATCGTTGATAAATTTAACATCATCGATGATGATATAATAAGAAAAAAATTAATCGGATACAAACAATCTGACAAAAAAAATAAACGTGACTTTGATCTTGATGTTGAATTTATTATTGAGTTAAAACAGCAGCAGAATAATCATTGCACCAGTTGTAATTGTATAATGTTATGGCGGTATTCGAGTAATGATTCAAGACAATTTACCGTAGATAGAAAAGATAATAGTCGCGGTCATACACGAGAAAATACCATGTTAACCTGTCTTGAGTGTAATCGACGTAGAGGCACTAGTGCTAGTTAAGTGATCGAAATCACCGGAGTGATCGCGGTGGTAGTTGTGTATCCGCGGGAATTATTTGTAGTTGTTCACGTGTAAATCCACGTTGAGGAGCAGCTGAATCTAATCTGTAGATTGCAGGTCTGGAAACGCCTGCGTTTCTTCCAGTGGATCTTGTCACGGTAGATATTTTGTGTGTGGTAACACTCCAAATAGGATCAGTTGCTCTCGCTTTACCACCTTCAAGTTCACCAGGCTCATATAAATATCTGACTGTAACATCACCTAATATTTTTTGTTTTCCAGCATCTTTTCGTTGTGTTGGTATATTTTTTTTTGTGACCGCGCTAATGGGTTTCATGTTGGTTGTTCGTGTGATTTCATTATTTAATGCAGCTATCACGATTGGTAATCTTGCAACCCATTCACGAGATCTCTTATCCTGAATAAATTCCCTCGCGTATTGATATCCAAATAACCGTTCAGCAAGTGTTCGATTAAATCGCTCAACAATTGCTTGATCACGGTGAATTGCAGTATGACCTCGTCGTATTTTGGTATTATGTTGTTTCATCAACGATGATACTGGACCAAGAAATTCCTTGCCAGGATCAACCTGTAGTAGCTGTGGCCATCGCAGACCACCTCGTGGTCCGAGTCCTCGTTGATAAATTCGTTCAAACGCATCGGCTACTTCAGATGATGTTTTCGCTGATAGCGGCTCTGCTTCTTTGTATCTACTTGCAACATCAACTACGGTTAGCGCGTATTTGTACGTTTTTCCACGCACAGTATCATGCGGTAAAAACAGAATATCAGCTTGATGAACTTCATTAGGAACACTGACATCGAAATACGAGTACTGAATTTGTTTAGGACGTGGTAGATAAATTTGCCATATTGCCTGCCTGGACAACCACGTTTTAGCAGTAGAATGTTTGACCGCTGCTGCATCAGCGAGTTTACCAATTGCTGCTTTGCCTCTCCAGTATCCTCTCGGTGAATAATAAATTGATTCCATTATTAATTACCAGCCCCAATCGCTAATTTACCTTTCATCGAGGATCTTACTAACCAATTAGCTAATGATTCTCTAATATTTTTATTTTTTATAGAATTTAATGAATGAATTAATTTTACATCTGCAATATGCCTATCTTGTAGATTTTGACTTTTATAAGCTACATCATGAGCATGACAAGCTCGATCAATAGCATTTATTGGTTCCTCGCCTGGTTTTGGTTGATCTTGATTATCGAGCCTGATATCGAGTCTGGTACCAGGACCGCAATAATTATATCCTGGTAGATGTTTTTCTCCGCTGTATTTAGCCCATGGAGCACCTGGAAACTTTGACATCAAATTAGCAATATCACCACCGCGCTTATTAGGTAAAAATGAAAATTTCTTTCTACAGCATACAGAACATTTTCCACCGTACGCTATTTTTTTATTTTTTGTTGTAACTGTAGCTAAATCAATAGTTGGAGTTTTAACTTTACAGCGTAAACAATATAAATTCATGTTATAATATATATGGATATAATTGATTTCTCAGCAACTCGGCAGCGAGAGCCAGTTAAGCATCATCCTGCGCTACCGAATTCCATCAGAATGATTATCATAGGACCATCTGGATCGGGTAAGACGCAATTATTACTTAATCTGATAATGAGATGGTTGAAATGGGATAAGTTGTATTTAGTAGCACCATCCGTTGATGATCAGCGATGTTATGATGTACTTAAAGATTTCAATGAAAACGCGCGATTACTGGATGAAGATAATGATGTTATAGAGTTTATAACCGATATTGATGAAGCACCATCCGTAGATTCCATAGATGGATTTATTAATAATTTTGTTGTATACGACGATGTGATGCTAGATAAACAATCAAATCCAGCCAGAATATTTTCCCGAGGGAGACACAAAAATACAGACGTGATCTGTGTTACTCAACGATATACACAAATACCAAAAGTGATCAGAGACAACTGCAACATTTTAGTTGTGTTTAATGGCGTAGACACACACACGTTGCGAAATATTCATCAAACCTGGTGTGGTGGTGACATGGATATAATTTAAATTCAAAAATTTCTTCTCACGAGCGCAAGCTACCCCGCATGGATTTATAACAATAAATTTACATGATCCAAGAACAAGATATCGTGTGGGTATTGATAAAATATTTGGGTAACAGGGGTGATGATAAAATTAAATTGAATTAAACAGATATCATTAATATAATGAACAACTGTGCGTGGCTCCGTCAAGGAACCACTAACAATTGTAATAAAAAATGCCGTGGAGAATATTGCAAGAAACATAATTATCTTATAAAGAAAAATCCTCATGCTGGTCCACGAAGATGTGTTGGATGTAACAACGGCGTTAGAGGATTATATCAGATTTGTAAAAATTGCGGTGGAGATCAATACAGAAGTTTGATGAACTATTACAGAAAAAGAAAAAACATCAAAATCCCAAAATAGAAAAACCACCATCAGAACTTGAATATTACTTGAAACATAGAACAAATTCCGAAGATTCATCTGAAGATGAAACAGATGAAGATTCCCATGATTCAGATGATGATTCCCAATATTGATAGCAGCAGAGAGGGGCGTCTACAATTCTGTTTGGGACAAACAATAATCGTAGACGTGGTAATTGACCTCTATGAGTGGTCACTATTTTTTTTGGTAAAACACAAGGGTGACCATTCCCCTAAGTGGTCTGTTCACCCTCTATGCTGCTATATGAAACAGGTGACCATTTCTGTAAGGAGGCGGTTTAGTTGAAGTGAAAATAAGGGTAGCTTCAAATATAAAGGAAAATAACTTCCACGAATGATGGAAACATGAAGAACTGAACATAAGAATGGACGACCAGTATTAGAGACATGACACCAGAGAAAGGTCACTGAGCGTGGTTGAACAGCAGTAGAAAAAAGAAATAAGAGGGTTCCTATGTTCGTCTTCTCTAACCTACAATTAATGTTGATTCTAAAAAGTGAGTTGCAACCAGTTATCATATTAAGAACATATGTCGGAAAGAAAGATGAAATTCGAAGCACTTGTGCATGAAATTAGCCGATTCTATGCAAACGGATCTGTTATTGCATTTTAGCAATTTATGTTAATTCTTTTCCTGGTTGTATTTCATCCTGCAATTGGTTGTGTAAATTTTAATTTGCTGATTTTATTAAATACATTATTTTATTTTTTATACAGGTTGATTGTCTTATTCCATTCGATGTTCAGATTTCATTTTTTTCATCCATTAATTTCGTAATTTAATTGTTTAGAGATCCGGGTTGAAACAATCGTTGCCGATCATGATCGCGACATCGATAACCACCGTCATCTAGACAATGATGACCGCCATCATACAGAAAGTCCAGCGCACATCTAAAATTGTTAATGCTTTAATGTTATTCTTACAAAACAAGTTGCGTAATATCAAGCTTTGGCGAGTGTTACCGAGCAAATCGTGATGATTTTCAGCAAGTTTGATAAAATTAATATTAAATCATTACCCAATGAGATTAATGTCAGTAGTTTAGAAAGAAAGTAGAAGCAATACTTTTATGCATTCATTCTTACTGAAATATGTTATAGGTCACTTGTTGTGGTGTGAGAAATAGTTCTAAATGCAAACTCGATATTGATGCGAAGTTTTATACTCAGAAACATTAAAAGTATATTTTCTTTTAGAAATGATATTTCAAGGATCAACCATAATTCCGAATAAATAGAACCCAGACAACATTTTTTTTCCAGCACAAAATGTGTATGGAATTTACCTGTGATACACATTTTGTGTCGGGTTAGGTTATACGGAACATCTTGGTTACATCTAACCTGTGTCTGTTTCACTAGAATTTGTTAGAAAATTTCATGTGATATCTTGATTGCTTGATGCAGACAACCCAGATTTACTGTAATGTTGTTATGAACAGATATTTGTAGCATTTGATTTGTAACAGTAAACAGTCGAAATTGCTTCACATAGGAACCCTTGGATCTTTTAAACTAGTTGACTGCGTAAAAATGTTTTATGGTCTGATACCCTTTTATCATATGTGAGACCGGCCCATGATCACGTTATTTTATGAACAGATGTGAGTTTATTTACTTCTAGAAGTCATTGTTTGAACCATGATTGTGTGTAATGTGGATTCCATGTTACAAGTAAACCACCCAAACACAGTCATAGTCCCGCTATAAGTTGACCAATGGACTTTGTATTTGTTGTTCTTTTTGTTCGGAGTTTTTACCGCATGATATGCAACATATGATGTAACGAGCCCTGTCCAGTATATATCAAAGCCCCCAAAGACTGAGTACAGAAAGGTTTTCAGGCGATGGTAGCCAAGCACTACACCGAATATTGCGCAATAAATCCATGGTATTGTTTGGGTACGTCAGAATAAAATTGTAATATGTTAACATGTTGCAATATCAAAATAATTAGACTTTACTCGTTATATGTGATGGGTATTGACCACGTAATACGTTGTCATTTTTGTTCTCCTCGCCCTTGTTATCGTAAATCTTATATCGGATCAGATCAAATAGAAATATCTTGATTTGTGTGGTTCTTCCAAAAATAGCTTTGGAGTTTAATGGTCTTTGTATAGAGTGTGTGCACAAAATGAAGCCCAATGCGTGCAAATTATTGTTACCAGATGGATTGTCCTCACACTTTACAGACAAAGACTTATTTTCGACACCACAATCGATCGAACATCTTTCCTCCTTTCTTGAGGAACACAATACAAATTTGGTTCGTCAGTATATGTTTACTGTTCAAATTAAATTCATCAGATCCCTTTGGACAAGATGTAAGGTGTGAAAATGGTATGTTAAGCTGAAGCTAATCCATAAGAAAGAATAAAATCAATTAGAATTTTTAAACAGATAGTTTTATTTCTTGCAGAATAATTGGTTTTAAACTGCTCCTTTTGTGTTGCTTCAAAAATGACTAATTGCCAAAGTAACAAATATTATCAATTTGACATTCATTTTCATTCTTAGAGAAAATTAGAAATAAACTATTTTGGGGTAAGACGATGTCTCAAAATTGAAACTGTAATTTAAACGAGCTTTAGAAAAAGAAAAACATTTAAATGTATATAAAGGTTCTAAATGAAAAGAATACAGCTAAATATGAACAATAAAGAATTCACATGTTCATCATTAATAAAGATTTTCACAAGAGAAGAAAAAAGTCGTTTCGCGGTTGGTGGGTATAGTTTGCATTTTAATATCTGACAGACAAAAGTTAAAAGTCATTTTGCACAGTATTCATAGTCAAAGTCCTATTCATAACCGGCATAGCAATAGTTGTAGGCACAACCACGAGCATCGCATGGTGACGACGGTGCACAACATTTATCCCAGCTTCCTTTATGGTCTGTATAGCACCAATAGTATGAAGTGTCTTTCTGGTCTTGGTGCATGCCACATGGATGTGGATAATAACACGATATTCGTTTGACATTCATCACACCTGCGTCACCGCAATATTGCCATTTGTCTCCAGACTGACACCACATGTACTCTTCTCCATGGTAGTCGCATGATCCAGTGCAGCAATAATCCCAATTATCACTGTAGTCTACATAACAAAACGTACAGATTACTCCTCCATGATCATCGCATGTGCTTCCGTAACGACATTGGCTTCTTCCTGCGGTGTTAGGTGTAGTAGACGTAAATAGGTTCTCATGGTGGTTTCAAGTGATTACTGGAATAGACAAGACGTCAGATATTCAAGACAACGACATTTGTCTTTTTACTTTCTCTTACTTGTCCAAGCACGGATATGCAAATAACATAATTGTGCATCCCGTTTTAAGTTCTTACTTCAACTGTCAACGCATGTGACAGATACAAGATGATAGTACATACATTATTTCCTATAATTTTATTGTTTATTATTAATTATAATTGTCAAGTTAGAAAACAACTATATAAACATAACACAACCTTATTGATTTCACATATGCACAATAGTTCTAAGTGAATACAATACTTTGTTGCAGAAAAAATGACTTCATAAATGTAAAATAAATAATTGCCATTTGTTACAATGTCTAGAAACAAATCTACCTACTTAAATAAAACATTTAGTTTTTCCTTTAGGTAAAAAAGAAGCAAATAACCATATTTTTAGCAATGTTTATAATATAGTCCATATTATTTAGTATGCGTGTAATTTATCTAAGGATGATCACGATATCATCAACAAACAATAAAAGATAAAAACATCTCGGCTACATCTATGCTCGCAGATAGAATTCCATCAAGATATTTACAGTTTCTTCTTGAGGAATTAAAGGTCAGCAAATTACTCTATTTTTGGACTTAATATGTCTTAAAGAATAACATAATATTGCACGTTATATGCAGTATAGGTCAGATAGTCGTGATAAAAAATAACGGATGTATGTGTTTTTCCTGCCGTATATTGCTCAGACTGTAGAGTCTCTTGGAAACCTCGCAGGTTACAATCCCGGAGGCACTCTTTTGTGAAACATCACGACAGTGTAGGAGTCATGTTCAATATGAAAACGGTTTTGGCTAATGTCATAACACTTTTATCCATCTTTTATGGTATTACAAATCTATGGTTGTATAGGAACAACAAAGAATGAAAACCAAAACCTTTTGTAAACATTGAAAAGCAATTAATTTCCAAAGAAGACAAAGTACAAAGTATACAACAATTCAGTAATGTGAATTAAAACCCAAACTGTCCTAAATATTAAACCACAAGTAAAACAAAATATATAGAGTATTCCAATTGAATTCCTAATGAATACTGGCGGCGTTTCAAATGCATTCGAGCTTTGAATGGGCTGATATGCTAACGGGCTTGATATATTACTGTGATATAGACCAAACAGTCACAAATTGACAGTCATTACAAAACATAAATTTAGTCCTAAATTCAAAAGTAGTTTGTAGTTTCAGTGAATAATTTAGATAAATAAGTTTTCTTAACTTAACACAGCAGTAACTTGTCCACGTCTGAATGATAAGGTAGAAAAGAGCAAATCTTACATAATCACGTCTTTGTATAGAAATATAAGACACAATAAGATATAGGATGAAGGTCAAACGTTCATTTCCAGAAGAGACCAAGTTATAAAATATATATTATATAGCTATACATATACCCACTAATTTTACATCGTAAAGGACATTTCCATGAGATTGTAAACAAAAGAAAATTCTAAATTCATATTTAACACTGTATCAATTATTTCAATAGTTAATGATATATACTGCCGTATCTTTGAAGGTAGTATCAAACCTATAATATTTGAACCTATTTTTCTTTTGCCTTTTTCTCATGGAGCAATATAATATAGATATTTACTGTGTTTCATTTCATGACCATGAAAATTCATATCGTTCTTACTTGAATAGATGCACAGCTATCAACGTTTGAATCCAAGGGTACTGTTTAAAAGTCCTGTTTACTGTACAGACTGTGGCCGAACGTCAGGTTCTATTTATCGTATGTCCATTTGGCTGTCATGGTTCACAAGCGGTGTGTTGTATTGCACTGGTTTTGTCATATTCACGTTCTCATTGTCATTTTGTTTCATTGTCCACGAACGTATGGTTACTTCTTAATCCTCTATCACGAACTCGAAGCCTAAATGGATAAAGTCCACCCAACATATGTAGTATGATCGCACCAGGTTTGAACTTATTCTAGTATGCACTGTCCTTTATCGGTAATAGAGCTGACTGTCGATAAAGTCATGCACATTTCGTGTCCGTGTATATATTATTTCCAACAAAATATGCTAAACTATTGAGACGGAATTTAATAGCAATATGTTTATACAATATTCGTATCATTTATAATTGTACATTGAAGGACTATATTTAATAAATAGGTTTTCAGACACCTTCTCTAATTTTGTCGTATTATAAATTTGCAAATATGACTGTTTCTATTTCATTTCTGAGATAATTTTTATGTTGACCTGCCGGTTGCGATACAAACCATGTGCTAAAAATGTGTCAATAAGGATACTTTCCATATATTTCTCATTGGTACTCTACCAATGAGCTATTCACAATTATACATTATAGCATTATGTGCTTGTATTATTTTCTTGCTATAAAATTCCACAAAATATGGTTCTAATTAATAATAAAATGACCACAAATGTAAAATGTAACAATGAAAAATTTCACAAACAATAATGGAATATAAATGCATTCATGAAAGCATCTGCTCCGATACACATGACTAAATTTGATGATTACTGAAATGGGGAGAGGTAATTTAGTTGTCTGACATTACGATTTAAGATATACGATCCATTGTACGAAATGAGTAATTTAAATCCATAAACTTAACTTTTTATTTCATCATTGTTTTACTAGTTTCAACTAACAACCCTAACTTGTCTCAGCAAGAAAGAGTATATCTGTTTTTGAAACAAAGGTATGTAAAAAAAAGTATACTTCCTAAGGAACAGAGATTTCATTACGCACGGCTGGTAAACATTGAACTATTTTGAAAGCAATTGGAGAATAACGATCTGCATGAAGAATCTGGTCACATCATTTCAAAACTCAAACGTCTGTCTTTGCAAAAAGATATTGGGTATTGACTTTTTGATGTTAATTGTTACCTCTGAACGTCAGCAGAAGGGATAGGACCAAAAACAAACGTTGCGACGACTTAGGTAGAGGGGGACACACTCACCAAGCTCCTATTTTGCAAAACAGGAGCTACACAAACGTTGTTTTTAGCAAAATTACGTTGACCCATTATTACCCAAAGACCACAGCACAGCTTACTACTCAACGCTGACCTCAACTGAAAATTACTGGCACCGGTTATTGTGCGATGACATTTACTCTCACGCGTACACTGCGTGATTTCCACATACTGCAGTACATCCTGACCTCAATGGAAAATTACTGACACCATTTATTGTCCACGGAAACTTATTATAACATGTATACAGAATGAGTTTCTTGCACTCTGGTTCAATTTGACCTCAATGGAAAATTAGTGGGCAGAACATTGCGGAATTTTTAAACAAGCCGTCTATCTGTTTACGATCACTTGAAATTGTGTACACGTCCGGACTTGGCACGTCGCAGTGGCAACGTCTAAATTGTGAATCGAATAAGAATTCTGACAATTCACTGCAGCTCAAAAATACCCTACTGTGCGTGCTGAAATAATTTATCTTGGTTGAATAAGCACATGTAATTAAATAGTTTTTATAATAATAACAATGAGTGATTCTGCTTTTAGTATCGAAATTAGCTATAGAAATCCTGAATGCAATTCAGAAATATTTTCCAGGACGTGGTTCGCCAAAACAGCAGTTGCAACATTGTCAGTAAGAGCTTGTGGAATTCACAGAGGGTGCAAAACAGTTACATAAACCAATTGTCGAAGCAGCGCAAAATAGTGTTACTGGAACTGAGACAACACAAAAACTTTTGATAAATTACCTGCTGTTATTTATGGCCACCTTCAACCACAGCACTACTAATTCAGACGCAACATGAAGTTCAACAACCAGCACCAAGAGTTTACACCTAGATGATAGATAAATTTACCGAGGAATATATTGTCACTATGAAAGATTAAAACCAAATACTTGAAAATGGCGCATTTTGGTGTGATGAAAAAGAAACCAATATATTAAACCTGAACATATTGAGTGCATTCCTGACCCTCAACCAAATCCAAACTACGAAGCACCCGAAGAAGCAGCCAAAAGTGACCTCCCCACTCATGATCGTGGTTGCAATGTAATTTCTGATTCAAGATAATCTTTGTTTAAATGACATCCTCGCTGATATTGATTCTCATTTTGGAAGACAAGCCTGAAACAATTCAAATGAAATCATCAATGAAGCAGCTGAAAATTGTCAATTTAGCAGCGTTTACCGGTGACATTATGAACAGTAGTTTTATTGGGCATAAATAGATGATATTACTGACGATCACTACACTGATTGATCAAATAGATCGGAGCTAAAAAAAAAAAAAAAACATAATTATACACAATGCCCAAATTGGACACGGGAACGTCAAGGTGATAAATTCACGATTACCGATTTGTAGCCCGAAAAATAGAGATGAACTCAGTGATGTTACTTGAGATGCATTTAGAAGGTTAGCCCCACATGATATTTTGATTCCATAACAAGTAGTTAAGATAACCATCTACGTTGTTTGTGATAAGGCTATTGTCCTGGCTGTTGACGTTGTTGATAACGCATCCTCACTGATCAAAGACAGACTCGATTGATTCGGACGACGAAGACCACAATTAAATGCAAGAATTCCAATAGTAAAGCGGAGCACCGAAGTGACGCCAGCAAATGTCAGCAAAATAATACATCAAGCTGAAAATGAGCAATTGAAGGAATTTGCTTGCGTGCCGTTTCTGGCAAAACAATCAGCACCCTCGATGCTTATTATGTAACCGCAAACCTAAGAGCGGGCAGTGGTCTGTCTCATAGTCGTAACTTATTCTGATCGGTGTTAGAACATCGTTCAAGACAGAAGCGAATATAATAAAAATGTTCAAGCGTGTGTCTGATACCGCATTTCGACGTGGATGGGTCCATACACAAAGATGATTCGATACGTGATTATCAATATTATTCTTTTGAAGCAAGAAAACCAAATCAGCGTTGGAGAATCGAACTACAAATTCAAGATACATTCAGGGGTTTTCCTCCCCGCCGTGGCATTCATGGAAGTTCCTTTTAAACGTCTGAAAGATGATAATACCCATGTGTATTCATTAACAAAGGTATTATGGCGTTATCAAAAGTGCCAGATATATCATTGATGATAACGAAATCGAAGCATGCCCCAATAACGTGGATGTTGCTACGACAATTATCGGACTGGCCAGAAAGAGCGATGATTATTCACGGTCCGCCGGTCCATCCATGATGTTAGCGAAGGACATGGCTGACCGTCCTGACGTTATTAAAAGTGCCATATGTATCATTGATGGCAGAGAAATCGAACAATGCCCCAATAACGTGGATGTTGCTACGACAATTATCGGACTAGCCCAATACAGCGATGATTATTCACGGACCGCCGGTCCATCCATGATGTTAGCGAAGGAAATTGCTGACCATCCCGACGATATGCAATATATCATGGTACAACTAGCACAGTTTACCGCCGTTGATCCACAACCAAGTGGAATGATACCTCGACCTGTCACTCCTTTCGCAACACTGCAGAGCGCAAAACCAGAATTCAACTTAGGGTGTGCAGTACGCCGATCTCAGGTTGACGCTGATGGTGAATATTCGTGTGTTATACCAGTGTCACATGTATTTGGATTTTGTAGTCATGTTAGAAAAATATCCTCAGAGCTAAAAATACGGTTGCACTGGTTTGAAGGGCAATATACAACGATGGTATTTGGCATGAGGAGATTGATTGGGGCGGTAAAAGAACACTAAGAAAACTAGCGTTATGAATGCCACCAACAATGACTCCATCAGTGACCAAGGAAGCGCCCTTGTTATCGTTCATTTGCAGTGGTGGTAACAATGACCACAGATAGAGCTCCAGGCAGAGCAGGAATATTTTCATGACAGATTCCATCAAAGCAAGGAATTGCAACACCCAGTCATATATTAGTGGCATTTCAGCGTGGCAACATGTACAACGATCAGACAGCAGACCCCATGTTGTTTGATAGATTAGCAGTGTTTACAACTTATCTGATGATAAATTGAATATCAAGAACCATCCCGTTACTTAATACAGAATTTTTACCAAAGTAACGTGGCATGGGCGTATCATTGTTCGATGAGATTAATGGGTTGTGATCATACTGTCGACTATGGCTTGCAAATATCCCAGTGGAATTTCTCGATGTTGTATACAATATATTACGTTTCGTTGGAACACATTGATTAGTTCAGTCTGTCGTCTATGTACACGTGGGGGCTAATGTTGATTGTGCGCCAGCTTGTGGTTACAGGGTAATCGCTCTTATAATATCGGACAAAACAATGTTGCCTTAAGGTGTTTGTAAACGGATGAGGCATTGATGCACACGTAGAAAACATGTGTTTCCCTTATATGTAATTAGATCATTCATAATATAATAATGTCATATCATCACGTCAACTTTACTCTGACACCCGGTCAGATTAAAAAGCTGCAATATGCATCAATCAAGTGCAGAAATGAATTATGTTCCAGGGCAATTGGATAATTTATATAAAAACGACAGAAAATGAGTTTTTAATGTGCTAGCTATAATTGAAACTTTTCAGTTGCTACCTGTTACGGAAACTCAACGTGACCACAAACACGGATACGTCATCTTCGTACAGTGGGCGGGTTATGAATCACGTGGTTCAAATTTAAATATCTACCATAAACAATGCCGGACGCACGAGAGAGTCTACATCGTAAAGGTAGTCCACGGTTGTAGCTTTCAGAGAAGAAATGTCGAAATCTGTCAGAGAAACCAGGATTCGTCTTTGGGACCAGGTTTATTTTGAGGGAGAGCATTGATGGAAAAATTAGGACTACCATGAGACACTGAAATGGCGAAGTTGTTGTTCGACATGTTGGCCGATGTTTTCATATAAAGTGTTCTCAAATTGTCAATGTCTTGTTCCTAACAATGAAATCACGCTTTTTTATTATTACTATCTTTGTACAAGGACTTTATTTACTTTGTAAGATTCCCAACATAAATGTGATCGCCTGATCGATATTTCTCTCCTTGATTGCATTGTGTGTATTATATATCTCGGGGTGCAATTGTTGTTATAACAGCATTATCGTAAAATTCATTTGTATAACACAGAAATGCCCTACAGTATTGTACATGTCCATTTGGCTACCAACGTGAAATAGATTCTTTAAATTCCGTTAGGGAACATAAATTCATATAAAAACGTTACCAGTATGCATACCATCTCTCTCCCTCGCACACACACAGATTGTTTGTTATCAGTTAAAGGTTTAAGCTAAACGTTAGTTGCATTGATATGGATTTTGTTAGATCTATTATTATGTATTCTTGCAAAAATGAAGTATTTCAGTTCTAAATGTTTAGCACAATGCACGAAATAAACGTTTAAAACATAAATTATAATAAAAATGAATATTATATATATATATATATATATAGAGAGAGAGAGAGAGAGAGAGAGAGAGAGAGAGAGAGGAGTTACAAAGAATATAGCAAACGATGACCCGACGCATACATAACCGATGGCCAGTAGATTTTTATGCTTTACATCAACACCTAGACAAGTGCTTTTGCAACATAGAGAGAGAATTAAGACACATTCAGTATCTGCGTATTTGATAATGAATCAGGAAGTTAATAATTACAAATTTCTTGAAGATTTGTTTGGGGTGTTTAACAATTGTCACTGTACTGAAAACAATGATGCAACAAATGCAATGTTGACAAAGAACCCTAACCCACTTCATACTTAGTTGGAGTTAGAAAGAAAATACACTTTGATTTCACTTTCTCACAAGTGGGATGGTGTACTTAAACTGTGGCACCTGAATCATGGAAAAAGGCAAAATTTGAACAGTCATTGTTATGGTTAGGCAATATGTTCCAGTATAATGTGCTGGCTAACCCAGACGTTTATTTTTTCACACTCAGTACTTAGACGACCAGTGATTGTATATCTTTATACCACGTATGCTTTCTTTGCAGTTTCCCAATTATAGCTATGTCCCATATGCTGTTCTCGTTAACACCCTCTTTCCATCTAGCCACTTAGCTCATGATGAATGCACATAAGACGTATTTAATTGTAAAACAAAATATAGAGATAATAACGTTGAGGTTTTTATGGACACCAATGGAATTTAATTAGAACTTTATTCATTAGGACTTGTGGTAAAACCTATTTGTGATTTAATTCACAATACTGTAAGTTCGTTTTGAATGTTCATTATTTATTCTTGGGAATTAAATGGTTTGTTCATTTTTACAAATTTTTTTTTTTTCACTCTTTACTGTTATAAAACTGGAATGCTGTTTCTGTTTTGATGATTGCTCCTCATGCACTTACTTTTAACTTTATTTTAACTACCTTCTTTTCATGGTTTCCAAACTAAAGGTAAATATGGTTTTATTTCAATGGTCCCAATACATCATGAACCTTTTTTTTTTGTTCAAGACTGCTAGCAGCTATGAACAATTTTTATTGACTTTTCAGTCATAGTATTTGAGACATCTAATACTGTATATTTTTGCATGAAATCAAAATTACAGTGCACACTCCTTATTTTCTGATTTCTTTTAAAGTAAAATTCAACCATATATATGCATCACCAAATATTCTAGTAATGGTGTCTATTTAAAGTAATTTATTTGAAATGTCAGAGTAATGTCGAATATTGAAGGAACATTGATCCGAGAAAAACTGCAATCCTGCTACATTAACAATAAGCCAGATCTATAATGTAGCTTTAACTTGATAATGTAAATCAAGCTGTCTTTTAATCTATCAATTTCGGGTCACCACGACAAAATATACCAGCTTTAGCTGCTATATACTTTCAGAGTATCTGGAGGAGTGTCCTACATCACATCACAAATACACAGGTCGGAGTAGATCCTCTCACATTGCCAATACATAAATAAATGCCTCAATGAACCGTTTTAGGAAAATGAAGAGTGTAAAAATTCTTGGCTTGATCCGAAGAAGGACGCCTTGGCACATGTGCTCTTGGACCAAAGCAACCTATGCAGAGTGGAGTATTACTTAACTTTCAGGTATGCCATTTCAGGATTGTAACATTTGCATGGTATTTAGAAGAAAAATGAGAAGACCGCTTTACATGCTTTCTATTCGCAATGTATGAGTAATTTACTGTATTTAATTACCATTTGAAAATCTGAAAAAGTTACCATTAATAACAGGTGAGCACATGATACATCTATAGTGACTCCTTGTCTTTGGTCTTTTCAGCTATACTACATGCACATCAGATATAAACAGTTTCATGCCACTCTATCAGTAAACACATCAATAAAGATTTTATGTATGCATAATTTACCAATAGTAATGCTTATTTAATAATTGTAGTACTCTGTTGGCAGATTACAGATAACACATGTTACAAGATACATGTTTTTGATAATTGCAGAAGCACTGCTGAGCGTTAAGCTTTTCATCAACAGATGTTGATGTACTTTGCCAGTAGATCTTTATACATCTATCCTGTCTACAGGACTAGGAAAGGGCTAATTGAATTGGATCAGAGTGGCAGAGGTGTAATGAAAACAAACAAGGGGAGATAGTAAAAGTTTGTTTCACTACAGGAAATTATAAATAATTGTATATATTGATTGTACATTATGATCCGTACTTGCAGATAATGCCAGTGGAATATTATTCACAAGTAAATGTCATGAAAACTTTATATCAGAAACAGGTTATTTTAAACAATCGGCACGCATATTTTTATATTTGTGGTTTTAAAAAATCTTAATATTTTCATGCATATAGATCTTGTAATTAGTATTGTTATCATTCTAGTTGTAATTAGTTTTCACTTGATCATTTTAAGTCCAATAATTAGATCCAGTGATATGTATAGCAATTTCCAAGGAGACTGACACACTTTATTAAGTATGTATGGGGTTCATGGCATTTCCTCAGAACGTTTGGGGAAAATGCTACAAGAATGATAATTACAGGCTTATACTTGCACATGAAGATATCTTGCCAACTGAATTAATGGGCAAAAATATGTCCGGTCTCACATAGTTCTCTGTAGATATAACAACTAAGAACAAAAACAGCCCCTCAACAACTCAATCTTGGGAATTAGTCATGCGGCTCCAATATTGGGTGAAATGTTAATATGGGTTAGGATGGGGATACTTGTTACACTAGTTAAGAAAAGAAAATTTTCTTTAAAATAAATATCTTTGATGTTACAGCAAGAAAGCGGCATATGGTCTAAATACCCTTGCAAGGAAAAGAAAACATATTCCGTATCAGGGAACTTATAACAATGGCAAGCAGGGTATGAGCTGGAGAATAGAACTAAAGGAAGACGATCTCAAGAGAATTTGTAGAAACTAATGGCCTCAATAACCACAATAAAATCTAGTTTTGGTGAAGTAGATCTCCCGATTGTAGATATGTTTAATATGAAACAATGTATGATATATGAAGATTTATGTTAAGGCAGGTTACACTTTATGTAATATCCTGTATATATCAGTAGTTGAAAACAATGTGTAATGCTGTATCTACAATTGCTGAAAACGTTTTATATTGATTATGTATGACCTTCTTGCCCCCATTGTTTATAGGCAGATATAGACATGTACTAAACAATCTGAATGAAAGTATTATTGTTTGATGCAATATTATGTGCAGTTACAAGAGAGCAAATAATGAAGTCAACTGTATTTATGATCTGCCTATAGGCAGTATGTCTGTTGGAGCGCATCATGTCAACGTCATCGCTGAAGACAAGACCATCCAGTATGTCCATCCTGGCCAAGGCAAGTACAGCATGATGAAGGATTAGAACTTAAAATTCCTGAAAAAAATATTCCAATTTGTACTATGTTATTTCCAAAATGTAAAAAAATATATATTAAGAAATAATAGGAACATGTACTTATTCAAATGTTATTCATGTTCGATCAGCAAATTCCGCTGTAAAATACACATGGATTAAAACTGCACATGGTTTGTATTCTGACATAAACACTGAGAGTTCCATTGCAACTAGAAATGTTAGTAAGTGTAGTTCAAGTTAAGATGGATAGGTCAAAACTGTTGTGGAACATTTCTAGAAGTCAGCGACTCCTGAATTGGGATAAAACAGGAATGGCTGATCACACATAAGGATAACACTGGACAACAAATTTTTACAAAAGTCATGTTACTGAAATAAAATTAGTCAATTCTTATCAATTTTTATGTGCTGAACACGAATATGACAGTCAAATTGCAAAATTGGCTCTAGTTTTTTTGTAATCTGCAAGAAATTAATGTTTACATAACGAAATGCATTCCAATAGTAAAAGGTCAACTGTAATAGCCTACCTATAAAAAATCAAGTCATTGACTACATCTTAGATTTCTTCGCCTGTCTCTTGTACAGCTGTTCAGGAGCATCTCTGAGGAGTGTCCAGCAGTAGTCAGCCAGCATTGTAGTGGACCATTTTCCCTGGTATCTTTGTTCCATTGTTGCGATATCTTGATGAAAACGTTCGCCGTGTTCATCACTAACAATACCACAGTTGCTAGGAAAGAAATCCAAATGGGAATGAAGGAAGTGAATCTTATCTTTAGAGACATATTGCAGCCAAGTTTCTTATACTTCATCAACATGTCTTCTACTAGTTCCTTATAGTTTTCTGCCCTAACATTTCCGAGGAAGTTTGTAGAAACTAGGCGAAAAGCATTCCATGCTTGTTTCGCGTCACCTTCCAGCAAGTTGTTGAACCGGTCATCTTTGAAAAGCTCTCGAATCTGAGGACCCACAAAAACTCCCTCTTTAATCTTTGCTTCGCTGAGTCGAGGGAATTTTTCATGCAGGTATCGGAATGCTGGCAAAGTCCGGTCAATGGCTTTCACGAAGTTCTTCATCAAACCTAGTTTGATGTGAAGGGGTGGTAGCAAGATTTTCTGAGCCTCAACCAGAGCTGGGTGTTGGATATTCTTCTCTCCAATGGCTACATTCTGCCTGTGAGTCCATTCCTTCCTCATGTAGTGCATTTCCCTTGCTCGACTATCCCACTCGCATAAGAAACACATGTATTTTGTATATCCTTGCTGCAGTCCCATTAAAAGGGCAACTACCTTCAAATCACCACAGAGGTGCCAGCTGTACTTGTTATACTCAATGGAATTCAGTAGCTGCCTTAAGTTATCGTATGTCTCTTTCATGTGGACAGCATACGCTACTGGAATAGATGGAAGAATGTTTCCATTGTGCAAAAGCACAGCCTTGAGACTCAGTTTCGAAGAGTCCACAAATAGTCTCCATTCTTGTGGGTCATGAGTGATTTTTAAAGCATTCATGAGGCCCTCAATATCGGAACAGAATATCAGATTACTTTCCTTTCTGAAGAAAGGCTCCAATTGCTGGTGGCGCTTTCGATATGCAGTAATTGTGACATCTTCATCTAGAAGATTCCATTGTTGGAGTCTTGATCCTAGCAATTCTGCCTTGTTCTTTGATAAGTCCAAATCACGAATCAGGTCATTTAGTTCTTCCTGTGTTATTCTGTGTGGGGTTGATGATGCACCACAGTGAAAATCTGGATCACTGCATGCTGATGGACCAGGAGAAGAACAGGTCGACTCACCTTTGTCTTCGTCAGATGAATCAAGAGAATATTCTGCTGGAGGTTCTGGAATAGGAAGTCCCTCACCATGTGGAACTGGTCTCAATGCAGACGGAATGTTTGGGTAGACTATTCTCGACTTCTTTCGTTTCGTTATTCCGCCGGAAAGAGGAACCAAGCAGAAGTAACAGTCATTTAGGTGGTTGCTTGGCTCTCTCCACACCATTGGGACTGCAAACGGCATTGATGACCTTTTGCAATTCAACCACTGTGAAAGCTGTGTTGCACATGTAGCACAGCATATATGCGGAGCCCAAGGCTTGTCTTGGTCACCAACCTTGCATCCGAAGTAAAGATGATATGCCTTCTTCACTTGAGAATTGATACTTTTCTTCTGGTTGGCAAATGTCACTTCCCCACAAATATAGCAAAAATTGTCCGCGGTATTAACACACTTTCGAGGCATTACTGTTCTTTATTGTACGTAAATGGATAAAATAATAAGTTTTATGTAACAGTAGCTTGAACTGTCTCGCACAACGTCTAAAATATTTTAAATGCTGAACCTATCTGATTGGGCTTTATATAGTACACTGCTTACGTCAGCTTCAGCAGCCGCCTGGCATTAGTATAATAGGCCTACACATGTATAGTACACTGCTGACGTCAACTTACTTCAGCAGCCGCATGGCATTAGTATTGCATTGCATCAGAAAATGATGCAATCAACTGTGGATGATGTGAGCATGATGGTATTATGCAATGTTACATCATTATTCCGGATGTTGCTGCAGTCCTACTGGAGAAATTTACACAGTGAAACATAGAAAATGAGGTATATGAATATCTTCAAAACGAGAGCCAATACAAATTTTTCACGGTTATATTCGTGTTCGGCACACCAAAATACTACAGATTAGGGCCTTTTCAAGTCAGTAATGATTTCACTGTTGACCAGTGTAATATTACAGAAGCACTTTATCCTTGTATCATCATCAGCTTAGATTTGTTTAGCATAGGCGGTACCCACCTTGAAACCAGATAATGAAACGAATCTACGCGATATGAATCAAATGTAAATCCAAAAAGTCCTTATCATTTACATATGTCTGCATGTCTGTTTTTGGACGGCTAACAATTTTAAAATTCATTCACAGCGATTGCAAAGAAATAATCTTATCATATGTCTCATCTGGTAAGCAGTCTCGCTAAGAGTCTTACAACTTCTTACGTTAAAGAAACTCTTAAGTATATTAAGAATAATGCATTAAGAGACAGTAAGGATTCCAAACAAAACCAATTATATTCATTATCGATAAATGTGATTTGCAGAACTGTCTCTCACTACACGTATTCCAGGTATGTGGACATCTCCCCATATTTACCACACACCATTATGGTAATCCTGTGTTGGGGGTTGGGTGACAACCACCACACTGCCTTGAACCTGGCTCCAATACATTAAAGACAAGGCTGGGGTGGAACTGCAACTTCTGTATGAACAGTTATAATATCCTCTCTGGCTCCACACTTATGATCTCCTGAAATTTGTTAAAATAATTAAGCATACTGATTTTCTGTATGTATGTAGTTCCAACATCTTGAAATCTACATTTATGATGCTACAGAAATTTCAACATTTGCAACACTCGCGTATTCACATCAATTATCAAACTTTGAAAGTCCACCTTAAAAATGAAAGTTACTGCAAATGTTATATTGTAAGAATAATTACCATCGTTTAAATTATGTGCGTAAATGGATACTGTATTTTGATTTTAGCGGTAAAAAGTGTACGTTACACATTCTAGGTAGCTGCTACACATATCTTTTATAGAGTAAGAGCTTTCCTGTTATGTATCCCATATACCTGTCAAGTTATTCATACCGTTTGTGTAAATTATTTTTGTACATAAAATTTTAAGCATTTGCAATAACATGCTCAAGATATACATACAATGTATCGAAAGAATCAAATAAGTTTCAAAATTGCTATTTAATCAAGTAAAATTTGTATTACAGAAAACAATTGCAATACTCGTCAGCTCAGAGGGGGGCAAGATTGAATCGCATGCAGACTGGGCAATTAAAAGTCTTAGCCAAAATATCAGATATGATATGGAAAAAACTTTTCTTGTACGCCTTCATGTCAGACTAATTTCTGGACAAATAAAATATTTTCGGATTATTAAATCGCTATGTTTATTATGATAGTGCATATATAGCAATTTCTTTTACATATTTGTGAGTTTTAGAAGTACAAGTTAAGGCATGCATTAAATTTAAAATAAAAGAATGAAAGTAGTATTTTTTACAAGACTTAAATGGATACCTACATTTATTACAGATCTAATATTTTTATAAAAATACTGCAATCTAGACAGGTCTAATCGCTGAACTCCAAAGTCAGATTGCATAGACTTTTTGTTACCATTTCGTTTTTTTAAATAGTCAGCTTATTACTTAAATTGGAAAAAGAGCAATTCAACCATAACAGTATTGAATATGTGTATGCACTAGCGTAAATCGATACTACCTACATATGAAATGGTTTTTGCTAATCTACCTCAAGGCCCTCATACAAAGGAATTTTATCTTTTTTAATTGCATCTCTGAAACCATTTTATATATTGGGTTTGGAAGAAAACTAAAACTATCCCAGAGCAAATTTCCAGAGTACTGGAATATTTTTTGAATACTTCCTTATTGGTATTGGAATTTTATTATGTTTGGTAGACATGGATCGTAGGTGAGAAGTATTACCAGGTAACACATACTGGAATAGTTGTTTTAAATATTCAGGAGCACTATTATTGGATATCCTGTACATTAATTTGGCTTTTCTCATCGGAATTCGGTCTTTAATAGGTAATCATTTTAACACAACAATTTAATTTTCCTTGCCTTACTTCTGAATTGATATTATCCTCAATGCTATTGTTTGAAGATGTTCTAGTTTTGCTATGATTTTATCATTTGAATTACTCCACACTATGTTAGAGAGGTTTGAATAAGGTTGTGTGTAACTGTTATAAAATAGTAGCAATGATTATGGACCTAGAATTCAACATTGTGGTACTCCATAATAAATTGTTCCAGGTTCAGGCAGAACATTATTAATACAAAAATGTTTTGTTCTTTCACTTAAACCATCTAATTGTGCTTTCATCCCGTTGGTAAATTTTCAGTTTCTTCAAAAGTATTTCATAAGCCACCATTCATAAACGTTCATGAAATCTACACACACAAATCCTATTATTCGACTTTGATCAGGTGTTTTAAGCAATTTATCAGTTAGATCAAATTAGTCTCACATGAATGGTTATGTCTAAAGCCTGATTGATTATGGTATTAAACCAAGTGTGTGTCTCATTAAATATGATATGAACGAGTCAAGAACATTTTTTCAATCAATTCTGACAAGTTCTGGTAGTATTGAAATTGGCTGGTTGTTCTCTGCATCATTTTTAGAACCAGATTTTTGCATAGACATTACTTTTGCACATTTCCATATTTTGGGGACAGATGAGGTTGCAATATTTCAATTGATCATGAATGTTCTGCTATCTGAAATAGCTGAGGCAGAAGTTTCAATGAGTGGTGGACAAATCTGATAGAGTCCTGTAGCTTTCTTGGTATCAAGTTTACTGTGACACTTTGTAACAAATTTTATTTTATACCTGTGAGAAAGAGAAATACACCTTCTTGTACATTTTATCTGTTCATTAAAGTTGTTTTATGTCACTGGTTCTTTTAACTTAGTGGTAACGTTAGTGAAAAAATATTAAAATATTTCCAATGTCAGTGTAATCGATGACTTTGGAGTCGTTTACCAGAAGCGAGTGAATTGTATTTTTCTGGTCTTTGTGTGTTAGACCAATGAAGACTTTCCAAATGGAGTTTGTATTCCTCGTTTTCTTTTCATGTATTGATTGATAAAATGTTTTTATAGCCTTTTAAATCCGATTTTTGATGTTATTTCCCCATAATTTATATTGTGTATGATTTCCCATAGTCTTCAATTGGTCTTGTGTCTTCATAGTATCTAGGATTTTATTATTAAATCAGATAGGTTGGATTTCATACTTTACTATATGTACTTTCAGTGGTGCCTGCTTAGAGACTTCGTTCATAAATAAGCCAGTCAACACCTTTAGAGCTTCGTCAATGTCATCAAACTTTTGGATACTATTCCATGGAACTTTATATAGGTAATCTTGGAATTGTTCTTTACTTAAATGTTGTGTGTATTTTCCATCTCTCTTTCATTTAACATTTCTTGTCATAAAAGCAGGATAGTGGTCACCAATACCAACATTTGCTACATTAAGATACGCCACATTGTCTGGTAGGCTGGTATAAATGTGATCAATAATAGTGCTTAATATTTATGTTACCATTGTGGGCTCATTTACCAGCTTGGCAAGGCCAAATGATGCAATAAATTCCATCCTGTTACTCCTTATTTGAGTGCTGAGTAGATCAATATGTACATGGCCGAGTATATATGTTTTTACCTGTGTAAGAACATTCTCTATTTCATTCAAAACGTTATCATTCCAAATTGCTTTGGAGGGAGCTAGCCTATAAATGGAACCAGCTAAGAATAATGTTGCATTATTTTGAAGCATTACCACCCAAAATACTTTCAACTTCATGTGATTCTAAGTCGGTCGCCTTTCTGAATTTACACCTTCCCTAATGTATACAAGACTCCCAGCTGTCTCTCTGTCCTTGTGTAATGGTTTATTGTAGCCACTACAGTGAAATAGATTATCATTGAGCTTAGTATTTAATTTGGTGTCAGTAGGTCATAAAACATGTATAATATTTTCCTTGGAAGACAACATTAACTTAATTTGTTCATTATTGTCCACTTTACCTTGTACGTTTAAGTGGCCCTGTTAAAACCTTTTGCATTTAGTTTCATATCAAGTAATATATGTCATAATGCAATGGGGTACTATTTGAGATTGTTTCCATACCACATGTGTTATTTTGGTAGGGTTCTTGTCTGCTGCCTTTGTGCAATGTGTAGAGCTTGGTCAGCTCTGTTTTCAGGCTACACGGCATGTCATCCTCCTCTTCCCATTCTGGTTCATGCTCCGTGCATTGTCCTTCCTCTCCCTCTTCATCTTAAAGGTCGCTCTAGAATTGAGCTTGAAAGTGAGACAATTTAAGTCTCCATAATGTATACTAATATGTAAAATTATTTCACAATGTGACCGGGGCCCTGAGCAGCCGAGTGGTCTAAAGCGCTCTCCGTTACGGATCACTCCCATATCACCTCTGTCTGCGCCGGTTAGAGCCTCAATGTGGGTATGTGAGAAAGCTTGCCAGTAGCTTCGGGTGGGTCATTGGTTCTTTCCATGGGTTTCCCGGGTTCTTCCTCCACCATTAATACCGGCCGCGTTGTACAGCCAATTGTGCGCTGAAAATGGCATTAAACCCTACAACAACAACAGCCCACAATTTGACAACTAATGTATTCATGATTACTTATTAAAGTGATTGGAGTATGGTGCTAATTCAGAATAAGAAATGAATACTAGAGAGGTTGTCATTTTATAGACGCTTTCTGTGCTGGATCAGATCAAGTTTCAAAAACATTTTACAACATTTAAAAATAGCCCCCATTTTCCTCTAATGGGTACCAGAACAAAGTCTAAGTGTTTATTTACTCAGTGTGCAAAACAATTAACAACCATGCGCAATAATACAACGGTGGTTACACTTCAAATAGCAAGTGACTGAGCATTTGTGTGTGTGTACTTTTTATGATCTGATCCTGAGTTGCGGACCTGGATTATATACTCCAGTCGCAGATGTTTAAAAACAATGTTGCTTAAAACCTTGTGAATGGAAAATATTAGCTTGGAAAAGCAGAATACGAATTCTTTGAAACGCCAGAAAGATGGATAGTAGGTTTTCACTGTTAACAATCAATTTTAGAATTTATAAATTGATTAATAAAAATACTCAGTTTGGAGCGTTTATAAATGTCCTACATGCTGTTAGCTGATAAAATTCATTGGTTGGGACGCGAGGGAAGAGCAAAATAGAGTAAGTAAATGCCCGAAACAGAGTATCTGTGTGGTTTTGCAATACTTTATAAAGAAGGTCGATTTAAATCATCATCGTAGCACAAAACCTTTTAAACATAACTATAAAAGTAGTTACAAAGACATTTCAATATTTCCTCTCAAAATTAAACTTAGAAAAGAAAAGTATAAGGAGAGACGAGCGAGATCAGAAGAAAATCGTGTTTAGCATTGTTAACATTTTGCGCAGTCTCGTTGAGTGGTTGTGTTTTACGTCAACAACTACATTGTTTACAATATGGCATATAATTATGCAAATGTCGGTCACCGGAATTATGTATGATATTCGTACGGGATCTGCCAATCACAACTGAACGGGATTTCAATACGGAGATGATATATTCGTATTCTACGTATGAAAATTTCAGAGAGCTCGTATTTCGTAACTGTAACCTCTACGTTCTTGATATTACCCCCATAATTTCCTTTTAGATCATATTTATTCTGTTGATATGCATACATGTTCCAACATTTTTGCAAGAAAATTCACCCTCATCCGCACTATTGTGTCTTCAACATAATATATTTTTTTAGTTAGTTATAATGGTCCCAACTTGGTTTTCACAGCGGCATCACTACTTAGCTGGCATCAATATCTAGTTGATCTATCAATCTCTGAATTTGATTTATCTGAATTGAAAATATCGCTTTCCCCCATTGCCAATTGAATGGTCAATATCTTTTAGTAGATGATTGTGCTATGTCCATGTTAATCGTTTATAAGTTGGAATCTAAAACTGCAAGCAAAATCGAATAAATAAGCTTGCACCGGAGCTAAAACTCCAGTGTGTAATACATAATGCTACCATTAAGAGTACTTGCTGATAAATTAGAAATGCTGACACTGATACCAACAGTTCATAGGCTATACTATTAATATGATAGGCAGATAAACTGTTAGTGGAATGTCAAAACCCGTGCAAGACAGTTTTAGAGAGGGTCAGTAAATATAAAATACACTTACTCAGAAAACTATAGAATATTTTGTGGATTTGGGAAATTACCTAACAATTGAAGAGAAGATAGTTTCTGTCCTGAACATCTTTGAATAATAAGCAATCTTACAAAGGAATACATGTACTTAAAACAACAGCATATGCCTGAAGAACAAAATATAATTTTCTTAAACTTAGGATATAGCCAGAATATCATTCACAACGTTACACTAACAGGTCGGCATACGTGACGCATGTCAAACAGATGATTAAGTTCACATAGATGTAGTTATATTTGTAATATTCAATTTTAATTTAAAATGTAAAATTTAAAAAGATAGTTTGTGACAAAAAATGAAAACATCCCATTAATATCTTTAATATATATAAATTTGTAACAAAAACTATCAGGGAATTGCAGTAAATTCTTTCCTGACGGAAACAACCGCAGGAAACTATACAAATAACAATACCTTTGCTTAGTCAATAATATGTCCAATACTTATTTAATTAAATAGCGTGATAAACGCACTTCATTAACTGCCCATACTGTCAACTTTTACTTACTTGAAAATTGTATAGACTGCGTTTATAGTATGTCCCTAAACATCGTTTAAAGGCCGCCTAATAATGTTCTGAAAATTAACATGCTTTCTGACGTAGTATAACTGTTTCATTTGACCAGTCATACACACACACACACACACACACACACACACACACACACATATATATATATATATATATATATATATATATATATATATATATATATATATATATATATATTCATATGAAATTGCATATCGTTTGCCTGAATTGGAGGAGCAAGATCATATACAACTTTCGTGCACGATGAATGCGTACAACTAGCCTTTATTTTGAGTGGATGTGACGCAGATACGTATTATAATCGAAGCTATAACCCACGGGTCCTGTTGGTCAAACTACTCTAAATATTAGATTCTATGTCGGGTCCAACTGAAAACTACAAAATACACCATTCGAATTAGATCTTTTTAACATAGCCCATGATATGTAGGCTTATTATGCGACATCAAATTTTGTTCTATATTATTTGCAGTTGGACCCAAATGATAGGCGAGTATATATGACATTGTCTTTCTGTTGCGGCATTTTAATTTGTTGTTATTATTGTTGTTGTTGTAGCAGTTTTTAACACCAGTTTCAGCACAATGTAGACTATACATACAGTCAAGTAAATGATGTGGTGGAAAAACCTGGGAAAACACCGGGAAGAAATACCGACCACAAAACTCAAGTGGCAAGCTTTCTCGTGTACTCACGCTGGCCGAGCTCGAAACTTTAGGTGAAATGGCAGATATCCGGAACGGTGAACGCTTTCAACCTCTTGCACTCTAAGGGCTCCATATTTTGTTTCACCAAAACTTATTGTTTCTTTTCCTAAGTTAATATGGGTTATATTTCATCATGTTGTACCAAGCATTTGATATTTAACGAATGGAGTTCAACAACCTGAGATGGATACGAGTTCCCATAGTAGATGGATTACACATATTGTTCCTCTTATCATTTATAAAATATATTTGCTACATTTATAATTAATATTTACAACATATATGATTAATATTTACCTAATTATATCTGAACCCAGTCATTCCGGTTGAATTGTTTTGTGACGGAAAGGTAGATCATATGTATTATTATTGCGTTTTTAATTTTCGGTTGTGAATTTTAACCTCAAGCATAACCCACACGTTACACGAATTGTATTTGAACGTAAACTGGCTTCCACGGCAAATTTTATGTTGTAGCTGAACTCTTTTCAGCAATGAAAATTTAACATGTTTGCTGCGTAACTTAGAAAATAATACGTCCTCAAAATTGTTGCAGTCTGTTTAATTAGACTTTTAGTGATATAGTGTTTGAAGTACTTATTCATACGTACACCTCATAAAGGAAAAGTGGAAGAGATTGGACAAGGAGTTAGTATGCGAAAGACATGGATAAATTAAAAAATTCAAATGAGACGTTTTCACTTAATATGTGCCAAACGTTGTGTAGAATGCTCATAAAATAGAGATCAACGAAAGGGGTGTGAGATTAAAAGGAACAAAATGCATCAGCCTAGTGAAATAAACTTTTTACTATCCAAACTTACAAGCAGAAAGAGGAAACACAGTTGTATTGGTATTTATGGACTTTCGTGTGAAAATCTCAAATTTAATACTGACGATCATCTATTTATTCAAATTTTGTTTTCATAATAAGAGGAAACATGGTATTAAATTGAGCCAACAAAGGAAAATACTAAAACAAATCGGAACGTTATGAAACGGAAATTTAGTTGCTTAAAAGTGAAATACATGTCTACTTACTGATATCAATAAGTCATTTCAAAATGAAGCACGAAGAGTTACATGAATTGTAAGCATGAAAATGACTGAGGGAGTTATCTGTTACAAAATGAAAAGATATATGTATTATTGGTGATGGAGTCTTGTTTTATTGATGCTATTGGTGGATAGGAAATGTTTATAAATAGGACCACGAATGCACTACATGGTAATCAGTTCGAGTGTTTTATATACCATGGAATCGCTTTATAGACCAAGCAGATTGAGGTTATGAATTGCATTTTTCATGAATATCAAAAGCCTTAGACATGATTGGCATATTGACGAAAACATAAGACTATAGTCGATATTTTCTTTGATACATGGAAGCACAAGTATGTATCAGTTATCTTCGAGTAATCGTTTCGTAGTGTCAGGTAGTAATTTATGGACAACATTTTTTTTCCTTGCATTTTGGAAAGTATATGCCCGGGATACAATGTTCTGCAGTGTTACAAAATCTTGTTTTTTATTATCAAAACGGATATTTACCGCTTTGATTAATATTTCATTGAAGCTGCAGGCTTGTGGACCCAGTTTCACAATATTTGAATCTCCCGTATGCTTATTATATTTAAATTTTTAATTTTTCACGACAAAAATATTAAAGGAATAGCAATCAATAACAATTTCTTTTAACAGAAATCCATATTCTAATGTAAAACGGGTGACTTGAAACAACTCAACGAATCCGCACAACAAACATTCAAACTTCCGAAGATTCTTTAAATATATTTTCTGGCTTAAGACTAAATTTTGGAAAAACCAAGACAATATTAATAGGCTTATTTAGCATTTGCATTGATCCATTTCAAATGCTACTTTTATTCTCTCTCTCTCTCTCTCTCTCTCTCTCTCTCTCTCTGTACATATCAGGCGATATTACATATTTACGTCTTAAATCGACTAGACAATGGCATCATCCAATAAGGACAATAGTGATATGTATTTTCAGCCATATGTTTCTCCAAATTACTACTAAGTTTTTTTATTATGTAAAACAATGATCCCATAAATTCTCACGTAGGTATACCATTTCGCTCTTGTCTCGGGTAATACACGTTTTCGAACATAATTATATGCATCTTATCAGTTCCGAGGGCAAAATGTCATACGATTTTAACCATATAAGTATATGCTAATGTTTGATCGCTACCCCATTTATATATCCATTAAGGTTCAAATTCGATTTCTTAACAATTATTCGGTTATATATATATATATATATATATATATATATATATATATATATATATATATATATATATATATATAATATATATATATGTATTATATTTTAGATGATGCCAAATATTACTCTATTTACTGGAAGATGAAGAACTGCATTATGCAGTGGAGCTGGTATGTATCAGACGGTTGCAACGGAATGTATACTCAAGCTATTTTAGAGAAACAATTGTTACCGCCATGTCTTTTGTCACAGCCGCTGAGATACAACTCCTTTGAATGTTTTCATTATTCGCACAGCCTATAATACCATTATTTAGTTTTTAGATGTTACCACGTGTGACTTCATTGATATGAATATCAATGCTAAATATATATTGATGTCCATTTTTAGATTTATCCAAAAGGATGTTGTAGTATTTTCAAAACTATCCTAGCCGGGTTTATTTTGCGGGCTTGTATTTCTGTTTTGTATAGTTAAATATAAGCTAGCTCACGTTTTGTCTCTTTCATTACTTCTTATATGTGATTGTTTGCTCGATCTAAGATTCTGTATATTGCAGTAAAAAAAATATCTGCAGGTGTTAACTCTTACCGTTTTTAACAGGCTATCAATCCAAATTCCATCACATTGAAAACACCCATCTTCAGGAAGTCAAAAATTGTATCTATTCGATTGCTCGTTTTGTGTATCGTCATGTCATTCATTTAATTGCCATGGTATGCTTCCTAACTGTGAAAATATTATCAAATCCTTTCCATTTTAAATTTATACTTTTTATTTCTAATTAGTCTTGTTTCTCAATCTTTTCAACATTATATACGAAATTATGTTTCTCCTATCAAGATAATTGTTGTTCGTACAACATACCACCACATTATTGTCTACCATTAAATCTCCCATTTTTTGAATAACTGGATAAATAAATGTTGTTTAGGTTATTTGTTTATTAACTCTTGAACTTTCCCGTCTGTACTTCCGTACAAGTATTGACAATTCAGCTAGAGAATATCAAATGTACAGTACAATACTCTCAAAGTCGTATTGTGCTGTGAAATGTCGTTAATTAATTTTCACGCTATACTATTCCAAGACGAGAAGTGTTTGTGTTTTTTGTGTTTGTACGTATGTGTTGGATTTTTATAGCAGCTTCAATCATGCCCCACCCAGTAACATGATCATCGCATCACGCCGACCAGTCTTTGCACTGACCTCTTAAATCTGAGCGCCAAGCGAGGCAGTTGCTAATACCTGTTTATAGTTTATAAGCCTTCGATTTGACTCGGCCGGCGTTTCACCTCGCGACCTCCTTTCATCTGCGGCGTACGTTCTTACCAATCGGTCACAGTGCTGTCCCCATTACGAACAGATTGGTGTGCTAGGTTAGTGTTGTAAAATAAGTTTATATTTTTGTCATTATATAGTTCTAAAACATTAAGCACCGATTTTCATGAATTCCTTTCTCCACCGAGTGTCAGTGCGATTAATGATTCGTAACGAAATAAATTAAAACAATGCCCAAAATGTTTCTTTAAATATGCAACAACGATTTTCTTCAAATTTCAATTGCACATATGATACTTCATGCAGCAATGAAGAGATTGGTATTTTGGTTCACACATATCATTTTCCGGATTGATAAGTCATCATATTATTCTTGGGGCTAATAATATCAACATAAACCAATGATTCTGAGTTTACTTATAAGGGTATTGGCTGCTATAGTGTTTTATTTCTGCGCTCGATTGTAAATTAAGTATATTCTCTGTTTGCAGTTATTTCTGTAAAATATGACGAATCTTAATCTCGATTAACCCCTTAATTTTTTTTTGCAATCGGCAATAATTACTATCATGATTTCTCCATAGTTTTCAAGCCTGAGTATGATTGTGATGACAGTTAAAGTGGATACTTAAATAATTCTATTACTATATGAGGCCCGCTTATAAATGTGAACTATTTTTCGTTGTGTCTACGTTAATAACTTCGGGGATAAACTGATAAACGTCGTAATGTAAAATTTCAATCAAACTATCAGATCAAAATAATAAGCATGTATGTGTGCTTGTCTGCATGCGTGTGTGTGTGTGTGAGAGAGAGAGAGAGAGAGAGAGAGAGAGGGAGAGAGAGTGCAATAATATAATAAATGCTTTATTTGAAGAGAGAAAATCATTATATAAAATGCTAGTCCGCCCTGAAGAACTACGGATAAAAAAACATTTGTAATATAAGTGTAAATTGAATAACAGTAACACAATTTAAAAAATAATAAAATACATTTGCAATAAAAACACTAAATGTATATGCAATGCATTAACATGATAATTAGTGTGCACGTATTTCAATAAGCATAATTAAATCTGCCTTTCGAGATTATATTATTATTAGTATTACATGCAAGCTCTGCACTCTCACTGTTGGGTATACGGTTCTTTTCTCAGGGTCAACATTTATGTTTATTCTACCCAAGTGCGCCTGCGTTAGTATTTTCGGGGGTTGGAAGGAGTAATTATGTAGCGGTCAGCTGTTACGTTTTTCGGATGTAGGTCTAAACCCGTTGAGTAGTGAAATCGCCATGATAGTCATTACACAATGTGTGTTATGCCATATGACTTTAAATATGAGCACAGAAGAAACTTCACATCGAATTATTTCTAACTAATTGGAGTAGTTATATTATATTAGTGCATCTATAAATCGGTAATTTACCTAATAAACTGTATATTAATTAGCTAAACTATTTCGTTTTCTTTTACCAATCGACACAGAATGTCAATGTGCAAACATTTTAAGTTTTGTTTTTTTTTAAATCAAGAAAAAACAGTATTATAGAGAGAAACAATACACAGATTAATTCACACCATAGTGGTTTTAAACTCAGTCAACAAGCAATGAACATAGATGTAGGTGAGTAACCTCAACTTTACAATTAATTTTTACGGAGCGAATTCAATATTTATCGCGAATCCTTCTCCACCATTGTCCAAACTACTGGAATTTGATTCTGTATTTATGCTTTTGAAATTTACCGATGTCATCTAGATAACAGAATCGGCTAGAATGAATGATAATGTATTATTTTTGCCTGACTCATTTCAAGTTGTATTGTCAAATTGAAGTAGTGACCAAGATGGGAACATACATTATAACTGACCAAGATGAATTAAGTCTGAGTTTTCTGTGACCTATCCCATCCCATGTCATCTGCAGCAGTTGGTTAAACATGCGTTCATTGACATTCCATCTCAAAAAAGTACTTTTCTGTAAGGTAGGAAAAGCAATCATGGAAGAACGTGGACGAAGATAAATTAAACGTTTTTCGTTTTAAGCAATAAGTTAAGCAAAATGAAATTCACTCTCCCACCCCACACACAAATATATAAACAACACCAACACGTATATCGTGTGTGACCCGTTAGTAGTGAATGGGGTCACTTTAGCGACAATGGGAATTCGCATTAAAAACCACCCTGGGTCACTTTGGCGACAATGGAAATTTAACATTAACCACCCTGGGTCACTTTGGCGACAATGGAAATTTAACATGGGCAAAAAACCTTGGGTCACTTTGGCGACAAGGGAATTTAACATTGGAGAAGGGAAAAGAATGTCTAGGGACATTCTAGGGACAAAGGCATTCGAACAATGGAAATTTAACATGGGAGATATTGCTGGGTCACTCTAGGGACAATGGGAATTGAACATGGGGAATAGAGTTTGGGCTTGTCTAGGGACAAGGGGAATTGAACATGGGGAATAGAGTTTGGGCCTGTATAGGGACAAGGGGAATTGAACATGGCTTATTTATAGGGAGAGGAAGGATTGAAACGGATTGAGTTCATTGAACAATCCAAACACGCGTGACAAAATTCAGTCAGCCCGCATCATTTCCGAAGAGAGCAGTCTGTGACGTCACGTGGTCTATATAGATTCGCTAGCGCCTGTGTGCAGTCAATCCATGCGACAGTGATTCAACATGACGGAAACTCAGAAAACGATTCACTGGGGTGCACCAGCAGTGGAGACCGCCCAAGGGAACCCGGACTTACTTTCAGAAGAGGTACATTGGGATTTTGTGGATTTTCTTACCTCGCAAGAATTTGTTCCGGAACCTTCGTTAGACAGAGACAGAAAGAAGAATTGGAGAAATTTATGCAACGACAAAAGGAAGCGGAACAAGCTTTTCTCCTATAGCAACAGCAACAGCAACAAGAAGAGGTAAGAAAAAAACAAGAAGAAGAAGTAGCAGCAAAGAAACAAGAGGGTGAAAATCAAACGGTCACGGTACTGTTGGACATTTTAGCGGAGTTAAGAAGTCTGAATCAAATGTATCAGACTTCTTTATCACGACCGAAGAGAATACGACCTTCCCGAGTTAAACACGCCAACCCTGTGACTAAGCCTACCGTACCACCCTTAGTGATTTGAACCCAATCATCATCATCAGAAATAGGCCTCGGCCGTGGCAAAGGCTTAAGGCAGTTAAAGTTGATTGCTTAAACTCACCCCTACACCAAAAAAGGCCCTTTTCAGGGCCACCCACTTCTCTCGAAAAGAGATAGCCTTTCAATTTGCCAATAACTCAAAAATCAACAACAAAAAAAAAAAACATTTTACCCTTATAGTACGTGTCTGTGTATGAGTGCGTGAGTGTAGCTTCTTATTTAAAATCAAAACACAAAGACACTTACCTTATATAATTAATGTATTCTTTTCTCCATAGTTACAATCCAATTCACAATTTACAACAGAACACTTTACAAAGTTCATACACTTCTTCTGTTTCTTTTTTTTTACTCTCTCTGTTTTTTCAATTTCTTCACCGTCACAGTCTTTTCCTCCTCTTCCTCCTCACTTTCTTCCCTTCTTTTCTTCTCCTGTTTCTTTTTCTTCACCTGGCTGCTTTCTTCCTCTGAAGAATCTCTCTCTTCTTCTGAAGAATCCCACTTTTCTTCTGACTCTTGTTTCTTTTTTGGGCAATCTGGAGACCAATGTCCTTTTTTTTGACAATAATAACAGGTATCTTGACTTTTGTCCTTTCTAGTCCCTGTTTTTTCTTTTTTTGACGGTCTGGACACTCTGAAGACCAATGCCCTTTCTTCTGACAGATATAGCAAGTATCTTGACTTTTATCTCGAAAGGAAGGAGAATAGTCCGTCGGCTGGTCTGAAGAGAATTTTCTAATGACCCCTCGCAAAGCTCTGATGAAACGTCCGATTTGGGTAGTCTCTTCCATCGTTGTGCTCAGTTTGAGAGTGAAATGAATAGTGAAAGGACAAGACACACACCCTTTTTATATACGCTGGTTTGCCATGACTATAAATTAGTCTATGGTGTTTAAACTTGAGTCATTTGACGTTTTGCACTCAAGATGAAACGATCCTATTCATTCGAGAAGAAAGAAGAAGAAAGTAAGAGGCAGAAACGTGATCTATCGCCTCTTACCAGAGCTGAAGTCTTGGCACAAATTCATGCCAGTGATTTTGAAGAGGACATGAGTGAACCAGAATCTGAACCCTCTAAACAAGGTTCACCACCCTTAGTCAACCCTGAAAAGTACTATTCCATTCGAGAGACGGAAAAGCGCTCCTCTAGAAAATTTAGAACCACGGCTTACAAATACACGGTGAAGTTTAAAGATTTCAAGGCTGAAGTGCCGTTAGAGAAAGCAGAAGTGTTCATCACTGGGGTGTGGGATTCTTTGCTCACTGCACTCAAGCGACAATGTCAACCCAAAGAAGACGATCGCTTGAGACTTTCCACACAACACGACGGTTTGAAATCCCCTGTTTGGATCGAGTTTAGCACCCCTGCAGAATTGACCGCTTCCAAAGTCATGGACAAGATTCAACACGTACAACAATCTAATGATCAGTTTGACATCACCGATGGTAAAGCCACACTGGACATGACACACGTCTCTCCTCCTCAAGGGACTGGATGCAAAAAGATGTTATTGGTGAACGACCTTCGCAGCACCAAAAAGAGTCTCGTCCAAATTAACAACCCTCAAGACCAGATGTGCTTAGCCCGAGCCATCGTGGTGGGACGAACCTATGCCAACAAGAACGACACGGCAGAATGGAAAAGAGCCTGGAAAACTATTCGACAATCGGACCGAGCCAAACAACGAAACGAAGCAGAACTCCTGTTGCAACAAGCTGGCCTGTCCAAAGACACACCCTGTGGCATTCCTGAAATGCAAAAATTGCAAGATGTCCTAGCTCCATTCTACACCTTGAAAGTGCACCCTCAAGAAATGCGTGGACCTCTGTTGTTTCGAGGGAAAGACTTTAAGGACGGAAAATACATTTATGTCTATTATCACAATAACCATTTCGATGCCGTTACCAGTATCACCGGATTCCTGGGATATGTTTATTATTGTGAGAAATGTGACCATGGCCATAAAAATCGAGAACAACACAAACATTGTGGATGGAAATGCTCAGGATGTTTGGCCTCTCCACCCTGTCTGAGCGAAGGACAAGAAAGAGTACATTGTCCTGCTTGTCTGCGCACGTTTGTCAGCCCTGCCTGTTACCAACAACATCTGAAGACGCAAGGTTCACAGCAGAAATGTGCTTGTCAACTGCTGAGATTGTGCCCTACGTGTGGACAAGGCCCACGTACCAACAGTACCAAGACACACGTATGTTCAGGGAAAAAAATGTCACATTTGTCACCACATCGTGGACTTGGAACACGAATGCTACGTGCAAAAATACCAACCCCCACCAGAGAAAGAGGACGATCACAAGAAGAAAAGCAATCTCATCTTTTTCGATTTCGAATGCATGCAAGAGACCGGCATTCACATTCCTAATTTCTGCGTGGCTCATCGAGCGTGCGAGAAGTGCATTCAAGAACCTATCTTCAGTCATTGCCCTCACTGCAGTAAGATTCCCGGAGGGCGTGAAAAAATCTTTCGAGGACCGAACACGTTAGCCGATTTTACCCAATGGGTCTTAGACCCCATCGACAAGACGTGGAGCCAAGAGGACATCGAACGTTACGGAGATTGTCATCGTCATGCCACAGTGATGGCTCAAAATTTCTCCGGATACGATGGACAGTTTTTTTTTGAGGTATTATACGGAACAAGGCACCGAGCGTCCTAAAGTCACTTTGAACGGAGCCAAAATCATTTTCATGCAAGTGGGACAAGTACAGTTTAAAGATTCGATGAGCTATTTGGCCATGCCTTTGAGTCGAATGCCTAAAACGTTTGGAATGACAGAAATGGCTAAAGGGTACTTTCCACACTTTTTCAATACGGAAGTCAATCAACACGCCGTTCTACCCCATTTACCTGAGGCTCACTATTACGACCCTGACAACATGCGTACCGAACAACGAGAAGATTTCTACGCTTGGTACCAGGCTCACGCCTCCGACCCTTTCGACTTTCAGGAAGAAATGTTAAAGTATTGTCGTTCCGACGTGGACATTTTACGACGTTGCTGTGGAAAATTTCGAGAACTGTTCATGGAACACGGAGGGGTCGATCCTTTGAAAGAAGCTTGCACCATTGCCAAAGCGTGTTCCTTAGTGTACCGCCAACGATTCATGCCTGAAAACACCGTGGCTGTCATCAGTCCTCAAACGACCCACTTTGTCAAACGTCAATACTCGGTCAAAGCCCTACGTTGGTTACATTACTTGTGCGACAAGGAAGACAAGTGGATTCAGCATGCCCGCAACGGAGGGAGTGAAAAGACCATCGGAACGTATTCGGTCAATGGTTGGGACTTAGAAAACCCCAAGATCGTGTACGAGTTTAACGGTTGCTTATTTCACGGATGTCCCGTCTGTTATCCTGACCGTGGCACTAAAAATCAGTTTTTACAACGAACCATGGAAGACCTGTACCAGGCCACTTGTCAGCGACACCTAAAGTTGGAACAGGAAGGATACCAAGTGGTGGAAATGTGGGAACACGAGTACGATCACCGTATGAAAACCGATCCCGAATTTAAACGCCTCTGGGAAAGTTACCAGTTCATGGACCCGCTGAACCCGAGGGATAGTTTGTACGGAGGAAGGACCAATGCCACCTGTTTGCTGTACCAAGCCGACGAAGAGAAAGGAGAAGAAATCAAATACTTGGACGTGTGTTCGCTGTATCCCTACGTGCGCAAATATTGTCACTTTCCTGCAGGGCACCCGCAATTGCTGACGGAACACATCGACCTGAAAAACATTCGACAATACGAAGGCTTGATCAAGTGTAAAGTTTTGCCTCCCACGAACCTATACCA
Organism: Sinohyriopsis cumingii; assembly: GCA_028554795.2. NCBI lineage: Eukaryota > Metazoa > Mollusca > Bivalvia > Unionida > Unionidae > Sinohyriopsis > Sinohyriopsis cumingii. The sequence continues at coordinate 2,966,243 of CM068828.1, forward strand.
TCCCGTGCTACCTCACCATTGCCAAGGTAAACTGATTTTTCCTTTGTGCCGTACTTGTGCCGAAACGTGCAACCAAGACCAACCTTGTTAGCACACCCAGGAAGAACGGGCCTTGACGGGAACCTGGGTCAGCTTGTTCAAAGCTCTGGACATGGGATACCAACTGTTAGAAGTGTACGAAATTTGTCACTTTCCCAAGACACAACAATACCACAAGGGTGACCCCAGTCAGAAATGCATTTTCGCAGACTACGTGGATGCCGTTTTGAAACTGAAACAAGAAGCCAGCGGCTATCCGTCCTGGTGTCACACTTTCGAAGACGAAAAGACATTCAAAGAGAAATACTATTAACAAGAAGGCATCTCTTTAGACCACATCGAGAAAAACGAAGGCAGGCGATCGTTTGCCAAAGTGATGTTAAATTGCTTGTGGGGTAAAATGGCACAACGACCGTGTTTACCCAAGACGGAATATTTGACAGAACCTTCCCGCTACTTTCAGATGATTCACGACAAAACCAAATTCATGAAACACGTGGACGTCGTTCGCGAGAATTTGATCTTGGTCAATTACGAAGAAGATCTCTACTTTGTACAAGACGACCCCTTTGGAAATGTCATCATTGCGGCTTACGTGACAGCTCATGCTCGCTTAAAATTGTACGAAGCTTTAGAACTGTTAGCGGAACGTGTCCTGTACTTTGACACGGACAGTTGCATTTACATCCATCACCCGAGTCAACAGCACCCTGACATCGAAGGAGACCGTTTAGGAGCCTGGACAGACGAGCATCCTGACGACAAGATCCTAAGTTTCGTCAGTGGCGGTCCATAAAATTACGGCTACGAATACCGGGACCCACAAGGAGAAGTGCAAACGACGTGCAAAGTGAAAGGATTGACTCTGAATTATCGTACCAGTCGTGTGGTCAACTTTGGGGTATTGAAAGAAGCCTTGCAATCCGGAGAGGATGAACACTTTAAAGTGACCACCTATCAACCGAACAAGATTGTACGTTTACCCACTCACCACATCGTCAGTCGACCCTTGGAAAAAGTCTATCAAATCGTGTACCAGAAGCGAGTGCGACTTCCCAATCATTTCACCTTACCGTATGGACACGAGCAGCAGAGGGGGCGAATCGGACATTTTGTCCAATCGTTATTTTGCTTAATTATTACTTTCTGCACTCAGCGGATCCGGTGTAGTCAGCGCCGGTAAAAAAAAAAACGACGACGTCGTTGGGGGATCGTCGCGTCGTCATTTGGTTTAATTAACACCTTCTGCGCGCCGATCCCCAGCGTCGTCAGCGTCCGGTAAGCACATCGACGACCGCGTCGATGTCATCGCCCCCTCTGCTGCTAAGGAGTTATTTACAATGAGGGTCTTTATGATCTTACAAACAGAGTGATCACTAACTCCTCCTCTTGTAGATCAATTAGGTTATTTGACTGATCGGTAAGTCTAAAATTAATTCTCGTTAAAAACCGATCATGGCATCGCATATAGACCGGATTAATCGGACTCTCAACGATTAAAAATCCCGGAGGGGCTGTTGGTGAAAATGAATAAAGGATATATCCCTGTTGAGCTTGATTTGATTGCTTGGTATCTACCTGGTAACTCCCTTCGATAACATCACACACTAGATTGATCGCTATCACCGATGCAATATTTACGTTGTATGGAGCAATATGCCTACCACCATCTCCGTTATCGTGTTTGAGGATATGAGTTGATGGATTGAGAAAATCATTAAGAGACTTTCTTAGTTCTGGCGCGTTGCATCCTGGAAAATTGAAATAGGGTAAATCGGCTTCTGTGATATTATACTCGGTTAGGAATTTTTGTTTATTATCATCGCTGTTAGAGAATATTGTCCCGACAATTCGTTTATTGATATGTTCCATGTCTGATATGAGTTTATTTAACACCTCAACGTGTTTTCGTGTTTTTGTCTCCCGTAGCTGTTCTAGTTGTGATTGGTAAATACGATTAATCTCGGCAAAATACCTATTAATATCATTTAAATTAACTGTTAATATGACGTCCGATTCAGGAGTTTCCTTATACGGAAAATACCATTGCATGGTATTCCTGTTTTGAAATATAAACCTACTGGGTAATAACGTGTTTTTTATAATAGACAAATCATCTCGATAACTGGGATTAATCTCATGATACGATTGCGTATTTGTGTGCAAGTCCGCGGGGATTTCATGAGGTGCATTCTTAGGCCATCCTAGTATGGTTCTTATTGAACTGTTATAGATATCAACCATATACCCCGGTGTGCTTATTTCAATCGTCGACGATAACGTCGGTTCATGAACCGTAATAGCGATTTTTGATTCCTTTCCTGTGATCGATTTTATCCTGCGTTGAAATTCTCCATTGATTTGTTCTATTTGGTATGACCCAGTTGGTATTGTAACCTCATTCCAGTCTGGGGTCCCATCGGGCTTATTTGTCCATGCAAAAACCAGCGAGTTATTAGGTTGTTGTCCGTTAAATGCGTCCGCTCGGATATTAGGCCAACTGTGATATACTCGCAATTTTGCTAGCGCTATTTCCTTTACTGGAACCGGCGATGGGAAGTTCACACTGAATTCTGGCTTCGTTGACGTTATCGATATCATATTTGTTTGTACCGGAGTGGTATTCTCCGCGATCCGCTGAAGTAATTGAGACCCTTCGGGGTTCAGCGACATTATTATTATTTGTTGTCTTTAGTGTTTAATATTAATAACCAGAGCCCATTGAGGTGGTTCCGGCTTCCAGTTGAAAATCCTCGATTTTTGACATCGCGGAGCTATACAACTGGACCATCGTGGAGAATTCAACATCGGATACGAACAAATTATCAATTGACAACGAGATCAACCCGGATAATTTCGAGTACGCGTCGGATACTATTTGATGTTTTACTGTATACTCGTTGAGTTTTTTCTGAAAACACGATGATATCTTTCTAGTGATTGCGTTGGCGACTCCAGCAACTGTTGTCATCGCGGAGACAGCGATTGGAACAGCGATCGGGGCTATCGTGGTCACCGTGGATAAAATAACACCGGTACCGGCTACTATACCCGACACCGAGTACACGACCGCGTCGATGGCGGTTATTTTTCTGCGGTATTTTTTTATTTTTACACGGTATTGTTCGGAAAGCGTTTTCAAGTTCGCGGAAAATTCTTTTGCGGTATCGAATCGATATTGATGCGACGTCGGTGATACCTCTGATTCAATTTCCTTGGTGGTCATTTTTATTTTAAAAGAACTAGTGTTTTTAATTACTTAGATTTGCTACAAATTCCACATACCATGTAATGTTTGCCCCGGCTAGATTTCTATCAACGGCATAAATTGTAAACTTTTCAGTTGCGTTCTTGTCTATAATTGTTGATATTGTATTGTTAAACCCGGATGAACTCGACGATAATATATTAAACTGCATCATTGAAATCAGTGTCAATCGATAAATGCCCTTAACAGTTGCGGTGATATTTACTGTATTCTGTGTAGGAGTCCAATCGAATGATCCATGCCGAATTGTGTATACTGTGTTGATGATGTTCTCATGAGGGATTTTTATTTTTTCAAATTGCTCTGCTACTCTCGGTAGCCCGTCTTTAATCGCTTCAACATCAGTTCTGATTATTCCTACTTCCTGCCAATGCGCGTCTATATTATTCTTGTTCGCTGCAACATTAGTTTTGATTGTTTCTATTTCCCGTGTATTCTCGGTCATACTTTTTTTGTTTGCTGCAACATCAAGTTTGATTGTTCCTATTTCATATGTATGCACGTCTATACCTTTTTTGTTCGCTGCAACATCAGTTTTGATTAATCCTATTCCCCGCCAATACGCGTCTACATTTTTTTTGTTCGCTTCGACATCAGTTTTGATTGTTCCTATTTCCTGTGTATGCGCGTCCACACCCTTTTTGTTCGCTTCAATATCAGTTTTGATTGTTCCTATTTCCTGTGTATGCGCGTCCATATTATTTATGATCGTTGTAACATCAGTTTTGATTGTTTCTATTTTCCGTCCATGCGAGTCTACATTATTTATGATCGTTGCAACATTAGCGCCGATTATTTCTATTTCCCGTTCATGCGCGTCTACACTCCTTTTGTTTGTTGCAACATCAGTTTTGATTGTTTTTATTTCCTGTCCATACGCAGTGATATCATTTATAGTTATTGTAATCTCATCCGGCTTGGTATTTTTTTTACCAAAGAATTTATCAAAGTTGTCATCGATCCTGTTAACATTTTTTCGCAACGGGGGTAAATTGGCCGACATCTCCATAAGATCCGAAATAGCATTTTTTATTATTACAAGATTTGGTTCGTCTGCCGTCGGGGGTCCCCGAAAAAAACTATTGACAATGTCTCGCATTTCGCTGACGTGCGTTATCATCGACCTGAACTGTTCTCCATGAAAGTTAAATTCACCACGTAAACCCTTTAACGAATTTGACATGGTTATATAATTGTCGCCAAGTGTACTTATTTTTCCATTTATTGTCAAGATGGATTCACCCGGTTTGAGTCGTCCGTCGCCGGTATACAACGCGATAGTGCCCTCGGCGGCATCACGCTGTCGTATTAAAACGTCATTCAGCGACACATTACTGGATTTCAATTTACCCTGGCGGTCTTGAAATACAACTATTTCATCTGGGTCAACACTGGTTAAGTTCAACGTATCAGCGATTTCATCCTCAATTAGTTTTTTTATGTCATCGGTGGCGGGCGTTTCCGTGGGCTTTTTCAGCGCCGAAACCGGTCGTCCCCAGATATCAATCATCGTTATTGTAAAAAAACCCAGCGTTTCTAATTAACCCGCCGGGCCTCTACGACCCCACTAGTATATTCGTTTACAACCATATGAGGTGGTTTTCGCGATGATGAAATCGCCGCGAGTACGTTCAATACCTCACGGCCACATATCGGCGGGTCACTCAATTGCTGTGTTGGCAGCGTGGAATAAAAAACCCGGGCTGAACACGCCCGGGATGAACACGCCCGGATATACCGCATGAACTCTTTCGGCGGGGCTAACCCGTATGAATCAAAATAGACGATTGCACGCGGATCAATCGCGTATGCAACCCAATGAGTTCCCGCTCCGGAGGATCCATCGAGGTTAATTATGCCTGTTTCAGTATTCCTTGGGGCCGCCGGTAATTGATCCCTCATAAAAACACCTCTGAAGTTTTTTATCGCTAACGCGTTTGCGGCGTCTATTAAATCAAAATTAGACATTGGAGTCATAGACTCAGGAGTCATTGACTCCCGAGTCAATAAACGGTTCCCGGTAGTCTTAGACCCTTTCCCGAGTACCATGAATACGGGGTTCCCGGTAGTCTTAGACCCTTTCCGGCCACGGGTCGTTTTTTTTTGTAGCCTTTCCCGGTTGCCTTCTTTAATGCCATTCCCGCCGCGGTACCAACGGCTCCTAACGCCGCCGCCTTAGCCACTGCTGGGGCCGCCGCGGCAATCAACGCTGGAATCGCAGCTAACAGCGGAAATATCCCACCGGTCTTTTCCATGTTTTTAATTGCTGCGGCTGAAAAATCTATTTGAACACCCTTTTTATTCTTCATCGCATCATTGAAATGTTTTATTTGACGCGCCGTCAACGATATCTTATGATTACCACCCGCCATCTGTGACGGCTTCAGCGTTATTGTGATCCCGCATTGTTTAGCCGACTTTGATCGTAATTTCTTGACTTGACCATCAGTCAACTCTACATTGACGACACTATACGACATTTTATTGTAAACGCGTTTTGTGCTTTCAATTACATGTTTTCCACTGGCGCATCAACGATTCTCATTCGTCCACCAACACCTTCTAGCAGCATTGATTTATCGCTGAGAATGACAGCGACCGCTCTGTAATTAACACCAGCTGGGGCTATACGAGCTCGGAAGTGTATATCAACGACGGATTGTCTCGTTAAATCAAGATGTTCCAACGAAAAGTAATAAATCGGATACAGGTTTTTAAAATCAAGTTGTGATATTTGCAAACCAGTGTCGACGTTTTGATCACGACCCATATATGACAGCAATCGATGATACACACGTGCGACATGGTTGTCACCGTAATTAAGCTGTATATCCTCGGATGGTTCCTGTTGTCCGTTTATTCTCAGCGAAACCTCCATGACTCCTAATCGATCAAATATCATATGGCTGCGTTCTTGATTACCCAATCGTTCCCTATTCTGTAGCGCTATGAATATATGACGCGGGGCTGAAACACCCTGTTTTGATGCTAGGTGCCATGTAAACGTATCGGCGACGTTATCCTCTTTAGCATCAGTTGTTACCGCTAGCCAACTCAACAGCGATTTCCCTCCCTGTTCCATAAATGCTAACAATCGTGCTTCCGTGGTAACTGATGGAGTCAGCACCGGCATCCACAATGCCATTTTAGTTAAAATGACTTTACCGGCAGCGACGCCAGCAGCACGCCATATTGCATTGTTATCATCGCCCCTTCGCGTCAGCGCGATTGTATGCTTAGCCCCATAGACAACTTTTCTAACATTTCTGCAGAATCCAAATATGTGATGGAGTGGAATCGCGCATGAAAACTTTCGGCGTGGTCCTTGCAACATTCCTATTCGTGTTGCAAACCCTAGATTAAAATTATCGTTAGTACTTTTTATGATATTGAACTCAGCACCCGGTCTTGTTCTGCGGTCTGGGTTGGCTGCTTCAGCTTGATTAGGAACTGAAGTATCTCTTTCCACCAGCACGTTAATGTACTGAATATGATCAGCGTTATCGGTGGAGTCCTTTGCGAACATCATAGATGGGCCCGCCGATCTTGTATAATCATCCGAGTATCTCGCCAACCCAATTATCGTCGTTGCAACATCAACCTCGCGTTCTATTGATTCAATTTCTCGCCCGTCAATAAGATATCTGGCGCTCTCAAATAACGCCATGATACCGTTGTTGACGAAGCCAACTCGAACACGATGGTCATCTGCGTATGGTGCATTATCGGCGGCATTTGTCACGAGTTCTCCCTCGATTTCGATAAACGCTTCACACGGCAAAAAATATTTACTGGTATCTTGGACTTGAAGTTCAATTCGCGATCGTAGGTCAGGTTGCGCTGCATAATAAGAATAATATTGATAATCACGGACAGAATCATCCCTGCGTACTGGGGCGTCCATATCAAACGCGGGATCAGCGGTACGCGCAAACATTCTATTATTTATCATGTTGATGTTTTCAATTGCGATTTTTTCGTCGTAAATTCTTTGAATTTAAACCACTCCCCGCTATCGCGTTCATGAGCGCGTTGGTTGCCGCATCGGCGGATGGCGAAGTCGTCGCCAACGACTCTAATTTTTCTTCCACGGCGTTATTTATTACTTTACTGACATTTGCAGGCATCACTGTCGTTGATGGCATTACCGGTGGTTTCTGTTTTTTTCTCCTGGATTTTACCAACGACATTAGTTTGTCTCGTGCGGCAGAAAACGCCCTTCCGGCAACATCTCCAATGGCACTAATACCCTTATCACGAATAACATCAATAGCCTTCATTCCTAATTGTTTGGCTAACGGCGCTACTTTTGGAGCCATTCTTGTAAATAACCCCGCAATGGTGCTACCGAGACCATCTCCATAGTACGCGCGGTAAATAGGCAATCGCGAGTTTACCACGTAGACGAGTACTGGTTTATCATGGTTGTAGTGTATGATCATCCTTATTAAAAACACCAGTTTTCCAATTAATCATCCACGAGTTCGTCTATGAGCGTTCGATATGCATTAATGTCCATAATACCGCCTGCAAATAACCGCTTGCAAATATCAGCGGCCTCATTGATTATTTCCGGAGAGTTATTTCCGGCTCGTTTTCCTCCAATTAGTACCTCTAGCCGTGATATATCACTGAGAACACTACCAGGACAGGTAACGCCGTAGGATTCTTTACCAACAGGGTATCCTTTTCCTTTTTTTGGTGTTCTACTCTTAACTTTCTCGAGGAATTTATCGTAATCGGGATCACCACGATGTGGTAATGCTTCTCTATGTTTACTCGCTAAATACACTATTCTTGCCCAGTTCTCCGTCGAGGTTATTTTTTTCTTGTAACCTTCATTGATATACTCATCTCGAATGCTCTTAGTTGATGTTGTAGCAACAAAATTAACTAATTCTTCATCGTCGTCGATGTCTCTAATTTGATCTATTGCGGACTTTTTAAGAACATTACGGGGTATATTTCCCTCTTTCTTTTTTTCTTTCGATGTTTCTTCGGGTGTTTCTTCGGGTGTTTCTTCGGGTATTTCTTCTTCTGGTTCTTTCGCAGTAGCACCTAATTCTTCCTCGTCGGCCATTGTAACATAGGGTTCTTGTGGTTCGGTTATAGCGAGTGGTGGTGGCCTCCGTGTTGTAGCAGCCGCTATTTTTGCAGGGAGTGTTTCTAAAGACCTTTTTGTTTGTTTTGTCTCTGCCGCTATCTTTTCAAGCGCATCGAGGACGGGTACAGTTGCCGCCGTAACATCTTTGGTCGCTTTCGTTACCGGGGCAAAGAGTTGTTCGCTTCCAACAGTAAAATCGGTTTGCATTTGTTGTCGCGTTTGAAGTTGTTCTCGGACCCTGTCTCGTAACGGTATAAACTTTTTAAGCGCTGCTAGCCGCTCTCTGGCTAGCCGAGTAGTAAGTGATTCACCTACCATTATTGTAAATTGATCCGCAATTTTCTAATTTTCCGCCGAGTGTACCATCGGGGGCTCCACGGAGTTTTCGTCTATAATCCTTCTAATGTTTTTGATCTTACTAGAAATCTCCCGGCGTCGTTCATAAACACGTCCGAGTTTTTTTCGTATTATTTCAACGGCAGTGAATAGTCCAATGAATGCATTTGCGTCATTGTGGTACAGGTTCTCATTAATCGTATGTTGTAATCGTTTTATAAAAAAGTACTCGCGGGCCAGGGTAAAACGCCCCCGTTTCGACTGTTCGTTAATAATCTCATAATCGGATAATATTTTTTCACTGTCGAGACCATCAGATAATTCAATTCCTTGATTTTTTAATTTTGAAATCTCAGTTAATATATTATTGATGTCTTCGATATTCATTATTCTTATAAAACATCTTATTTCTAATATCAAAAATTTTAATAAAATTATTGGGGGTCATTTTTGACCCCGTTTTTTGTATGGACAGTACAATGCCGTAAATCTCCACTCGAGTGTTGTGGCAGATTACAGGCATACATGGACAGTACAATGCCGTAAATCTCCACTCGAGTGTTGTGGCAGATTACAGGCATATACATATACTTAATTAAGGACATTCACATCTTGGAACCCCAAAGCATACATCTCCGGGAGGGAGGCCTCGGATGACAAACGTCATCGTAGACCGCCCAGAAGATATGCTTGGGGGACATCACTACATGTACTTAATTAAGGATGAAATGATTGATGGATGATGGGACGGCACAAGACAGCACAAACATAAAACGGCGGGGCGGAACTCTACGGCCAATTCAACCAATCAAAAGCAACCCAATTAAATTAACCCGGTTGCATGATTGTGAACAAAAGACAACCACACGCCCGGGTCAAGAGCGTGGGTTAGTTTTGATTAGTTGAATTGGCTTTCGAAAGCCCCAGGCTTATAACGAGTCATCTTGTATATAAAGTGACTAATACAGCGGCGTCAGTCACAAGGTGTGTGTTAATTTGAATTCCCTTGAATCGTTAAACCCTTAAATACTTATTAATGGTGTTTCACGGCATTTAAATGAAACCAAATATTTGAATAAAACATTAAAAAAAAGAATACAGCTGTTAGATAATAGCGTGTATTTCATTAGTTTTCATCGTAAAATGATTAATTAATCGCAACATTAATTGGACTTCAAGGGACATAACTCTTGTCATGCGACGCTATCACAAAACGAGTTATCTCCCTTTGATGTTATATATGAAATACGAATTCTATGACCCGTCTTTTTTGAGATCGCTGTTTGATATATTCGTTCTGCAACAAATTGTATTGAGGCGATACAAATGTCAAAATATTTTCCTGCCTCATTCATGGAGTGAAATATTTTTTCCTCGTAAGTTGTTGTATCAAATGACTTTACGGGTTTTGCTTCTTTGAGTATTTACCAGTTTGGCCTTTTTTACTATTTTCACTCTGAGAGATGGCTTGCAGATTACACAGTCTGTTATTTTGATAATTAGAATCAATGTGATCAATAACGAGACTATCTTTGATCAATCCGTGGAAACATTCATAGATGATTCTGTGACAGAGATATTTTTTCCCTCCAGCAGTAAACATTAAATACCCGTGATTGTTTTTCCATCCAACCGGCTTCTTCAGTCTGCGGTTTCTAACAATACCGTCGCGAGATGCCTCGTAATTGACGAGCAGGGGGTGCGGCTGAAATTCTTGGTCCATTTGTATAATAATACTACTTGTCTAATTTATTATTTGGTTTAATTATGAATCTTTCAACGTAGTCTTGGGGGGTTTTGATGACGGAGTCAGCGGTGGGGTCAATGACGGCGTTTTTAATTCGTTTGTCATAATAGCGTTTAAGTTCCCTGTATCGCTTTCCGCCACAATTAATACACAACTGCGATTTTCCTCTTACACCGACGTGGCAAACCAAGCAAGGGAGGGGGCCAAGAGAACCATTACGAACGCTTTGTAAATGATATCCGCAGAATTCACCTCTACATGATTTATTGCACGGGGTTATCGACCCAATCATCAACCATTTGCAGTGATTCATTATACTATATTCTTTCATTTAAATACTTGTTTTAATTATATGGATGAGTTCGAGAGATTAGCAGCAATTAAGCCCCGGAAAAATATTAAGTTCAATCTCGATAGAGTCCTCAAGGACACACCAAAAGCGTTAATAAACGATAAAACCCTGTTAAATAAAATACGCGATTGTATCCATGAATTCAAGCGTGATGGTGCATCTCATAGTTGGTCAACATTTCGAATTGATGGCATTGTTGATGCTACCATGAACGACAACCGCGCAGCAACGATAATATCACAACTTGACGGTAAAAGGTATTTCTTCAGAGTAAAATTCATTGTCCGGGTGGAATCAGGTGATTGGATCATACGTGATAAATTTGAACCAGTTCTCAGCGACATGAAAACAGTCACTGTCAGCCGCGACTCCAAGCCGGGGTTGTTAACCGGAATTGATAGACCATACTATGAACGAGCGTATCCTGAAACAGCAGTTGTTTATGGAATATACCCGTTAAATAAGAAACCTGATATCGGAAAACTGAAACCGATGAAACAGTCAACTGGGATAAATTGTGTAGCAGAACGAATAATAGAGCATTTTACAAATGCGTGTCGAGGAAACAAATTGACTGATTCACGACGTAGCAAAATCAACCAGTGGGAACTAACCGTAAAAGAGCGCGGAGCAACCATCAGCGACATAGCGAGATTAGAAACATCGCTGAGATTTCCAATAACCGTTACAACGATAACCGGTGAAGTATTATACGAATCAAAGTATAAATCGAAGGGAGCCCCAATCAAAATTATTGATCATAACGAACACGCATGGACGCCCGCGATCACAATATTTCCACGGGATAGAACAGTAAAGTATATACCCGAAGAATTTTTAGGAGAAGAATTCTCCCGGGATGGTTTTCTCGCGGAGAGGAAACTATTTGATGCTATTGCCTACTTGTGTGAAAACGACCCTGTATCAGTGTGGTTACTTCGCAGCGCTGAAAACGATGTGGATACCTTTGATCAGTTTGTAAGACCAAACGGCGAATTATATCGCACTGAAGCATTTCACAACAGGATGAAAAAAACCGCCATGGAATTTGAAGAGCATGATGAACAACTGCTAACAAATTGTTTTACGATTCCATCGGTTGTAGCTCATGTTGCAGCAAGGAAAAATGCGTGGAGACCAACGCGCAAGGAATTTCTGCCGGATGTACAATCCAGTTGTTTGGAATACTATCACGGTGGACTATGGAACACTGAATACAGCCGCGACGCTATGATCTCGGTTGATATGGTTGCCTGTTATCCAGCGAGTTTTCTCGGGTATGGATCCGCCGCTGAGTATTTCAAACGATTTGGACACCCCAGACATGAAATGACTCGTGTTGCTATTAATGGACCACTGCCTGATTTTGATTTAACCGGATTCGCTCGCATAGTATCATTTGAATTCGCGGCAGGACTTCATCGCTGTTGCTATATTTGGATCGGTAGACACATGGCTGAAAAGAAGTGGCTGCCAATAGCGCTGCTACGGTATATGATTGATTGTAGCATGCTAGTTTCGTTGATTGTCAGTGACGCGATTATATCATACCGGGCACAGACTGAAGTCTGGTTACCAGAACCGGAGCGTCGTGATAGCATAATTGACGAGTCCAGAAAAAACATTGATGCCGACGAGGAATATATCATCGAATGGTCCAGGAGGATATTTAACCAACGAAACCGCGAGGCAAAAGATCTCGGTAGAAGAATAATCGGTAAGTTCACACAAGGTGGAAAAAACTGCGACTACAAACGATATTGCTCACGGCTGATTATAGATGACGCAGAATATGATTTCGTAATCAAGGACGCAGTGGCAAAAAATAGATACGTGAACTGCAAAACAGCTTTCTTGTCCAATGGAACAAGGTTGGGTACAGTTGTTACCTACAGCGATGGAGACAGCCCGGCATACCCGCATTTGAGGGCGTCTATGCTGGGTTACGCCGCTATCAATTTATTCTCGATGATAAATAGATTTCCCGACACCGCGGTTAGAGTAGCCGTTGATTCGTTTTATATAGACGTAGCGTATAAGGGAAACTTAGCCGAGTTTACTAGTCCGGACGAGAGTTGGGGTACATGGAGAATTAAAAATGAAATAAGACGCGATTATTCCCCGTCAGCAAATGTCATCGTTGAGAACAATTACCTACGCGGTAATAATTTATCAGAATGGTCTAATGCACCATCGTGTTCTGATCCAATTTGTAGACACAAGACGGTTTATTTAAGCGGCTGTGGCGGGTCGGGAAAGACGACTCGGGCAATTGAATTATTTCGAACGCGGGCAAGTATAATCGTGCTTACACCGACCCATAGACTAGCGCGAGAGATAAAACAACGAAATGTTGACGCCGTTACTTATCACAGCTTTTTTCGATACAGCGGCGGTGAGTGGACTCCTGATCGAATGGGTGAAAAATTTATTCCTGAGGTTATCATCTGGGACGAAATATGTACTGTTTCGTTAGATGTTTTACAAATGTTTCTTGATTGGTTGCTGCGCGCGAATACAGCGGTAATCATGTGTGGCGACCATGGCCAACCACCACCATTTGTCGGCGAGGGTCCACATGATTGGTTAAAGGGTTTTGTGGACTATTACGAAGAAACCGATACTGATTACCGGGCACTTGATGAACAACTGCGCGAGGTTAAAAAACTAATCAGATTACAACCGGATAGAATTCAATGTGAAATAATTCGCGAGGTGATTCCGGAAACGCCGTTAAATGAATTCTGGGAAACATGGAGACCAAACGATTTGATTGTAGCGAGTAGAAAGATAGTCAGAGACACACTTCAGCGGAGGTTGTTTACGTTGCATAAGGAAAGGTTTCCAACGCGTCCAGTGCCGTTATGTTATAGACCCGCGGACACACGGCGGCAGAACATTGAAGTTGAAATTCCAGCCCCGACAGCGTCGGGGACAAAAAAAACAAATTCTCGTGCTGAATGATATCGTGCTCGTTGATATCAGTGTCATCGAGGACGCGCTACGTGCTGATAAATCCCCGTGGACGCTAGGATACGCAACAACAATACATTCCTCGCAGGGACTAACCATCACGGACACAATTGTTTGGATAGTTGATAATCGCATCGAATGGTCAAATCTAGTCTATCTTGCAGTGTCCAGAGTACGGAGGATAAATCAGCTTCGAATAATTGTTATTGACGGAGTCAGTGACGGAGTCACCAACGACAACGACATCATCGATGCAAGCGTCATTGATAGAAAACTCTCGGGTTACCGCCAACAGGATAAAAAAAAACAGCGGCGTTTTGATATTGATGCCGAATTAATAATTGCGTTACGACAACAACAGAATAATCACTGCGCGAGTTGTAATTGTATAATGAGTTGGCGCTATTCGGATAAAGACGCTCGCCAATTTACCGTGGACAGGATCGATAACAGTCTCGGTCATGTCAAAAACAATGTAAGGTTGACCTGTCTTGAGTGCAATAGACGCAACGGCGCTAGTTAAGACCACGCGGGGGCAATTGAGTATCGTCAGGTATCACTTGTAGTTGCTCGCGAGTAAATCCGCGCTGAGGAGCAGTTAAATCCAGTCTATAGATCGGTGGTCTACCAGTTGATCGTGTTATCGTTGATATGTTATGTGTGGTAACACTCCAAATAGGATCAGTAGCTCTTTTTTTACCGCCTTCAAGCTCTCCTGGTTCATATAGATATCTCACGGTAACATCGCCGAGAATCGGCTTGGAAACGCTATCTATTTTTGATCTTCCGGGTATATACTCGTATTTAATCGCGTCGCTGGGCTTCATGTTGATTGCTCGGGTAATCTCGTTATTTAACGCTGCAATTACGCCTGGCAACCTTTTGACCCATTCACGAGATCGTTTTTCTTGGATGAATTCCTTCGCGTATTGATATCCAAATAACCGTTCAGCGACAGTCCGATTGAATCGTTCAACAATTGCCTGATCACGATGTAGCGCAGTATGACCTCGTCGTATCGCGACGCTATGATGTTTCAGCGTTGATAAAACAGCGCCGCGAAATTCACTACCGGGATCAACTTGTAATAGATTTGGCCAGCGCAGAGGACCCCTTCGATAAATCCGCTCAAACGCATCGGCTACTTCAGTTGCTGACTTTGTTTTTAACGGCTCCGCTTGTTTGTATCGACTCGCAACATCAACTACGGTTAGCGCGTATTTGTAACCGTTGTCATGCGGCAGAAATAGTATATCAGCCTGATGAACTTCATTAGGTACGCTGACATCAAAGCGCGAAAAGTTGATTTGTTTAGGCGGTGGTAGATAAATTTGCCATATAGCCTGTTTGGATAACCAATTAGCCGCAGTGGCCCTCGTTACTTTTGCAGCGCTTGCAAGCTTACCAATTGCGGCCTTCCCCTTCCAGTATCCTCTCGGAGAATAATAGATGGATTCCATGTTGTTATTATAAACGCTAGCGTATTCAATTACCAGCGCGAGAAGCTCCGCTTCCAATCATTAATTTACCTTTCATAGCCGATTTTACCAACCATGAAGCCAATTTTTCTTTGACGGATTTATCAGGAATAGCATTTAACGCGTGAATTAATTTTACGTCCGCGATATGACGCTGTTGCAGATCGCTACTTTTGTAAGCAACATCATGAGCATGACACGCCTTATCGATAGCATTTATTGGGTACTCACCGGGTTTGGGTTGATTTTGATCATCGAGTCTAATATCTAATCGTGTTCCGGGGCCACAGTAGTTATATCCTGGGAGGTGCTTTTCTCCTGGATACTTTGCCCACGGGGTTCCGGGGAGTTTTGCCAATTTGGCTGCGATGTCACCTCCTCGCTTTTTTTTAAAACATCCCCGGGTTTAATAGAAATAAATCTAAATTTCTTTGTACCGCATTGTGCACACTTACCAGTAAGGGCCGATCTGTTATTTCTTGTTGTAGCGGTTGTCATATCATTTGTGCCAGTACGTACTCTACACTTCACACAATATAGATCCATAATTTATGTATAGAGATATGAATATAATTGATTTTTCGGCGACTAAAACAAGAGAACCAGTTAAGCATGTTGCAGCGTTACCAAACTCGATCCGGATGATTATCATCGGACCATCTGGATCCGGCAAGACGCAATTGTTACTCAATTTAATAATGAGATGGATGAAGTGGGATAAGTTGCATTTGGTTGCTCCTAGCGTAGATGATCAACGATGCTACGAGGTGTTGAAAGATTTCAACGAGAATGCATCAGCGATCGCTAAAAAAAATGTCATCGAGTTTATTACAGATATCAATGATGCACCGGGTATTGATGATATTGATGGCGACGTTAACAATCTAGTCGTGTACGATGATGTTATGTTAGACAATCAAAAAAAACCAGCTAGGATATTTTCCAGAGGCAGGCATAAAAACACTGACGTGATATATGTCACTCAACGATACACTCAGATTCCAAAAGTAATTAGAGACAACTGTAATATTCTTGCTGTATTCAACGGCGTTGATACACACACGCTACGAAATATTTGGCAGACATGGTGTGGCGGTGACATGGACTTTAATGGTTTTCGAAACTTTTTTAGTCATGCTCAGTCGACCCCACATGGATTTGTAACGATAAATTTACATGATCCTCGGACACGATATCGTATCGGACTTGACCAAATATTCGGTTAGTTGTAAATAATTTTCATTGTAAATAGCCACTTAGCAGCAGAGGGGGCGATGACATCGACGCGGTCGTCGATGTGCTTACCGGACGCTGACGACGCTGGGGATCGGCGCGCAGAAGGTGTTAATTAAACCAAATGACGACGCGACGATCCCCCAACGACGTCGTCGTTTTTTTTTTTACCGGCGCTGACTACACCGGATCCGCTGAGTGCAGAAAGTAATAATTAAGCAAAATAACGATTGGACAAAATGTCCGATTCGCCCCCTCTGCTGCTACACGTCGGTATTGGTCTGTATATAAAAAGAAACCCTAGGCAAGATCGATAGTTCATTGTGACTACCAAGACCAAGTGAACAAGATGAATACTTTCAGAGAAACACAAAACAAGTTTAGAAAGGCACAATTCAAATGTGGGGCTTCTGAAGTGGAATGCGATTGTGAGTCTTGCGACTTTTCAACCTGTGTTAGTGACAGTACCAGAAGAACAGGACAGGACTGTCGTGGACATCCCTGAAAGACCCTTTCGGGAGGACACTTGTGTGACCTTACCCCCTATAGAACTGGTCAGAACATTACCCAAAACATGTTGTACAGACACTTGTGTTTATTTCACGTTGATGGTTATCATGTGCCTTTTATCGTTGTACTTAAGCCTTTGACTTTCATGTATTTTTTGTCTTTCGTATTCATGTTTAAAACATTCAATAAACATGTTCTGAAAAAAAAGTATATAAACTCTTGTCTTGTTTGTTTTTGTGTCACAAGTGACATTCCTCACACTATGGCTACCTCTGCTGTCTCTGCTCCCTCTTCCCCCACTGTCAAAGTCATCGACGAACACTTAGATCGTGCCAGTTGGGAGGCTTTGTATCTTCGTCATCCCTTTAGCATGCTCATTGCTGGACCTAGCGGTTCAGGCAAAACCGAATTCGTCAAACGTTTGATCGAACATAAACATCATTTGATCGATCGACCACCTCAGCGGATCGTGTGGTGTTACAAAGAGTGGCAATCGGCGTACAGCCTCTTGCGAGAAAGTCAAGGCGATTCCATCGTGTTTGTGTAAGGCATTCCTAAAGAAGACGACGGCATCGTCTCTGACTCCCGTCAAACCCATTTGGTCATTTTTGACGACATGTTAGGAGAAGACGAAGAAGAAATTAAACTGTGGTTCACGTGCAAAGGGCATCACCGTAATGCCAGTGTCGTTTACATCACCCAAAATTTGTTTCAACAAAGTAAAGCCCATCGCACCATCAGTCTCAATGCGCATTACGTGGTCTTGTTTAAAAGCCCTCGAGATAAATCGCAAGTGCAAGTCTTAGCCAAACAGTTAGGGACACCTTGGCTGACTCAGGCGTACGACGATGCCACTCAAACGCCACACGCCTATTTACTCGTCGATTTGAAACCTACGACCCCCGAGGATTTGCGATTTCGTACCCACTTGTTTCACCACTGGGGCCAAGACGGAGGGCCTGTCCTGTACACGTCTCCGTCCTCGACTTAATTTCACTCCACAAAAAGAAATCTATAAAAACCTCAGACCCTTTTCGTCTGTCTCACACACAGTCTGAACATGACGTCCCTTCAGTCGCATCTTCCCGTCAAAATGATTCGTGCCTTGTATGGCATCAGTCGAGAAAAAAATTAACAAACACGAGCTCGTGTCTTAGAAGCTAGTCTCAAAGAAGTCTCACGATGGTTCACGGTGACGGCACGTCAATTACTCCAAGGAATCATTCAGATTCCTCATCAAACCAAACGCCTTTTTTGATCGAAACAAAGTCGCTTTGACCCAACTGGCTGATCCCCGCATCGACACTCAAACCAAAAAACAAATCATTTTGAAACCTGGAGGGAGCGGTACTCTAGGAGGGGTCATCATTCGCTCTCTCTTAAAATGGGATCCTAATGCCCCCAAACTTCTCATCAAGAAAAAAGTCAAACGAAGCTCCAAGAAGAAGAAAAAGACCAGGTCCCCAAGGAGAACTTCTCCAGTGGCGGGACCCTCCTCTTCCCAGACACCACCCCGGAAAAAGAAAAGAAGCCCCCAGAAAAAGAAAAGTCCACAGAAGAAAACTAGTCGCAAGAGAGGCACTTCGGCAAGGACGCAACTTTACACTTGCAAACGACGACCTGCCACGGCGGTGACTGCGTCTCCGGCAGCCTCAAGTTCATCCACTTCTCCGTTGATGACACCAAGAACTGAAGAGTACTTGGAGACGTTGATCACACCAAGAACAACTCCGTTGATGACCCCAAGAAGAACTTCCCCAGTGGCAGGACCCTCCAATTTAGTGGTAGTGGCTGCTGCTCACAAAGTACCTTCTCCCAAAATCAAAGTCCAAGAAAGATCGGGCATGTTACAAAGTTTACTGGATTTGTCCAAGCAAGAACTGGCTCGATTTAGTCCGTTACGTACCCCTGCACGACGTGTCATGCCTGTCCTCAAACTGATACGACGTAAAGACAATCAGTGGCGACGCGTTCCAGTATAAAAAAGGTCTGTGACCAAGTAGGGGTGTCAGTGTTTTTGGTGCTCCTGAAGAGTCAAAGATGTCACCCTCCAGAAAACATCCCTCTTCTAAACAACCCCAAGGAAAGCAAAGGAGAGGACTGCCTCCTCGTTTAGTCAAACATGGGGACATGTTATCTGTCCTGTCCAAAGCTTCTCCACCTCTACGAGAAAAACACATTCAAACAGCCTCCAAAGAGGTCATCGATACCGTGTGCGAATGTTGTTTGAACGTCTTGAAAGGCACGATCCCTTTGTCCAAACACCAGAAACAATGCTTAGGCAAACATCGTCACGTTCTTCGCCAAATGGTTCAAAAGAAAATTCCCATTCGTCAAAAGAAGAAGATGTTCGTCCAACATGGAGGCATTTTACCCCTCTTGTTAGGTCCCTTACTGAAAGGAGTCTTGGGAACCATGTTGGGAGGACTGGTGGGAGCAAGATAAAAGGCCCTCAGAAGTCCCAAGATCTCAGAATCGACCCCTGACAACCCCATGGAAGGACGAAAACTAGCTTTAGTGCCTTACAAACGATGGATGGAATACCATCGTTGGCAAGAACAACGCACCCCGCATTTACCTCCCAATCCCCATTTGAGCGAGATGTCCCAGTTACAACACGAATTGCAGTCCTTGATGGATCGCCAAGATTTGTCCGAAACAGAAAAATTGCAAAAGTACGGTCAACTCTTGCAACGACTGCAACTCGTTCACCAGAAAGAATTAGACGAAACAGCTCTACCCACTCTGAAAGATTTTAAGACCTTGATGAAAAGTCCAGCACCATCACCAATACCAGTACCACCACTACCAGTGACCAAGACAGAAAAAGGAGAAGAAGAAGAAGAAGGGTTTCAAACTCCACCAGAAAAAGTACGCAAGTTAACAACACCACCTACCTCCAGAATTGGATGGATTAAAAAGATGATGGCCTCTCCTTCTTCATCACAAGAGAAAAAGAAAGTGAAGACAGAAGTGAAGACAGAAGTGAAACAAGAACCGATATCGCCCGCTCAGACATCCTCCTCTTCAACACCTATTGCCGGTCGCACACGCAAAGCATTTCAATCCAAGAAAATACCCCAAGAGAAAAAGAGTAGCATCCTCCAAGAGTGGGTGTCTCATCAACACACAAACACAAAAAAAAATGGAAAAAGTCTTAACCCGCATTTACTACGATCCCTCCCATCCTGCAGGTTACGCAGGAGTTCAAAAATTGTATCGTGCTGCCAAAACTCGACTGAAAAGTCTCCGTTTACCTCAAGTGCAACGATGGTTACAAGAACAAGCTACCTACACTTTACACAAACCCATTCGACGCAAGTTTGCCAGAAGTCGCACCCGAGTGGAAGGCATCGATCATCAATGGCAAGCCGATTTAGCCGATGTCTCTCATTTGGCCAGCTAAAATCGCGGCTACAAATATTTGTTTTGTGTCATCGACGTCTTTTCCAGATTTGCTTGGGTCGTACCCTTGACTTCCAAATCGAGCAGCGAGTTAGTGCGAGCCCTGCAACGAGTGTTGAAACAAAGTGGTCGTCACCCTCTTCGATGGCAAACGGACAAAGGCACCGAATTTCTGAACCAAGCTTTCCAAAGAGAATTAAAGAAACGTGACATTCATTTTTTACCACCGAGAATCCCGAAACCAAAGCCAGCATCGTGGAACGTTTTCAACGCACTCTGAAAGAACGCATGTGGAAATATTTTACGCATCACCACACTCTGAAGTACATCGACATCTTACCGCACCTGGTGCAAGCGTACAACCAATCTTACCATCGAAGCATCGGACGTGCCCCGCAAGAAGTGACTCCCGACAACGAAGTGTTGGTGTTTGAGCGCCTGTTTGGTACGTCCCCGACGAGGGCTGTCCCCAAGAAAAGTGGAATGTTGGCCGTAGGAGATTGGGTGCGCATTGGCAAAATCAAACGCACTTTCGACAAAGGTTACTTACCTAACTGGACGACCGAATTGTTTCGTGTCACTGGACGAGTGCATGGTCGTCATCCTGCCGTCTATAAATTGGAAGACATGAACGGAGAAGTGCTCAAAGGAACGTTTTATTTGCCCGAGTTAAAACGTGTCACCAAAAAAGAAGACGACGTGTACGACATCGAAAGCATTCTCGAACGCAGAACCCGTAAAGTGGGCAAACGACGTGTCAAAGAAGTGAAAGTACGTTGGAAAGGATATCCACCCAGTTTTGATTCTTGGATCGACGCTTCGCAAGTCATCGACTATAAAAAGAAATGACCATCATGCCCTTTCACACAGCAGACGCAGCTACGTCGACCACTCCTTCACCCAGTTCTTCTCTGCAAGATTTACAAAAACAACCCTTGTGGGTGTGGTGTGGAGAACGTGTACCTAAAACGCAAATCGTCTTTTTCTGCCAAATCTTCGTGGTGTATTGTGTCATCGGGGCAGCCATTGCCAATTTGAGTTTGCAACAAGGAGACAAACAATTGTGGACCATTTTATTGAGCAGTTGCATCGGTTACCTGCTTCCAATCCCTCCCTGAAATTCTCTTCCAACGAGAACCACGGGAACCTTGTGTCCAGTGCCAGTGCCAGTCACCACTCCAACAACAACCAGAACCCCATTTTGGGCGGAGACACGCCTCTGACGTCCAGTAACCCCTCGGACAGCCACAGAACTCTGGAATTATGAGTCACAAAAACCAATTTTACTTAACCTTACCCAGTGACAGTTCCATGAAGGTGTTTCCCAACAACACGTTGTGCTGTTACACGGCCAAATTACTTCAGACCCTCCCGTTAGATCACGAAGCCCATTGGGAAGTGACTTTAGTGGAAATCATTCACCCGACCCAAGTCCTCAATGTCCTTCCCAATCAAAACTTTTTTGATGTAGAAGTTCATGACGAACAATTGCAACAGTACTTGGATACCCATGGCAAATATGACAAGAAAACCCCTGGCACAAAAAATCAAAAGTACACCACCTATCACTTGTTCATTCCCCCAGGCTATTATTTTAGTGGTCAACATTTGGTCTGCACCATTACCTCCAGGTTTAATGTCGTGTTTCTTAAAGCTTTGGAAAGTGTCAAAAAAGTGTCACCATGGAATGCCACAAAGCAGCTCGTCGCTTCTTGATGAAATTTGACGGGAGTAAAATCCTGTCCATTTTATTTTGTCCTGAATTGTTTGACATGTTGGGCGGAGACATGGACATGAGAATGGCCATGCTCAAGAAAAACGAATTACCAATCGTTTACGACAACGAGTCTTTTAGCAAGTTATTTCGTACCCCGGTAGAACTGAACCAAGGACTGAATTTGATGTTTGTGTACTCCGATGTGGTGGAGTACAACGTGGTGGGACACACCTCTGTGCCGTTACTGCGTGTCATTCCTTTCAAAGTGGATTCTGCCACGGTTACTGACGAGGAAGGTGGAAACACTTATCACGTTCACCGCGAATTTGTCCATACTCACTATTTGCCGGTCAGCAAGTCGTATTTGGACACGGTCAACATTGCTATAAAAGGAGATCTGGGAAAAAATATTCCATTCACCAAAGGAAGTCACGGTGAAACTCCTTTTTCGAAAACGGTTCTCTCACGACTCGTAAGTTATGTATCCAGTGTACCGAGGGGTTGCTCGACAGCGAGGACACGGTTTAGGAGATATGTTAAAATCGGCTTTTCGTTCGGTGTCCCCGATGTTGAAACCGATGGTGACACGCGGATTGCAGGCCTTGAAAGATGCGGCACTGACGCAAGGCAAAAAATTTCTCCAAAATGTCATCATCGACAAACAAAACCCTAAAGAAGCCTTCATGAGGGCAGGCAAAAATGTCTTGAGGCAAACGGCAAAGACCTTTTGGACCGACGCGAAACACCTATAAATGACCTGCACGCTACCCAGTCAAGCATTTAGCAAGGACAAGGCAGAAAGAGACGACGAAGAAAACACCCTTTCACCAGACTTCACACGTCTAAAGCGAGAAAGACAAAGAAAAGAAGAACCGTTCGAGACTTAGACGTTTTCGATTATTGAGACACAGACCAAAATGATGCACCGAGAGTCTTGTGCTTGTTCCAAGTCGGAACTGGATCTCTTTGCCATGCCACCCACCATGATGATGATGCAAGAATCCCAATGGGTGGAATTTCATCCCGTCTCCTCTTTGACGGATTCCGCTCCCATCGAGTTTGAAATCAAAGGACAACCCGAAGATTCCATCGATCTGAATAGCAGTTACCTGTATTTGAAAGTGAAAGTGATCAAAACGGAAAACACCAATCCAGGAGGCGATGCTAGAGTAGCTCCTGTCAACAATTTCATGCAATCCTTGTTCAGCGAAGTGGACTTGTACTTGAATAACAAACTGGTCAGCAACAGCATGGATACTTACCCATATCGTGCCTACCTGGAAAATCTCTTGACGTACGGAAAAGAAGCCAAGAATACTCATCTGGATGCTTGCGTGGTATGGAAACCTGGCACGGCAGGTGTAGGCACGTTTAGCGACACAGTCCTAACAGAAGATGACAATCCTCACAATGTGGGGTTTAACGACCGTCGTAAGAAAATTCTGCAAGGGCGAAGTTTAGAACTGATGGATCGTTTGCATTTGGACATGTGGTTACAAGAAAAGTATTTGCTGAACGGATTGGATATCCGTCTGAGACTGAATCGTAGCAGTGCCGCTTTCTATTTGATGGCCCATGCCAACGAATACAAAACTATCATTCAAGAAGCCCGACTTTACGTGCGTCGTGTGGAAGTGTTACCTAAAGTGGGAAACGACGTCAGTCAGACGTTGAGCAGAACGACCGCCAAGTATCCGATACGACGCGTAGAAGTGAAAACGTTCACCATTCCCGCTGGACAGCGATCTATGATCAAAGATCATCTGTTCTAAGGACAGTTACCCAAGCGTTTGATTGTTGGTATCGTCAGGAATTCAGCCTTCAACGGAACCCACGATCAAAATCCTTTTGAGTTTCAACATTACAATATGTCCAAGATCGAAGTCAGTCGCGACGGCAAGACCTTGTGTACCCGGCCCGTTGAGCCCAACTTTGGTGTCGCAAAGAATTATTTGAGATCGTACTTGTCCCTGTACGAAGCCACCGGACAGTTAGGAACCAACATCAGTCACGGTATTTTGTACGACGATTATGCAGGAGGCTATGCTTTGTGGGGTTTAGATTTCACTCCAGACCAAGGCAGCGACGAGGGACATTTCCATCCTATAAAATCGGGTCAGATTCGTGTGGAACTTCAGTTTGCAAATCCACCTCCGGATCACACAGTGAACGTCCTCCTGTATGCAGAATTCGCCAATACCATAGAAATCAACAGATTGAGAGAAGTCATTCTAGACTATTAGAAGCCATGGAAGACTGTTATCTCTCTTTACCTAGTGGAGAAACTTTAGACATGAAATGTGAGGAGACTGTGGAAGAAGTTATCATGATGAAGTCGAGATGGCCAGAACAAGAAGCCCATTTAGTCTCCTGTTTTGCCAAACACTTGGCCGAAAAAATGGCGGAATTGATCAAGAAAAATTGCTATGGATGTCAAAACGATCATCCCAGTCAAATTCAACACGATAAATGCCTGATGCTGAGTCTAGAAGAAAAATTGGATGAGTATCTGGACGAAGCTTGGAGTCTCATCTCGGACGAAGTCGTGTGGCATCAGTGGTATAAAGACTTGCGTGAACATTCTTGTCCATCATTAACCACTCAAGAGATCCATCGTATCGAAGCTCTCCTGAATCAGAGTGAGGAGACGAAACGAAGAAACGGTTATTTGTCAGACATTTTCAAGCAAAAAGTCAGGATCGAATTGACGACTTATTATTACCTGTGAAGAAGAAAAAAACATGGATACCTGGGAACTTTATTACCTTTTGAACCACAGTTCGTACACGGCTTCTTGGAATCCTGTCGTCTGTGCTAAAGATGAACTCCCTCATCGCAAACCTCAAGACCATCAAGCTTATGTCATCAACACGGACGTCAGTCATCTCCCAGGAACCCACTGGGTAGCCGTTTACTTTCCTCAAGAAGGATGTGTGGAATATTTTGATTCGTACGGATTGCCCCCTTTGGAAGACGATATCATCGACTTTATGAGAAGAAATGCTCAGCCCACCCGATTCAATAATGTGAAATTACAAGGCACAGATTCCTTGGTGTGTGGACAATATTGTGTGTTTTTCTGCATCATCGCAGCCTGGGCTATTCCTTAGAACATTTAGTAACTCATTTTGATCCTCGTTCTTTTTCAAGAAACGATGTGAAAGTAGATCGATGGTTTTGTGACCATTATGCTTATCTTTTGTCTCAAGCTAGGAAACGTAATGTCCATCAATGGCCTAATGACTTCCAACAGTGGAAATCACAATTTCATTCACAACGTTGTCAGCCCTGTTTAAAGTAGAGTGTGAATTGAAAAAAAAAATGTTTGTCATTTGAAAAAAATGTTTGATGTTATATGGTTGGATTATTGTTAAAAAATGTTAGAGTTGTTGGTTAGTGTTAAGTGATTTTGAATAAAAAATGTTGTGTTTTGAAAAAAAAATGCCTTTGTGGTTTGTTTGGCTGTAAGACTGTTGATTTATGGTCTTTGACTTCTTACTATCCCTCTCATGACACTCATTGAACGTTGCGGCTCGAAAAACCGTGGAGGGATGTTTTCCTTCACGTCCGCGCTTTGACTTTAAGAACCGGGGCAGTTTCCAGTCTAACCATCCATTGTCGACTCATCCTCCTACGAAGATGTGCTCCAAACTAGCTAAGCTAAACGAAGCCTACGTGAATTTGCATAGGGTCAGACACAGTCTGATACCGAAGCCAGAAGAGATAGAGAATGTGAGAATGCTAAAAGTCACTGAAGACCTGATAGAAGAGCTCTTCAGAGAAGAAGTGAACAGGGAGAAAGAAGAATGGACAGAGAAGTCCAGACTTCAGAGACAGCAGCAACAGCAACAACAACAGCAGCAGCAGCAGCAGCATCAGCAGGAACCTGAACCTGAGAGAGGCTTTGTTGATTGTCGTATCGACACCAAAGAGTTCTTCTTCTCTTTCCGAAGAAGCAGACCTATCGTCAGAAAGTCTATCCACAGAGGACGTCGCATTCTTAGAAACTAAAAGATTGCCATAGCAAACAAAAAAAAACAACAAAAAAAACAGCCCTTTTCAGGGCTACCCCAATACTCTAGAAAAGAAATAACAATCGATTTGCCAATGTGTGTAGGTAGAGTAGTGTGAATATAAACACTAACTCTTTTTTTATAGTGAGAGGGTATGTGTTTGTGTATAGGATTGTGTGTTTGTAAGTGCTCACGTACGTTGGTGTGGATAGTAGATTAAGATCATGTTTTTGGCTGTTTGAGGTGTGGGGAGAGTAGATTTGGGGATTTGATTGGATTGCTTTGCGTATGTGGATAGTATATTGAAGTGATTAATGAAATTTTATTTAGAGTAGTAATGGGTAGCATAAAAAAGTGAGTGAGTGTTTCTTTTAGGTCCGCGCGTTGTTTTGGTCATGATCTAGGTAAGATCAATTTTATGTTTTTAGGGGGGATGTTTTCCATCACGTCCGCGCTTTCAGTATAAATTGAAACTCGCTGGGCAGTCTAGCTACCCTTGTTGATTGATGAAGAGAATGAATACCAGAATTGTAAAGCTTCTAGAACTCCAGATGCACCTGGAATATGCCAGGTGCCTGTTGAACGAACTGGCCGCGGAGGCCATTGTCGAAGAGGGAAGGATGAGAGAGGAGCAGGAAAGAAGTAAAAAAGAAGAGGAGGAAAAGGAGAGAAGAAATTTCAGAATCCCAGAGACAGAAAATTGGGATTCTGAAGCCACATATCCCGCCTCTGCTCTCCCCCAAAAAAGAGTGAAAAGAGACTGGGGAAGAAGATGTGTTTGTGGCGCCAGGCCAGGAAGGTGTCAGCATTAGATAGGTGCATCTGGAGTTAAAAACCAACAGCCCTTTTCAGGGCTACCCAATACTCTAGAAAAGAAATAACAATCGATTTGCCAATGTGTGTATGTAGAGTAGTGTGAATATAAACACTGACTCTTTTTTCATAGTGTGAGTGTATGTGTTTGTGTGTTTGTGTTTGTGTTTGTAACCGCTCACGTACGATTGTGTGGATAGTAGATTATGGATTTGTTTATTGTTTCTTAGCGTATGTGGAGAGTATAGTTTGGGTTTTGTAACCGCTCACGTACGATTGTGTGGATAGTAGATTATGGATTTATTTATTGTTTCTTAGCGTATGTGGAGAGTATAGTTTGGGTTTTGTAACCGCTCACGTACGATTGTGTGGATAGTAGATTATGGATTTAGTTTTAATGGTTTGCGTGCGTAATAGTAGATTTGGGGTTTGTTAAATGTTGCTTAACTTATGTGGATAGTATATTATATGAAATGAGAAAAGTAGGGGATGTTTTCCTTCACGTCCGCGCTTTCACTATAAGAACCCACAGTATTCGTCGTTCAAACCATTCTAAGGAATAAACAAAGAAGATGGAGGTGACAAAATTATTTAACGATTTGAGACATAGCTATTTTTGGATCATGGATGGAACTTATGTAGTAGAAAGATTGAATAAGGAAGGAAGATTTGAAGGTAGCCTGAACAATGTGAAGAATCTTGGAGTAGCAAAAGATCAAATAGGGGGAATGATTGAGGAAGAAGTAGAAAGAATCAGAGGATTCATTGACCCATCTTACGTGAGAGTAGGTACTTTAAAGGAAGCCTTGGATCATATCACAGATGTCAGGAGCTTCCTAGAAAATAGCTTTCATTGGAATGACTGGTGATACGTAAAGTGGGGTTGTAACCAGTTGATAAAAGCAGAAGAACTAATTAGAGAGGTAATGAAAGTAGAAGTGATGAAGATAAAAGAAAAATGGAGCAAAGAGAGAAAGGAAGAAGAGAATAAGAAGAAGAAACTAGAGTTTGAAAGATTGAATAACAACTGGATGAAGATACAGGCCAAGTTCCGAGCCATGGGTCACCCGGACTGGATACCGGAAACAGAAAAGAAGAAAGGAATGATGGCAAAAGTTAGAAGATGGCTACAGAAGTGGAGGAAATAAAAGAAGAAGATGATGATGAAACCAAAGGCCCTCTTCAGGGCCACCCACATTTCTCGAAAAGAGATTGACTTTCCATTGCCTACCCCTTAAAAAAAATCCCATGTTCAATTCCCCTTGTCCCTATACAGGCCCAAACTCTATTCCCCATGTTCAATTCCCCTTGTCCCTAGACAAGCCCAAACTCTATTCCCCATGTTCAATTCCCATTGTCCCTAGAGTGACCCAGCAATATCTCCCATGTTAAATGTCCATTGTTCGAATGCCTTTGTCCCTAGAATGTCCCTAGACATTTTTTTCCCTTCTCCAATGTTAAATTCCCTTGTCGCCAAAGTGACCCAAGGTTTTTTGCCCATGTTAAATTTCCATTGTCGCCAAAGTGACCCAGGGTGGTTAATGTTAAATTTCCATTGTCGCCAAAGTGACCCAGGGTGGTTTTTAATGCTAATTCCCATTGTCGCTAAAGTGACCCCATTCACTACTCCCGTTTCACTTCATTGTTTCAAGAGACTGATTCAAAATCATTGCTTTCGCCTTTATATATATTCTGTTTCTAAGTGGTCAGTTTTATAAGCCATATTACATAAAGAAGATGACGTCATAGCTCACTTTTTTAACCTAATTGTTTTACTATCTATTGAATAATTGACGCGGAGATATGCATATACAGCACATAATAATGGTATTTTAATACATAAAAATATATAAAACTGGATCATAAAGACAAATATATATCTGTTGGTAACTATCTCTAAAATGTATGACTAAACATAGACAGTTTTATTAATATTTTTAATTTTATTAGGTCAATTCAAATTTAAAGTAGATATAACAAATACATAATATGTAAAATAATATCAATAAATAAATAAAAAAATATGACCAAAAATAATGAAAAAACAAACATAATTATGATATAAAAAAAGGGGATACCTTATAGTTTAGTATAAAGATATAGAGGAATTATTTCGGATGATGCTGTTTTTAAATCACTTTGACAGAGTTAGGTCAGCATGTTTTAAATATAATTTACCCTATTGACATCATTATTAATGTTTTCTAAAAAGTATCTTCTATTACACAATTTGGATCTTTACAATGTGAAATCAAAATTTGAAATGAAGTCATCATTCCTTTTGTTATTGAATATATTCAAAGTTTGCAATATAGGTAAGTTTATCAATAAATGTTCGGATTTATTAAACTTATCATGTAAAGAAAGTGTTAGTAGTAAGGTGGGATACATTAGCGTCAATGGGAATTAGCATTACAGAGACCCCTGGGACAGATTAGCGTTAAGGGAAATTTAACATGGAGAAAAATCGTGGGTCAGATTAGCGACAAGGGAAATTAACATGGAGAAAAATCGTGGGACGGTTTAGCGTCAAAGGAATTTAAACAGGGTGGGACTTTATAGCGTCAAGGGGAATTGAATATGGGATTTTTTTTTTAAAATTTTTTTAAAAAGGGGTAGGCAATGGAAAGGCTATCTCTTTTCGAGAAATATGGCTGGCCCTGAAAAGGGCCTTTGGGTTTATGTTAATGTATTCATTAACATAAATGGTACCGCATTGGTCTTCTTCTTGTCCTTAGGCTACGTCTCACTGTTGGTCCGTAAATCAGCACTCTTTTCAGGCATCCTTGTCTTTCTATGTAGATCCTACGTATCCACAGGCTGGTGTTTGTCCTGTGGACAACGGTCCACTTGGATCGGACATACATGGGTATGTCCGTCCGGAACATCATGGAAGACACAAGCGTACAAGATTGCACATCGGTCCACATCTTGAAGCGACGAGAACAAGTGAATCAATGCACTGAACTGCGCTTATTTATAGGTAGAGGCAGGATTGAAACGGATTGAGTTCATTGAACAATCCAAACACGCGTTACAAAATTCAGTCAGCCCGCATCCAATCCGAAGAGAGTAGTCTGTGACGTCAGTTGGTCTATATAGATTCGCTAGCGCTTGTGTGCAGTCAATCTATGCGACAGTGATTCAACATGACGGAAACTCAGAAAACGATCCATTGTGGTGCACCAGCAGGGGAGACTGCCCAAGGGAACCCGGACTTACTTTCAGAAGAGGTACATTGGGATTTTGTGGATTTTCTTACCTCGCAAGAATTTGTTCCGGAACCTTCGTTAGCTTCTTCATTACCGCAAGTGGAGAATTTTAGACAGAGACAGAAAGAAGAATTGGAGAAATTTATGCAACGACAAAAGGAAGCGGAACAAGCTTTTCTCCTACAGCAACAGCAACAGCAACAAGAAGAGGTAAGAAAAAAACAACAGCAACAACAGCAAGAAGAAGTAGCAGCAAAGAAACAAGAGGGTGAAAATCAAACGGTTACGGTACTGTTGGACATTTTAGCGGAGTTAAGAAGTCTGAAACAAATGTATCAGACTTCTTTATCACGACCGAAGAGAATACGACCTTCCCGAGCTAAACACGCCAACCCTGTGACTAAGCCTGTCGTACCACCCTTAGTGATTTCAACCCAATCATCAGAAGTAGGCCTTGGCCGTGGCAAAGGCTTAAGGCAGTTAAAGTTGATTGGTTAAACTCACCCCTACACCAAAATAAAAAGGCCCTTTTCAGGGCCACCCACATTTCTCGAAAAGAAATACAATTTCAATTTGCCAATAACTCAAAAATAAACCCCACCCATTTTACCCTTATAGTACGTGTCTGTGTATGAGTGCGTGAGTGTAGCTTCTTATTTTAAAATCAAAACTCAAAGACACTTACCTTATATCATTCATGTATTCTTTTATCCATTTTTTACAATCCAATTCACAATTCACCACAGAACACTTTAATTAAAAGTTCATTGACTTCTTCTTTCTCCTTGTTTAATCTCTCTGTTTTTTGAATTTCTTCACCGTTTTTACCTCATTTTCATCCCTTCTTCTTTTCTTCTCCTGTTTCTTTGCTTCTTTTAAATAGAATTGTCTTCTTTCTTCCTCTTCTTCCTCTGAAGAATCCCTCTCTTCTTTCGAAGAATCCCTCTCTTCTTCCGAACAATCCCTCTCTTCTTCTGAAGAATCCTTCTTTTCTTCTGACTCCTCTTGTTTCTTTTTTGGGCAATCTGGAGACCAATGTCCTTTTTCTTTACAATAATAACAGGTATCTTGACTTTTGTCTTTTTTAGCCCCTGTTTTTTTTCTTTTTTAACGGTCTGGACACTCTGAAGACCAATGCCCTTTCTTCTGACAGATATAGCAAGTATCCTGACTCTTATCTCGAAAGGAAGGAGAGTAGTCCGTCGGCTGGTCTGAAGAGAATTTTCTAATGACCCCTCGCAAAGCTCTGACGAAACGTTCCATCTGGGTAGTCTCTTCCATCGTTCTCCTCGGTTTGAGAGTGAAATGAATAGTGAAAGGACAAGACACACCCTTTTTATATACGCTGGTTTGCCATGACTATAAATTAGTCTATGGTGTTTGAACTTGAGTCATTTGACGTTTTGTACTCAAGATGAAACGATCCCATTCATTCGAGAAGAAAGAAGAAGAAGAAGAAAGTAAGAGGCAGAAACGTGATCTATCGCCTCGTACCAGGGCTGAAATCTTGGCACAAATTCATGCCAGTGATTTTGAAGAGGACATGAGTGAACCAGAATCCGAACCCTCTAAACCAAGATAACCACCCTTAGTCAACCCTGAAAAGTACTATTCCATTCGAGAGACGGAAAAGCGCTCCTCTACAAAATTTAGAACCACGGCTTACACCTACACGGTGAAGTTTAAAGATTTCAAGGCCGACGTACCCTTGGAGAAAGCAGAAGGGTTTATCACCGAGATGTGGGATTCTTTGCTCACCGCACTCAAGCGACAATGTCAACCCAAAGAAGACGATCGCTTGACACTATCCATAGATCACGACGGTTTGAAATCCCCTGTTTGGATCGAGTTTAGCAGACCCGCAGAACTGACCCCTTCCAAAGTCATGGACAAGATACAACAGGTGCAACAATCTAATGACCAGTTTGACATCACCGATGGTAAAGCCACACTGAAAATGGCCCACGTCTCTCCTCCTCAAGGGACTGGACGCAAAAAGATGTTATTGGTGGACGACCTTCGCAAATCAAAAAGAGTCTCGTCCGAATTAACAACCCTCAAGACCAAATGTGTTTAGCCCGTGCCATCGTGGTGGGACGAACCTATGCCAACAAGAACGACACGGTAGAATGGAAAAGAACCTGGAAAACTATTCAACAATCCGACCGAGCCAAACAACGAAATGAAGCAGAACTCCTGTTACAACAAGCCGGACCGTCCAAAGACACACCCTGTGGCATTCCTGAGATGCAAAAATTGCAAGATGCCCTAGCTCCACGCTACACCTTGAAAGTGCACCCTCAAGAAATGCGTGGAACTCTGTTGTTTCGAGGCCAAGATTTTAAGGATGGAAAATACATTCATGTCTATCATCACGATGATCATTTCGATACCATTACCAGTATCACTGGATTCCTGGGATACGGTTATTATTGTGAGAAATGTGACTATGGTTATAACAATCGAGAGCAACACAAGCATTGTGGAATGAAATGCCCAGGATGTTTGGCCTCTCCACCCTGTCTGAGCGAAGGACCAGTGCCTTGTTCGACTTGTTTGCGCACGTTTGTCAGTCCTACCTGTTACCAACAACATTTGAAAACACAAGGTTCACAGAAGAAATGTGCTTGTCAACTCCTGAGATTGTGCCCTACCTGTGGACAAGGCATACTTACCAATAATGCCAAGGCACACGTATGTCGAGGAAAGAAAAAATGTAACATTTGTCACCACATCGTGGACTTGGAACACCAATGCTACGTGCAAAAATACCAACCCCCACCAGAGAAAGAGGACGGTCACAAGAAGAAAGGCAATTTCATCTTTTTCGATTTCGAATGCATGCAAGAGACCGGCATTCACATTCCTAATTTCTGCGTGGCTCATCGAGCGTGCGAGAAGTGCATTCAAGAACCTATCTTCAGTCATTGCCCTCACTGCAGCAAGATTCCTGGAGGACGTGAAAAAATCTTTCGGGGACCAAACACGTTAGCCGATTTTACCCAATGGGTCTTAGACCCCATCGACAAGACGTGGAGCCAAGAGGACATCGAACGTTACGGAGATTGTCATCGTCATGCCACGGTGATGGCTCACAATTTCTCCGGATACGATGGACAGTTTCTTCTCAGATACTATACGGAACAAGGCAGCGAACGTCCTAAAGTGACTTTGAACGGAGCCAAAATCATTTTCATGCAAGTGGGACAAGTACAGTTTAAAGATTCGATGAGTTACTTGGCCATGCCTTTGAGCCGAATGCCTAAAACGTTTGGAATGACAGAAATGGCTAAAGGGTACTTTCCACACTTTTTCAATACGGAAGCCAATCAACACGCCGTTCTACCCCATTTACCTGAGGCTCACTATTACGACCCCGACAACATGCGTACCGAACAACGAGAAGATTTCTACGCTTGATACCAGGCTCACGCCTCGGACCCCTTCGACTTTCAGGAAGAAATGTTAAAGTATTGTCGTTCCGACGTGGACATTTTACGACGTTGCTGTGGAAAATTTCGAGAACTGTTCATGGAACACGGAGGGGTCGATCCTTTGAAAGAAGCTTGCACCATTGCCAAAGCGTGTTCCTTAGTGTACCGCCAACGATTCATGCCTGAAAACACCGTGGCTGTCATCATCCTCAAACGACCCACTTTGTCAAACGTCAATACTCGGTCAAAGCCCTACGCTGGTTACATTACTTGTGCGACAAGGAAGACAAATGGATTCAGCATGCCCGCAACGGAGGAGGCGAAAAGACCATCGGAACGTATTCGGTCGATGGCTGGAACTTAGAAAACCCCAAGATCGTGTACGAGTTTAACGGTTGCTTATTTCACGGATGTCCCGTCTGCTACCCTGACCGTGACACTAAAAATCAGTTTTTACAACGGACCATGGAAAACTTGTACCAGGACACTTGTCAGCGACGCCTAAAGTTAGAACAGGAAGGATACCAAGTGGTGGAAATGTGGGAACACGAGTACGATCACCGTATGAAAACCGATCCCGAGTTTAAACGCCTCGTGGAAAGTTACCAGTTCATGGACCCGCTGAACCCGAGGGATAGTTTGTACGGAGGAAGGACCAATGCCACCTGTTTGCTGTACCAAGCCGACGAAGAGAAAGGAGAAGAAATCAAATACTTGGACGTGTGTTCGCTGTATCCCTACGTGTGCAAATATTGTCGCTTTCCTGTAGGGCACCCGCAATTGCTGACGGAACACATCGACCTGAACAACATTCGACAATACGAAGGCTTGATCAAGTATAAAGTTTTGCCTCCCACGAACCTATACCATCCCGTCTTACCTCACCATTGTCAAGGCAAACTGATGTTTCCCTTGTGCCGTACTTGTGCCGAAACGTGCAACCAGGACCAACCTTGCTATCACAGCCAGGAAGAACGTGCCTTGACGGGAACCTGGGTCAGCGTGGAATTGTTCAAAGCTCTGGACATGGGATACCAACTGTTAAAAGTGTACGAAATTTGCCACTTTCCCAAGACACAACAGTACCACAAGGGTGACCCTACTCAGAAAGGCATTTTCGCTGACTACGTGGATGCCTTTTTGAAACTGAAGCAAGAAGCCAGCGGCTATCCTTCCTGGTGTCACACTCCCGAAGACCAAATACAATTCAAAGAGAAATACTACGAACAAGAAGGCATCTCTTTAGACCACATCGAAAAAAACGAAGGCAGGCGATCGTTTGCCAAAGTGATGTTAAATTGCTTGTGGGGTAAAATGGCACAACGACCGTGTTTACCCAAGACGGAATATTTGACAGAACCTTCCCGCTACTTCCAGATGATTCACGACAAAACCAAATACATGAAACACGTGGACGTCGTTCGAGAGGATTTGATCTTGGTCAATTACGAAGAAGATCTGGACTTTGTACAAGACGACCCTTTTGGAAATGTCATCATTGCGGCTTACGTGACAGCTCATGCTCGCTTAAAATTGTACGAAGCTTTAGAACTGTTAGAAGAACGCGTCCTGTACTTTGACACGGACAGTTGCATTTACATCCATCACCCGATTCAACAGCACCCTGACATCGAAGGAGACCGTTTAGGAGCCTGGACAGACGAGCATCCCGACGACAAGATTCTAAGTTTCGTCAGTGGTGGTCCCAAAAATTACGGCTACGAATACCGGGACAAACAAGGAGAAGTGCACACGACGTGCAAAGTGAAAGGATTGACTCTGAATCATCGTACCAGTCGAGTGGTCAACTTTGGGGCATTGAAAGAAGCCTTGCAATCGGGAGAGGATGGAAACTTTAAAGTGACCACTTATCAACCGGACAAGATTGTACGTTTACCCACTCACCACATCGTCAGTCGGCCCCTGGAAAACATCTATCAAATCGTGTACCAGAAGCGAGTGAGACTTCCAAATCAGTTTACGTTGCCGTACGGTCACATCGATATTGGTCAGCATATAAAAAGGGACAACGTCCAAGACCAATAGTTCATTGTTCATTGAAGTAACTTACCATGTCGTTGACGAAGAAGAAACCAGATTGGTTAGGAGTCAAATGTTGGACATCACCGAGACCAGGGTTTTGAGGCTTGGACACAAGAGGTAGCCCAGTATGCACGAGAGTTATTCAAGGAAAAAAGTTACTTTTCAACCTGTGTTAGTGACGGTGCCAGAAGAACCCGTCACCCAGGACAGGACTGTCGTGGACAGGCCTGAAAGACCCTTTCGGGAGGACACTTGTGTGACCTTACCCCCTACTATAGAACTGGTTAGAACTTTACCCAAAACATGTGGTTGTTGTACAGACACTTGTTTTTTATTCTACGTTCATGTGCCTTTTATTCCTGTACTTAAGCCTTTGGCTTTTATGTATTTTTGTCTTTCGTATTCATGTTTGAAAAAAACATTTAATAAACGTGTTCTGAAAAAGTATATAAACTCTTGTCTTGTTTGTTTTTTCGTGTCACAAGTGACATTCCTCACACCATGGCTACCTCTACTGTCTCTGCTCCCTCTTCCTCTACTGTCAAAGTCATCGACGAACACTTAGATCGTGCCAGTTGGGAGGCTTTGTATCTTCGCCATCCCTTTAACATGCTCATTGCTGGACCTAGCGGTTCTGGCAAAACCGAATTCGTCAAACGTTTGATCGAACATAAACATCATTTGATCGATCGGCCCCCTCAACGGATCGTGTGGTGTTACAAAGAGTGGCAATCGGCGTACAGCCTCTTGCGAGAAAGTCAAGGCGATTCCATCGTGTTTGTGGAAGGCATTCCTAAAGAAGACGACGGCATCGTCTCTGACTCCCGTCAAACCCATTTGGTCATTTTCGACGACATGTTAGGAGAAGACGAAGAAGAAATTAAACTGTGGTTCACGCGCAAAGGGAATCACCGTAATGCCAGTGTCGTTTACATCACCCAAAATTTGTTTCAACAAAGTAAAGCCCATCGCACCATCAGTCTCAATGCGCATTACGTGGTCTTGTTTAAAAGCCCTCGAGATAAATCGCAAGTGCAAGTCTTAGCCAAACAGTTAGGAACGCCTTGGCTGACTCAGGCGTACGACGATGCCACTCAAACGCCACACGCCTATTTACTCGTCGATTTGAAACCTACGACTCCCGAAGATTTGCGATTTCGTACCCACTTGTTTCACCACTGGTGCCAAGACGGAGGGCCTGTCCTGTACACGTCTCCGTCCTCGACTTCATTTCACTCCCCATAAAAAAATCTATAAAAACCTCAGACCCTTTTTCGTCTGTCTCACACAGTGCGAACATGACGTCCCTTCAGTCGCATCTTCCCGTCAAAATGATTCGTGCCTTGTATGGCATCAGTCGAGAAAAAAATCCACAAACACGAGCTCGTGTCTTAGAAGCTAGTCTCAAAGAAGTCTTACGATGGTTCACGGTGACGGCACGTCAATTGCTCCAAGGAATCATTCAGATTCCTCATCAAACCAAACGCTTTTTTGATCGAAACAAAGTCGCTTTGGTCCAACTGGCCGATCCCCGCATCGACACTCAAACCAAAAAACAAATCATTTTGAAACCTGGAGGGAGCGGTACTCTAGGTGGGGTCATCATTCACTCACTCTTAAGATGGGATCCTAATGCCCCAAAAGTAATACCCAAGACAAAAGTCCAACGAAGCCCCAAGAAGAAAAAGACCAGGTCCCCAAGGAGAACTTCTCCAGTGGCAGGACCCTCCTCTGACCAGACACCACCACCACCCCGGAAAAAGAAAAGAAGCCCCCAGAAAAAGAAAAGTCCACAGAAAACTAGTCGCAAGAGAGGCACTTCGGCCAGGACGCAACCTTACACTCGCAAACCACGACCTGCCACGGCGGTGACTGCGTCTCCGGCAGCTTCACGTTTATCCACTTCTCCGTTAATGACACCCAGAACTAAAGAGTACTTGGAGACGTTGATCACACCAAGAACTTCTCCGTTGATGACCCCCAAAAGAACTTCCCCAGTGGCAGGACCCTCCAATTTAGTGGCAGTGGCTGCTGCTCACAAAGTACCTTCTCCCAAAATCAAAGTTCAAGAAAGATCGGGCATGTTACAAAGTTTACTGGATTTGTCCAAGCAAGAACTGGCTCGATTTAGTCCGTTGCGTACCCATGCACGACGTGTCATGCCTGTCCTCAAACTAAAACGACGTAAAGACAATCAGTGGCGACGCGTTCCAGTGTAAAAAAGGCCTGTGACCAAGTCGGGTATCAGTGTTTTTTTGGTGCTCCTGAAGACTCAAAGATGTCACCCTCCAGAAAACCCCAAGGAAAGAAAAGGAAAGGACTGCCACCACGTTTAGCCAAACATGGGGACATGTTATCTGTCCTGTCCAAAGCTTCTCCACCCCTACGAAAAAAACTCATTCAAACAGCCTCCAAAGAGGTCATCGATACCGTGTGCGAATGTTGTTTGAACGTTTTGAAAGGCACGATCCCTTTGTCCAAACACCAGAAACAATGCTTAGGCAAACATCGTCACGTTCTTCGCCAAATGGTTCAAAAGAAAATTCCCATTCGTCAAAAAAAGATGTTAGTGCAACGTAGAGGTATTTTACCTCTCTTGCTAGGCCCCATACTGAAAGGAGTCTTGGGAACCATGTTGGGAGGACTGGTGGGAGCAAGATAAAAAGGCCTCGAAAGTTCCAAGATCTCAGAATCGACCCCTGACAACCCCATGGAAGGACGAAAACTAGCTTTAGTGCCTTACAAACGATGGATGGAATACCATCGGTGGCAAGAACAACACACCCCGCATTTACCTCCCAATCCCTATTTGAGCGAGATGTCCCAGTTACAACACGAATTGCAGTCCTTGATGGATCGCCAAGATTTGTCCGAAACAGAAAAATCGCAAAAGTACGGTCAACTCTTGCAACGACTGCAACTCTTTCACCAGAAAGCTTTAGACGAAACAGCTCTACCCACTCTGAAAGATTTTAAGACCTTGATGAAAAGTCCAGCACCATCACCAGTACCAGTACCAGTACCAGTACCACCAGTACCCGTGACCAAGACAGAAAAAGGAGAAGAAGAGGAAGGGTTTCAAACTCCACCAGAAAAAGTACGCAAGTTAACAACACCACCTACCTCCAGAATTGGATGGATTAAAAAGATGATGGCCACCCCTTCTTCCTCACAAGAGAAAAAGAAAGTGAAGACAGAAGTGAAGACAGAAGTGAAGACAGAAGTGAAACAAGAACCGATATCCCCCGCTCAGACATCCTTCTCCTCTTCGACACCTATTGCTGGCCGCACACGCAAAGCATTGCAATCCAAGAAAATACCCCAAGAGAAAAAGAGTAGCATCCTCCAAGAGTGGGTGTCTTATTAACACAAAAAATAAAAATGGAAAAAGTCGTAGCCAGCATTTACTACGATCCCTCCCATCCTGCAGGTTACGCAGGAGTTCAAAAATTGTATCGTGCTGCCAAAACTCGACTGAAAAGTCTCCGTTTACCTCAGGTGCAACGATGGTTACAAGAACAAGCTACCTACACTTTACACAAACCCATTCGACGCAAGTTTGCCAGAAGTCGCACCCGAGTGGAAGGCATCGATCATCAATGGCAAGCCGATTTAGCCGATGTCTCTCATTTGGCCAGCTACAATCGTGGCTACAAATATTTGTTTTGTGTCATCGACGTCTTTTCCAGATTTGCTTGGGTCGTACCCTTGACTTCCAAATCGAGCAGCGAGTTAGTGCGAGCCCTGCAACGGGTGTTGAAACAAAGCGGTCGTCACCCTCTTCGATGGCAAACAATAAACAAATCCATAATCTACTATCCACACAATCGTACGTGAGCGCTTACAAAACCCTAACTATACTCTCCACATACGCTAAGAAACAATAAACAAAATCCATAATCTACTATCCACACAATCGTACGTGAGCGCTTACAGAACCCTAACTATACTCTTCACCTACGCTAAGAAACAATAAAGAAACCCATAATCTACTATCCACACAATCGTACGTGAGCGCTTACAGAACCCTAACTATACTCTTCACCTACGCTAAGAAACAATAAAGAAACCCATAATCTACTATTCCCACAAATATACCTTAGCTCTTACAAGCACCAACACACAAACACATACCCTCACACTATCTTAAAAAAGAGTTAGTGTTTATATTCACACTACTCTACCTACACATTGGCAAATTGATGGTTATTTCTTTTCTAGAGTATTGGGTAGCCCTGAAAAGGGCTGTTTTTTTGTTTGGAACTTCATGGACACCTGGTTAATGGTGGCACCTTCCAGGCCTGGCGCCGCATACACATCTTGTCCCCCAGTTACTTTTTACTTTTTTGGGGGAGAGAGCAGAGGCAGGATATGTCGCTTCAGAATCCCAATTTTCGCTCTCTGGGATTCTGAAATTTCTTCTTCTTCTCTCCTTTTCCTCCTCCTCCTCTTCTTTGTATCTTCTCTCCTCCTCTTTGTAACTTCTTTCCTCTTCTTCTTTATATCTTCTCTCCTCCTCTTCTTTGTTTCTTCTTTCCTCCTCCTCTCTTATCCTTCCCTCCTCCACAATGGCTTCCGCGGCCAGTTCATTTAATATGCGCCTGGCATATTCCAGATGCACATGAAGTTCCAACAGTTTCTC
This sequence comes from Sinohyriopsis cumingii, assembly GCA_028554795.2. Lineage (NCBI taxonomy): Eukaryota > Metazoa > Mollusca > Bivalvia > Unionida > Unionidae > Sinohyriopsis > Sinohyriopsis cumingii. Next base: position 3,006,562 of record CM068828.1, read on the forward strand.
CAGTCTCGTGTTCATTTTTGGTGTTGATCAATCAACAAGGGTAGCTGGACTGCCGAACGAGTTTCAATTTATAGTGAAAGCGCGGACGTGATGGAAAACATCCCCCTAAAAACATAAAATTGATCTTACCTAGTTAGTTAGTTAGTTGGATTATAGTGGTTTTCGTTCTTTTGAACACGTACCACTTTTTTATTCACGCACTGCGTGATTTTTAATTACTCCTTGGGGAAGGAAAAGGAGCCTCATCCCCCAGGCTTTTATGTACTCAAAGAGTACTTTTTAATTTAGCCACTCAGGTGTAGGACTAACTAGTCCTTAACAACCTGACTGAAAGGCTAATAGACATGAGTGGGAATAGTCACACCACTCACTCGTGTTTCTTAGCTGGATTGAAATGCCCCAGGTGTCAAAGCAAGCAGTATGTGACTCCCGCCACGATTGGTCGGCAGCGATGACGTCACATTAGGACACCCGGTCTTGTGGCATTGACGAAGTGGCCCGCTTTTTTGATATCATCAATTGCCTTTCCCAGTCCGATATTCCGGTAGACAGAGCCTTCCTTTTTTCCACTCTGTTTAGGTGGTGCAGGTTCATCAGCTTCATCGCCGCTGGATGATGATACTTCCAGGGCCGCTGCCAGCGTGGAAGTTTCAAATTCTTCAGTGTCGTCTGCCAACATTGCCTGGATTTGGCTGAGTGTGTTAGTAGAAATAGCTGTGGAAGATTGATTTAAAAGTTCAGCCAGATGTTGTTTAAGAGACAAGGAGACGGTTAGGAGTATTTTTTTTTTTTTTTTTTCTTTTTCTTTTTTTTTTATTCATGAATTCCTTATTTATTTTCATTCCCTATCTTATTGGTTTGGAATGAAAACTTGTTTTATGGTTGTTTGTATGTTATTATGGAGTCCTGTTTTAATTATTTCCTATTTTCCTATTTTAATTTTTTGTGGCCTTAATTGGTTTTTATTATTCGGGGTATGAACGGCTGTGTCAGTTTGTGAACCTACGAGACCTAGCAGGCCGTCATAATTCCCAAACAGTGATCTTGTAATATTCGTCCTTAACTGGTTTTTATTATCTTACCTAGATCATAACCAAAAAAAAACAACAACGCGCGGACCTAAAAGAAACACTCACTCACTTTTTTATGCTACCCATCACTATTTTAAAATTTTTAATAAATCGCTTCAATAGACTATCCACATACGCAAAGCAATCCAATCTAACCCCAAATTTACACCTCAAACACCAAAAAAAAGACATCATTTTAATCTACTATCCATACCAACTTACTTAACCACTTACAAACACAAACACACAAACACATACCCTCACATTTTTTTTAAAAAAGAGTTAGTGTTTATTTTCACACTACTTTACCTACACACATTGGCAAATCGATTGTTATTTCTTTTCTAGAGTATTGGGTAGCCCTGAAAAGGGCTGGTTTTTTTTGTTTTGCTATGGCATTCTTTTTAGTTTCTAAGAATGCGATGTCCTCTGAGGATAGACTTTCTGGCGATAGGTCTGCTTCTTCGGAAAGAGAAGAAGAACTCTTTGGTGTCGATACGACAATCGACAAAGCCTCTGTCAGCTTCAGGTTGCTGCTGCTGCTCTTGTTGTTGTTGTTGCTGCTGTCTCTGAAGTCTGTACTTCTCTGTCCATTCTTCTTTTTCCCTGTTCATTTCTTCTCTGAAGAGCTCTTCTATCAGGTCTTCAGTGATTTTTAACATTCTCACATTCTCTATTTCTTCTGTCTTCGGTATCAGACTGTGTCTGACCCTATGCAAATTCTCGTAGGCTTCGTTGAGTTTAGCTAGTTTGGAGCACATCTTCTTAGGAGGATGAGTCGACAATGGATGGTTAGACTGGAAACAACACGGTTCTTAAAGTCAAAGCGCGGACGTGAAGGAAAACATCCCCCACACGGTTTTTGAGTCGCAACGTTTAGTGAGTGTCATGAGAGGGATAGTAAGAAATGAAAGAGCATCAATCCAACATTCTTATAGCTAAACAAAAGACAAAGGCATTTTTTTCAAAACACAACAATTTTTATTCAAAAATCATTTAACACTAAACAACAACTCTAACATTTTTTAACAATAATCCAACAATATAACATCAAACAATTTTTTCAAAACACAACTTTTTTTATTCAAAAATCACTTAACACTAAACAACAACTCTAACATTTTTTAACAACAATGCAACACTAAAAGTTTCTCCACTAGGTAAAGAGGGATAACAGTCTTCCATGGTTTCTAGTAATCTAGGATGACTTCTCTCAAACTGTTGATTTCTATGGTATTATCGAATTCTGCATGCAGGATGACGTTCACCGTTTCATCAGGGTCTCGGTCTTTAAACTGAATTTCCACACGAATCTGGCCAGATTTTATAGGGTGGAAATGTCCCTCGTCGCTGCCTTGGTCTGGAGTGAAATCGAAAGCCCACAAAGCGTAGCCTCCTGCATAATCCTCGTACGTAATACCGTGACTGGTATTGGTTCCTAACTGTCCGGTGGCGTCGTACAGGGACAAGTACGATCTCAAGTAATTCTTCTTGGTAAAGTCAGGTTCGAAAGGTCGGGTACACAAGGTCTTGCCATCGCGACTGACTTCGATTTTGGACACGCCAAAGTGTTGAAAGTAGAAAGGATTTTTTTCGGCAGCTCCGTTGAAGGCTGTATTCTCGACGATACCAACGATCAAACGTTTGGGTAACTGTCCTTGGAACAGATGATCTTCGATCATGGATCGCTGTCCCTTGGGAATGGTGAAGGTTTTCACTTCCACGCGTCGTATGGGATACTTGGCGGTCGTTCTGCTCAACGTCTGACTGATGTCGTTTCCCACTTTAGGTAACACTTCCACACGGCGTACGTAGAGTCTGGCTTCTAGGATTTTGGTTTTGTAACCGTCACTATCAGCCATCAAATGGAAAGCGGCACTGCTACGATTCAGTCTCAGGCGGACATCCACCCCGTTCAGCAAATACTTTTCTTGCAACCACATGTCCAAATGCAAACGATCCATCAGTTCTAAACTTGTGTCGGCTCCCGTGATTCTCTTTCTTCGTTCTACAAATCCATCATTGTTGTCTTTCTTTTCATCAGTTTCCAATATTTCAAACTTGGTAGGTTCGTCAGCTTGCCATACCACACAGGCATTGAGATGAGTGTTCTTGGCATCTATTCCGTACGTCAAGAGATTTTCCAGGTAGGCACGATAAGGGTAAGTATCCATGCTGCTACTGACCAGTTTGTTATTCAAGTACAAGTCCACTCCACTGAACAAGGAATGCATGAAATTGTTGACGGGAGCTACTGCTTCATCGTCTATAGCACCTCCAGTCTTATCTAGAATTTTGACTTTCAGGTACAAGTAACTGCTATTCAGATCGATGTAATCTTCGGGCTGTCCTTTGATTTCAAACTCGATGGGAGCGGAATCGGTCAGTGAGGAGACGGGGTGAAATTCCACCCACTGGGATTCTTGCATCGTCATCATCGTGGGGGGCATGGCAAACAGATCCAGTTCCGTCTTGGAACAAGCGCAAGATTCTCGGTGCATCATTTTTTTGTCTCTTTTTTCTCAATAATCGAAAACGTCTAAGTCTCGAACGGTTCTTCTTTTCTTGGCCTTTCTCGCTTGAAGTCTGGTGAAAGGGTGTTTTCTTCGTCGTCTCTTTCTGCCCTGTCCTTGCTGAATGCCTGACTCGGTAACGTGCAGGGCATTTATAGGTGTTTCTCGTTGGCCTAAAATGTCTTTGCCCGTTTGCAGCAAGACATTTTTGCCTGCCCTCATGAAGGCTTCTTTAGGGTTTTGTTTGTCGATGATGACATTTTGGAGAAATTCTTTGCCTTGCGTCAGTGCCGCATCTTTCAAGGCGTGCAATCCGCGTGTCACCATCGGTTTCAACACCGGGCCACCGAACGAAAGGCCGATTTTAACATGTCTCCTAAACCGTGTCCTCGCTGTCGAGCAACCCCTCGGTACACTGGATACATGACTTACTTACGAGTCGTGAGAGAACCGTTTTCGAAAATGGAGTTTCACCGTGACTTTTCCTTTGGTGAATGGAATATTTTGTCCCAGATCTCCTTTTATAGCAATGTTGACCGTGTCCAAATACGACTTACTGACAGGCAAATAGTGAGGATGTACAAATTCGCGGTGGACGTGGTAAGTGTTTCCACCTTCCTCGTCAGCGTCCGTGGCAGAATCCACTTTGAAAGGAATGACACGCAGTAACGGTACGGAGGTGTGTCCCACCACGTTGTACTCCACCACATCGGAATACACAAACATCAAATTCAGTCCTTGGTTCAGTTCTACCGGGGTACGAAATAACTTGCTAAAAGACTCGCTGTCGTAAACGATGGGTAATTCGTTTTTCTTGAGCATGGTCTTTCTCATGTCCATGTCTCCGCCCAACATGTCAAACAATTCAGGACAAAATAAAATGGACAGGATTTTACTTCGTTCAAATTTCATCAAGAAGCGACGAGCTGCTTTGTGGTATTCCATGGTGACACGTTTGTTGACATGCTCCAAAGCTTTCAGAAACACGACATTAAACCTGGAGGTTATGGTGCTCACCAAATGTTGACCACTAAAATAATAGCCTGGGGGAATGAACAAGTGATAGGTGGTGTACTTTTGTGTACGGGTTTTCTTGTCATATTTGACATTGCTATCCATCCACTGTTGCATTTGCTCGTCATGAACTTCCACATCAAAAAAATTTTGATTGGGAAGGACATTGAGGACTTGTGTCGGGTGAATCATTTCTACTAAAGTCACTTCCCAATGGGCTTCGTGATCTAACTGGATGGCTTGAGGTAATTTGGCCGTGTAACAGCACAACGTGTTCTTGGGAAACACCTCCATGGAACTGTCACTGGGTAAAGTTAAGTAAAATTGGTTTTGGTGACTCATAATTCCAGAGTTCTGTGGCTGTCCGAGGGGTTACTGGACGTCAGAGGCGTGTCTCCGCCCAAAATGGGGTTCTGGTTGTGATTGAAGTGGTGACTGGCACTGGCACTGGACACAAGGTTCCCGGGGTTCCCGGTCGAGGTGAATTTCAGGGAGGAATTAGGAAGCAGGTAAATGAGAGACATCGGCTAAATCGGCTTGCCATTGATGATTGATGCCTTCCACTCGGGTGCGACTTCTGGCAAACTTGCGTCGAATGGGTTTGTGTAAAGTGTAGGTAGCTTGTTCTTGTAACCATCGTTGCACTTGAGGTAAACGGAGACTTTTCAGTCGCGTTTTGGCAGCACGATACAATTTTTGAACTCCTGCGTAACCTGCAGGATGGGAGGGATCGTAGTAAATGCTGGCTAAGACTTTTTCCATTTTTTGTGTTGGTTGGTGTGTTAATAAGACACCCACTCTTGGAGGATGCTACTCTTTTTCTCTTGGGGTATTTTCTTGGATTGCAATTCTTTGCGTGTGCGGCCAGCAATAGGTGTCGAAGAGGAGAAGGATGTCTGAGCGGGGGATATCGGTTCTTGTTTCACTTCTGTCTTCACTTCTGTCTTCACTTTCTTTTTCTCTTGTGAGGAAGAAGGGGTGGCCATCATCTTTTTAATCCATCCAATTCTGGAGGTAGGTGGTGTTGTTAACTTGCGTACTTTTTCTGGTGGAGTTTGAAATCCTTCCTCTTCTTCTCCTTTTTCTGTCTTGGTCACGGGTACTGGTGGTACTGGTACTGGTACTGGTACTGGTGATGGTGCTGGACTTTTCATCAAGGTCTTAAAATCTTTCAGAGTGGGTAGAGCTGTTTCGTCTAAAGCTTTCTGGTGAAAGAGTTGCAGTCGTTGCAAGAGTTGACCGTACTTTTGCGATTTTTCTGTTTCGGACAAATCTTGGCGATCCATCAAGGACTGCAATTCGTGTTGTAACTGGGACATCTCGCTCAAATGGGGATTGGGAGGTAAATGCGGGGTGTGTTGTTCTTGCCACCGATGGTATTCCATCCATCGTTTGTAAGGCACTAAAGCTAGTTTTCGTCCTTCCATGGGGTTGTAAGGGGTCGATTCTGAGATCTTGGAACTTCCGAGGCCTTTTTATCTTGCTCCCACCAGTCCTCCCAACATGGTTCCCAAGACTCCTTTCAGTATGGGGCCTAACAAGAGAGGTAAAATACCTCCACGTTGCACTAACATCTTCTTTTTTTGACGAATGGGAATTTTCTTTTGAACCATTTGGCGAAGAACGTGACGATGTTTGCCTAAGCATTGTTTCTGGTGTTTGGACAAAGGGATCGTGCCTTTCAAAACGTTCAAACAACATTCGCACACGGTATCGATGACCTCTTTGGAGGCTGTTTGAATGAGTTTTTTTCGTAGGGGTGGAGAAGCTTTGGACAGGACAGATAACATGTCCCCATGTTTGGCTAAACGTGGTGGCAGTCCTTTCCTTTTCTTTCCTTGGGGTTTTCTGGAGGGTGACATCTTTGAGTCTTCAGGAGCACCAAAAGAACACTGATACCCGACTTGGTCACAGGCCTTTTTTATACTGGAACGCGTCGCCACTGATTGTCTTTACGTCGTTTTAGTTTGAGGACAGGCATGACACGTCGTGCAGGGGTACGTAACGGACTAAATCGAGCCAGTTCTTGCTTGGACAAATCCAGTAAACTTTGTAACATGCCCAATCTTTCTTGAACTTTGATCTTGGGAGAAGGTACTTTGTGAGCAGCAGCAACTGTCACTAAATTGGAAGGTCCTGCCACTGGGGAAGTTCTTTTGGGGGTCATCAACGGAGAAGTTCTTGGTGTGATCAACGTCTCCAAGTACTCTTCAGTTCTGGGAGTCATTAACGGAGAAGTGGACAAACGTGAAGCTGCCGCAGACGCAGTCACCGCCGTGGCAGGTCGTGGTTTGCGAGTGTAAGGTTGCGTCCTGGCCGAAGTGCCTCTCTTGCGACTAGTTTTCTGTGGACTTTTCTTTTTCTGGGGGCTTCTTTTCTTTTTCCGGGGTGGTGGTGGTGTCTGGTCAGAGGAGGGTCCTGCCACTGGAGAAGTTCTCCTTGGGGACCTGGTCTTTTTCTTCTTGGGGCTTCGTTGGACTTTTGTCTTGGGGATAACTTTGGGGGCATTAGAATCCCATCTTAAGAGTGAGCGAATGATGACCCCACCTAGAGTACCGCTCCCTCCACGTTTCAAAATGATTTGTTTTTGGTTTGAGTGTCGATGCGGGGATCGGCCAGTTGGACCAAAGCGACTTTGTTTCGATCGAAAAAGCGTTGGGTTTGATGAGGAATCTGAATGATTCCTTGGAGTAATTAACGTGCCGTCACCGTGAACCATCGTAAGACTTCTTTGAAACTAGCTTCTAAGACACGAGCTCGTGTTTGTGGATCTTTTTCTCGACTGATGCCATACAAGGCACGAATCAATTTGACGGGAAGATGCGACTGAAGGGACGTCATGTTCGCTCTGAGAGTGAGACAGACGAAAAAGGGTCTGAGGTTTTTATAGATTTTTTTATGGGGAGTGAAATGAAGTCGAGGACGGAGACGTGTACAGGACAGGCCCTCCGTCTTGGCACCAGTGGTGAAACAAGTGGGTACGAAATCGCAAATCCTCGGGAGTCGTAGGTTTCAAATCGACGAGTAAATAGGCGTGTGGCGTTTGAGTGGCATCGTCGTACGCCTGAGTCAGCCAAGGCGTTCCTAACTGTTTGGCTAAGACTTGCACTTGCGATTTATCTCGAGGGCTTTTAAACAAGACCACGTAATGCGCATTGAGACTGATGGTGCGATGGGCTTTACTTTGTTGAAACAAATTTTGGGTGATGTAAACGACACTGGCATTACGGTGATGCCCTTTGCGCGTGAACCACAGTTTAATTTCTTCTTCGTCTTCTCCTAACATGTCGTCAAAAATGACCAAATGGGTTAGACGGGAGTCAGAGACGATGACATCGTCTTCTTTAGGAATGCCTTCCACAAACACGATGGAATCGCCTTGACTTTCTCGCAAGAGGCTGTACGCCGATTGCCACTCTTTGTAACACCACACGATTCGTTGAGGGGGTCGATCGATCAAATGATGTTTATGTTCGATCAAACGTTTGACGAATTCGGTTTTGCCTGAACCGCTAGGTCCAGCAATGAGCATGTTAAAGGGATGGCGAAGATACAAAGCCTCCCAACTGGCACGATCTAAGTGTTCGTCGATGTCTTTGACAGTAGAGGAAGAGGGAGCAGAGACAGCAGAGGTAGCCATGGTATGAGAAATGTCACTTGTGACACGAAAAACAAACAAGACAAGAGTTTATATACTTTTTCAGAACACGTTTATTGAATGTTTCAAACATGAATACGAAAGACAAAAATGCATAAAAGCCAAAGGCTTAAGTACAAGAATAAAAGGCACATGATAAATATGAACGTGGAATAAACACAAGTGTCTGTACAACATGTTTTGGGTAAAGTTCTAACCAGTTCTATAGTAGGGGTAAGGTCACACAAGTGTCCTCCCGAAAGGGTCTTTCAGGCCTGTCCACGACAGTCCTGTCCTGGGTGACGGGTTCTTCTGGCACTGTCACTAACACAGGTTGAAAAGTAACTTTTTTCCTTGAATAACTCTCGTGCATACTGGGCCACCTCTTGTGTCCAAGCCTCAAAACCCTGGTCTCGGTGATGTCCAACATTTGACTCCTAACCAATCTGGTTTCTTCTTCGTCAACGACATGGTAAGTTACTTCAATGAACAATGAACTATCGATCTTGCCTAGGGTTCCTTTTCATATACAGACCAATACCAACGTGACCGTACGGTAAGGTGAAGTGATTGGGAAGTTGCACTCGCTTCTGGTATACAATTTGATAGACTTTTTCCAAGGGTCGACTGACGATGTGGTTAGTGGGTAAACGTACAATCTTGTTCATTTGATAGGTGGTCACTTTAAAGTTTCCATCCTCTCCCGATTGCAAGGCTTCCTTCAATACCCCAAAGTTGACCACTCGACTGGTACGATGATTCAGAGTCAGTCCTTTCACTTTGCACGTCGTGTGCACTTCTCCTTGTTTGTCCCGGTATTCGTAGCCGTAATTTTTGGGACCACCATTGACGAAACTTAGAATCTTGTCGTCGGGATGCTCGTCTGTCCAGGCTCCTAAACGGTCTCCTTCGATGTCAGGGTGCTGTTGACTCGGGTGATGGATGTAAATGCAACTGTCCGTGTCAAAGTACAGGACGCGTTCCCCTAACAGTTCTAAAGCTTCGTACAATTTTAAGCGAGCATGAGCTGTCACGTAAGCCGCAATGATGACGTTTCCAAAAGGGTCGTCTTGTACAAAGTCCAGATCTTCTTCGTAATTGACCAAGATCAAATCCTCTCGAACGACGTCCACGTGTTTCATGTATTTGGTTTTGTCGTGAATCATCTGGAAGTAGCGGGAAGGTTCTGTCAAATATTCCGTCTTGGGTAAACACGGTCGTTGTGCCATTTTACCCCACAAGCAATTTAACATCACTTTGGCAAACGATCGCCTGCCTTCGTTTTTTTCGATGTGGTCTAAAGAGATGCCTTCTTGTGCGTAGTATTTCTCTTTGAATTGTATTTGGTCTTCGGGAGTGTGACACCAGGAAGGATAGCCGCTGGCTTCTTGCTTCAGTTTCAAAAAGGCATCCACGTAGTCAGCGAAAATGCCTTTCGGAGTAGGGTCACCCTTGTGGTACTGTTGTGTCTTGGGAAAGTGGCAAATTTCGTACACTTTTAACAGTTGGTATCCCATGTCCAGAGCTTTGAACAATTCCACGCTGACCCAGGTTCCCGTCAAGGCACGTTCTTCCTGGCTGTGATGGCAAGGTTGGTCTTGGTTGCACGTCTCGGCACAAGTACGGCACAAGGGAAACATCAGTTTGCCTTGACAATGGTGAGGTAAGACGGGATGGTATAGGTTCGTGGGAGGCAAAACTTTACACTTGATCAAGCCTTCGTATTGTCGAATGTTTTTCAGGTCGATGTGTTCCGTGAACAATTGCGGGTGCCCTACAGGAAAGCGACAATATTTGCACACGTAGGGATACAGCGAACACACGTCCAAGTATTTGATTTCTTCTCCTTTCTCTTCGTCGGCTTGGTACAGCAAACAGGTGGCATTGGTCCTTCCTCCGTACAAACTATCCCTCGGGTTCAGCGGGTCCATGAACTGGTAACTTTCCACGAGGCGTTTAAACTCGGGATCGGTTTTCAAACGGTGATCGTACTCGTTTTCCCACATTTCCACCACTTGGTATCCTTGCTGTTCTAACTTTAGGCGTCGCTGACAAGTGTCCTGGTACAAGTCTTCCATGGTTCGTTGCAAAAACTGATTTTTAGTGCCACGGTCAGGGTAACAGACGGGACATCCGTGAAATAAGCAACCGTTAAACTCGTACACGATCTTGGGGTTTTCTAAGTCCCAGCCATCGACCGAATACGTTCCGATGGTCTTTTCGCCTCCTCCGTTGCGGGCATGCTGAATCCATTTGTCTTCCTTGTCGCACAAGTAATGTAACCAACGTAGGGCTTTGACCGAGTATTGACGCTTGACATAGTGGGTCGTTTGAGGACTGATGACAGCCACGGTGTTTTCAGGCATGAATCGTTGGCGGTACACTAAGGAACACGCTTTGGCAATGGTGCAAGCTTCTTTCAAAGGATCGACCCCTCCGTGTTCCATGAACAGTTCTCGAAATTTTCCACAGCAACGCCGTAAAATGTCCACGTCGGAACGACAATACTTTAACATTTCTTCCTGAAAGTCGAAAGGGTCCGAGGCGTGAGCTTGGTACCAAGCGTAGAAAGCTTCTCGTTGTTCGGTACGCATGTTGTCGGGGTCGTAATAGTGAGCCTCAGGCAAATGGGGTAGAACAGCATGTTGATTGGCTTCCGTATTGAAAAAGTGTGGAAAGTACCCTTTAGCCATTTCTGTCATTCCAAACGTTTAAGGCATTCGGCTCAAAGGCATGGCCAAGTAACTCATCGAATCTTTAAACTGTACTTGTCCCACTTGCATGAAAATGATTTTGGCTTCGTTCAAAATCACTTTAGGACGTTCGGTGCCATGTTCCGTATAGTACCTCAAAAGAAACTGTCCATCGTATCCGGAGAAATTGTGAGCCATCACCGTGGCATGACGATGACAATCTCCGTAACGTTCGATGTCCTCTTGGCTCCACGTCTTGTCGATGGTGTCTAAGACCCATTGGGCAAAATCGGCTAACGTGTTTGTTCCCCGAAAGATTTTTTCACGCCCTCCAGGAATCTTGCTGCAGTGAGGGCAATGACTGAAGATAGGTTCTTGAATGCACTTCTCGCACGCTCGATGAGCCACGCAGAAATTAGGGATGTGAATGCCAGTCTCTTGCATGCATTCGAAATCGAAAAAGATGAAATTGCCTTTCTTCTTGTGACCGTCCTCTTTCTCTGGTGGGGGTTGGTATTTTTGCACGTAGCATTGGTGTTCCAAGTCCACGATGTGGTGACAAATGTGACATTTTTTCTTTCCTCGACATACGTGTGCCTTGGCATTGTTGGTAAGTATGCCTTGTCCACAGGTAGGGCACAATCTCAAGAGTTGACAAGCACATTTCTGCTGTGAACCTTGCGTCTTCAGATGTTGCTGGTAACAGGCAGGGCTGACAAACGTACGCAGACAAGTTGAACAAGGCACTGGTTCTTCGCTCAGACAGGGTGGAGAGGCCAAACATCCTGGGCATTTCAATCCACAATGCTTGTGTTGCTCTCGATTGTTATAACCATAATCACATTTCTCACAATAATAACCGTATCCCAGGAATCCAGTGATACTTGTAATGGTATCGAAATGGTCATCGTGATGATAGACATGAATGTATTTTCCGTCCTTAAAGTCTTGGCCTCGAAACAACAGAGACCCGCGCATTTCTTGAGGGTGCACTTTCAAGGTGTAGCGTGGAGCTAGGGCATCTTGCAATTTTTGCATTTCAGGAATGCCACAGGGTGTGTCTTTGGACAGGCCAGCTTGTTGCAACAGGAGTTCTGCTTCGTTTCGTTGTTTGGTTCGGTTCGATTTTCGAATGTTCTCCCAGGTTCTTTTCCATTCTACCGTGTCGTTCTTGTTGGCATAGGTTCGTCCCACCACGATGGCACGGGCTAAGCACATCTGGTCTTGAGGGTTGTTAATTCGGACGAGACTCTTTTTGGTGTTGCGAAGGTCGTCCACCAATAACATCTTTTTGCGTCCTGTCCCTTGAGGAAGAGAGACGTGAGCCATTTTCAGTGTGGCTTTACCATCGGTGATGTCAAACTGGTCATTAGATTGTTGTACGTGTTGAATCTTGTCCATGACTTTGGAAGGGGTTAGTTCTGCGGGTCTGCTAAACTCGATCCAAACAAGGGATTTCAAACCGTCGTGATCTATGGATAGTGTCAAGCGATCGTCTTCTTTGGGTTGACATTGTCGCTTGAGTGCGGTGAGCAAAGAATCCCACATCTCGGTGATAAACCCTTCTGCTTTCTCCAAGGGTACGTCGGCCTTGAAATCTTTAAACTTCACCGTGTAGGTGTAAGCCGTGGTTCTAAATTTTCTAGAGGAGCGCTTTTCCGTCTCTCGAATGGAATAGTACTTTTCAGGGTTGACTAAGGGTGGTGAACTTGGTTTAGAGGGTTCGGATTCTGGTTCACTCATGTCCTCTTCAAAATCACTGGCATGAATTTGTGCCAAGATTTCAGCCCTGGTACGAGGCGATAGATCACGTTTCTGCCTCTTACTTTCTTCTTCTTCTTTCTTCTCGAATGAATGGGATCGTTTCATCTTGAGTGCAAAACGTCAAATGACTCAAGTTTAAACACCACAGACTAATTTATAGTCTTGGCAAACCAGCGTATATAAAAAGGGTGTGTGTCTTGTCCTTTCACTATTCATTTCACTCTCAAGCCGAGCACAACGATGGAAGAGACTACCCAGATGGAACGTTTCGTCAGAGCTTTGCGAGGGGTCATTAGAAAATTCTCTTCAGACCAGCCGACGGACTACTCTCCTTCCTTTCGAGATAAAAGTCAAGATACTTGCTATATCTGTCAGAAGAAAGGGCATTGGTCTTCAGAGTGTCCAGACCGTCAAAAAAGAACAAAAACAGGGACTAAAAGAGACAAAAGTCAAGATACCTGTTATTATTGTAAAGAAAAAGGACATTGGTCTCCAGATTGCCCAAAAAAGAAACAAGAGGAGTCAGAAGAAAAGAAGGATTCTTCAGAAGAAGAGAGGGATTTTTCGGAAGAAGAGAGGGATTCTTCAGAGGAAGAAGAGGAAGAAAGAAGACAATTCTATTTAAAAGAAGCAAAGAAACAGGAGAAGAAAAGAAGAAGGGAAGAAAATGAGGTAAAAACGGTGAAGAAATTGAAAAAACAGAGAGACTAAACAAGGAGAAAGAAGAAGTCAATGAACTTTTAATTAAAGTGTTCTGTGGTGAATTGTGAATTGGATTGTAAAAAAATGGATAAAAGAATACATGAATGATATAAGGTAAGTGTCTTTGAGTTTTGATTTTAAAATAAGAAGCTACACTCACGCACTCATACACAGACACGTACTATAAGAGTAAAATGGGTGGGGTTTATTTTTTAGTTATTGGCAAATTGAAATTGTATTTCTTTTCGAGAAATGTGGGTGGCCCTGAAAAGGGCCTTTTTATTTTGGTGTAGGGGTGAGTTTAACCAATCAACTTTAACTGCCTTAAGCCTTTGCCACGGCCAAGGCCTACTTCTGATGATTGGGTTGAAATCACTAAGGGTGGTACGACAGGCTTAGTCACAGGGTTGGCGTGTTTAGCTCGGGAAGGTCGTATTCTCTTCGGTCGTGATAAAGAAGTCTGATACATTTGTTTCAGACTTCTTAACTCCGCTAAAATGTCCAACAGTACCGTAGCCGTTTGATTTTCACCCTCTTGTTTCTTTGCTGCTACTTCTTCTTGCTGTTGTTGCTGTTGTTTTTTTCTTACCTCTTCTTGTTGCTGTTGCTGTTGCTGTAGGAGAAAAGCTTGTTCCGCTTCCTTTTGTCGTTGCATAAATTTCTCCAATTCTTCTTTCTGTCTCTGTCTAAAATTCTCCACTTGCGGTAATGAAGAAGGTAACGAAGGTTCTGGAACAAATTCTTGTGAGGTAAGAAAATCCACAAAATCCCAGTGTACCTCTTCTGAAAGTATGTCCAGGTTCCCTTGGGCAGTCTCCCTTGCTGGTGCACCCCAAAGGATCGTTTTCTGAGTTTCCGTCATGTTGAATCACTGTCGCATAGATTGACTGCACAAAAGCGCTAACGAATCTATATAGACCACGTGACGTCACAGACTGCTCTCTTCGGATTGGATGCGAGCTGACTGAATTTTGTAACGCGTGTTCGGATTGGTGAATGAATTCAATCCGTTTCAATCCTTCCTGTACCTATAAATAAGCACAGTTCACTGCATTGATTCACCTATTCTCGTCGCTTCAAGATGTGGACCACAGTTGAGTCATCCACCCTTGTGTCTTCCATGATGTTTAGGACGGACATGCTCATGTATGTCAGGTCAAAGTGGACTGTTGTTGATAGGACAGATACTAGTCAATGGATGAGGAGAGTTTACATAGAAAGACAAGGATGTCTCAAGAGGGTACTTGTGTATGGACCGGTAGTTAGAAGGAGTTTAAGAAGAAGAAGATGTGACAGATGCCATCTATGTTAATATTAATATTAACATAAACCCAAAGGCCCTTTTCAGGGCCAGCCATATTTCTCTAAAAGAGATAGCCTTTCCATTGCCTACCCCTTTTCTAAATTTAAATTTAAATTTAAATTTAAAAAAAACTTTAAAAAAAAAAAAAAGAAAATCCCATATTCAATTCCCCTTGTCCCTAGACAAACCCAAACTCTATTCCCATGTTAATTTCCCTTGTCCCTAGACAGACCCAAACTCTATGTTAAATTCCCATTGTCCCTAAAGTGACCCACGATTTTTCTCCATGTTAAATTTCCATTGTCCCTAAAGTGTCCCTGGGGTCTTTTTAATGCTAAGTCCCATTGTCCCTAATGTATCCCACTTAACTACTAGCATTTAATTTCCAAAGAAGTCAAGGTACAAAATATAAAACAAATTCAGTAATGTGAATTAAAACCCAAATGGTCCTAAAAGTTAAACCACAAGTAAAACAAAACATATAGAGTATTCCAATTGAATTCCGGCGGCGTTTCAAATGCATTTGAAGTTTGCATGGGCTGATATGCCAACGGGCTTGATATATTATAGTGATATAGCCCAAACAGTCACAAACTGACAGTCATTTCAAAACATAAATGTAGTTCTAAATTCAAAAGTAGCTTTTAGCTCCAGTGAATCATTTAGATAAATAAGTTTACTTAAATAAACATTTAACATAACAGTAAGTTGTCCACTTTTGCATGTTAAGGTAGAAAAGAGCAAGTCGTATATAATAACGTTTAACATACAAACTTAAGACACAATAAGATCTAGGATGAAGGTCAAACGGTCATTTCCAGAAGCATCTAAATTATCATATATATATATAAGAATGCTGCAATCGGGGCACGTACATGCATAAAACCAATGATTTGGGGACATTTCCTTTTTAGATGGTTTAAACATAATTATCAAATGTTTATTTGGTGGCTGCCTTTTCAGTTATATAGTTGAAGAACAAAATTAAACCTCACTGATATTTGTTTTCATAATATTTCATATATATATAAATGTCCCCTGATAGTTGTTCCCCGATAGTCAAATCCTTTTTGTCCATGCTCATTACCGATCTTTAGGGTACAATGTATACATTATACATATACGATGTCGTTGGGAGCCTTACTATATACATATCCACCTATTTGGGGACATTCACAAATATACAGAGGGTATTTGCTTGAAAGGAGTTTATACCAGATATATTTCATAGAGTGGGTGAAAAACTCGGTATTTTCATGAGCAAATACTCCTTTTATTTTATGTTATGTCATATTGTCTAATAACTTGTATAACACACTGAAGTAGCAGATTTCTTACTGCATCCCGCGACATGTCAGTGGTTTACCGTTTCCTGCACTGCTGTGTGTATATTTACACATAAAAAATCATTATTTACAAAACAGCAGATAAAAACAAAATGAAGAAAACAAACATGTTTATCATTGGTTGCATTTAAACCCAAGTCATTTAGCTTTCCAGATGGCCATCTTTACATTTACATTACACATCGCAAAACATTATCGCAAAACATTGAAATTTCTTGTATATAATATCTGGGGCCCAGAGTGGCCGAGTGGTCTAAAGCGCTCTCCATTATGGATCACTGCCATCTCACCTATGTCTGCATGAGTTTTCGAATATCGGATTCGGCTAATGTGGGTATGTGAGAAAGCTTGCCAGTAGCTTCTCGTGGGTCGGTGGTTCTTTCCGGGTGCTTCCTCCACCATTAATACTGGCTGCCATGTATAGCCTATCGTGTGCTGAAAAATGGCATTAAACCCTACAACAACAACAACAACAATTCTGTAACTTACTGCCTAGCATAAAATAAATATATACATTTATTGATTATGTATATATACTGACAACTATCTTACTCCCCTTTACAAAGTCCCTTATTCATTTGTGGTCACCAAATATGCAATCCTTTCTAAAGACTCTATATAGTGTTATAAGCCTTTAGGTTATCCTTCATGTTACTGTAAAAGTTTTCTGTCCCATCACAGATACGCAATGAATCAGTATATTTATTTTTTCAAACCTGTTTTAGTAAAATTTATACATTAGCCATTTAGATAACTCTTACACTTTAAATGTATCACAAATTGGTTTGGATATTTTAATTTTCATGTTTTGAAACTAACACTAAGTCAGTGTTAATAATTGTTTCCCTGTGCAAATGGTAAATCCTTCTGGAATTTGAAAATAAATTTTTAATCTTTATAGTGAAAATAAGGAGCAAAGAAAGGGGAAGAAACAAAGAAAGTTAGAAAAGAGGCAGATTTAAAGTGAACAGTATAGAGTGAGTTACATCACTGACATTGTATGTAGATGTTCAGATAGAGAGGTCAACACACAAAAACACATTATTTTGCATCAAATTTTCCTGGCTTTTTTTATATATATAAAACTATACTCATACGAGTCTTATGTACATGTCATTACATACATTTCAACAAAGCAATAAAAAAGAGCACACATTCAAATTAAGATTGTTTAATCAGCATATTTCATCCACAACCATATATGTGAACCTCATGGCCAGGTGAGCTTAAAATGTAAATGTACAATATGAATTTCTGTTCAAGGTACACAACTTATAACTGTCAATGCACAACAAATGCAGAACCACACCAAAAGCTCAATTTTAAGAAAGCAATAGGATACTGTAAATATATTTAATTTTGTGGTTTAGTGAAAAATAAAATTTTCATGAATACCTAATTTTGTGAACTGGGTAAATTACATTTTCATGGATACTAAAGTTTGTGTTCTGGGTAAGGGGTCCCATAGTTTTCACAAAATAAAAAGCCTCTATCTGCACATAGTCAAAGTTAGACATACAAATTAAAACTAAATGGTGCGTGTGTGAGAAGAATGTGTATTTGTAATTAGTGAGTAGGACTGATTTTACATAGCAGAATCCAGTATATAAGCCAAAAAACATTTGCCAGTTTCGGTGATCCTAGCATGAACCATGCTAGAGGTAAGAGGCTCATGTGGGTCTCAGATCACTCACCTGGCTGACAAAAGAATTAGGGTACAATGTTAGCTTAGGATAACTTTTTGAATCATATTCTGTAACTAGAGGAAGGAGTGATACAACTAAAAAAAACAAGGTTTCAGTAGTTTTTTGTGAGGTATACAAGTGTTTAAATGATATTGTGAATCTTGTAGCCCAATGTCTAATAGGTATGTACTATTGTCACAGTTAATATCAAGCACAAGAGGGTCACTACCACTGCAACACACCTAAAAATTTTGGGGATTCTACAAATAAATGACAATTCAAAAAGTAAACAAGAGCTTCTCAAATTAACTGATGCTATACTGGTCAAAAATAATTTTCAGGACATCAATTGAAGAGCATTTTTTTCTTTTTAACCAATAAGTGTTGAAATCATTGCTGTTATTCTTGAGCAATAAGATTTTCAAACTAGTTGCTGTGACAGCCATATTGGGCTCAAGATTGTTACCATTTTCATTTTGGACCAACTAGATATCATCTGAAGTCTTTTGGAGAAAACCCCATGTCAACATGACCATCATTTCAGTAGGAGTAGCTATAACAAGATTGCCAAGATGTACGTCATACTTGATATAAGATTGGCACAATTTTCATTTAGGACCAATAAGATATCGTAAGAAGTCTTTAAGTGAAAACCCCATGTTGATATGGCCATCCATTCAGAAGGAGTGGGGATAAGATTTTTAAGATGGCCATGCTGGTGAACATATCAGATGTCAGATCAGCAGCATTTTCATTCAGGACCTACAAGACATCATCAGAAGTCTT
Organism: Sinohyriopsis cumingii; assembly: GCA_028554795.2. Taxonomy (NCBI): domain Eukaryota; kingdom Metazoa; phylum Mollusca; class Bivalvia; order Unionida; family Unionidae; genus Sinohyriopsis; species Sinohyriopsis cumingii. Next base: position 3,025,075 of record CM068828.1, read on the forward strand.
CTACTGAATCCTCCATGCTGATATTACTATCCATTTTGTAGAAGAAGCAATAAAAAGATTTTCAAGATGGAGTCAAGTTTCAAGTCAATCCTCCAAGTAGTTTATGAGTAACGATAATAAATTTGTGCTCACAGCTGGGCAATGGACAACAGGCCATCCCACAAGATCTTTTGTTTTATGACCAGTAGAGCTAAAAATCAAAGGCCTTCCAAAAATATATATATATATATGTACATAATAAGATCGGTATAGATCCTTCGAATCAAATAAGTGAATCAGAGACTACTTTTCGCCGTCAAATACATACATTACTGTCATTCAACCCCCACCCACCTCAGTCTTGATCTTTGTCCAAGTGCCCTCTATCAACTTTATTGGAATACACTAAATACAAACTCTGCTCAAAATTCTCATTTGCATATGTACATAGGATTAATATATCATAAATACAGTAAAAACTATTTAGTCAGACTAACATTTCCTAGTGAAGCTGGACAGCATAAGTAGCATATTGAACCTTCACCACACACAACAAAGTTTTGTTTCCCCTCTCCCATCATATAAAAGAAAAATATTATCCTCATCATTTCTGTAAAAGCAAAACTCGAGGAATTTTGTTATCATTCAACAGAAATATTTTAACGAGAATCTTAATACTCAAATGAAACCTATGGATCAGGCTTAAAGCACCTGGAACTCACCAGACTTTATCAAGAATCAATTAAGCTGACCAGTGCTTTCAAAATTCACAATATGGTAATTAGCTTGCCATTATAAGATTAAATACAATAAAAATGTTGTCTCTGGCATTTTTTTTGGTAATAATGTACTTTTTTGTTTTAATGCTCCAATTTTACAAAATGTGTGTAATGGAGTCTCCTGCAGGTGTAAATTCTGACTAATGCCCATACTGAATTGCAAGTCCACATGCCACATTTTTACTCAAGTGTGAAAAATAGCCAAGTCATACAATCGGCATTTTCCTACATAAGAAAATAGCCAAGTTCAGTGTTGTTTTCCATATGAAAAACAAAAGTTCCCCAGGGAATGATGTTCTACTGGCCAAAAATAATTTCCAGGATTTCAAGAGAAGAACATTTTATAATAATTTTAACTGCTGAGTATTGAAACCATCTCTAATATTCTTCAGCAATAACAAGATTTTCAAATTAGCTGTTATGGTGGACATACTGTTTGTCATATTTGCACCATTTTCATTTAGGACCAACAAGACATGATAAGAAGGTTTCTGGTGGAAACCTCAAGCTGACAAGACTTATTGTTCTTTTTGGAGTAATGATAACAAAATTTTCAAGATGGCTGCCATGATGGTCATATTGGATATCAGACTGGCACCATTTCTATTTAGGACCAGCTAGACATCATAAGAAGTCTTTTGGTGAAAGCACAATATCTATATGACTAGCCATCTAGAAGTAGCAAAAAGACTGTCAAGATGACCATTATGATGGCCATTTTGGAAGTCAGATCAGCCACCTTGACACGGTAAGAAGTTGTTTAGTGAAAACCCAATGCCAATATGACCATTCATTCATGAGTGGTGATAACAATATTTTTAAGATAGTAACTGCTGCAGCCATATAGGATATCTGACAGCAGCATTTTCATTTAGGACCAACTAGATATTATAAGAAGTCAATTAGTATAAAAACAAAACAGGCTAATATGACCATCCATTCAGGAAGATCAGAGATAAGATTTGAAGAAGGCTTCTGTAGTGGCCATATTGGATATGCAAGTGACACCATTTTAATTTAAGACCAACTAGAAGACTTCTAGAGAAAATCCAATATAACTTTTTGGTCAGAAGGAGTAGCGATAACAAGATTTTCAAGATGGGTGTGGTTGTGGTCATAATGGACTCTAGATCGGCACCATTTTCATTTAGGTCCAACTAAGCATCATAAGAAGTTTTATAGTGAAAACCTGTCCATCCATTCAGTAGGAGTAGTGATAAGATTTTTAAGATGTCCATAGTGGTAGCCATACTGGATGTCCAAATGGCACCACTTTCATTTAGGACCAGCTAGTATGAGGGTTGAAGGTGTGTGTAAAGGTTCATGGCAATCCTGAAGTAGTTTAGGTGTAGCGATAACAAGCTTGTGCTAATGGATGGACTGATGACATACCTCTCCATAGGCATATGGAGGAAATGTGGCAATCCATATTGTATATAGAGATCTGCACTATTGCAAGTACAAAAATACAAGATATGACCTTCACTGGAACCCAAGGTCAATTATGCCTGCTTTCAAACTCCTTCACAAAAGCACAGACATAATTATTTTCATATCTGCACCATATTTACACTATATGTACCAAACATTCACAGTGATGCATCAAAAACTGCAGGACTAGTCACATGCAAAAGAATCTGTCATTGTATGACAAAATAGGGCAATAATTCAATGACAAAAATTGCAGGAGGTCAGTAATTTGGTGAAATGTGCATCTTCAAATTATCTTTCCTGGAGATGAACTGAAAACTTGGACAGTAGTTGCATTCAAAAGATTCAATCATGCACTACCTCAAGCTGCAAGTGAAAGACAATAATTCAAGCAACTATTGCAGAAGTAAAGTAATTTGTTGACATGTGCATCTTCAGATGATGACCATAATATGTATCAAGTTTTACAGTGATCCATCAGAAACAGACTATTTGCATTTACAAGATTATGACATACACTGTATTTAATTAATAAAAATGGCAATAATTGAAGAGCGAAGTTATTTGTTGATATGCACATGTTAAGTTGATGACAAAAACATTTACTAAGCTTCATGGCAATCCACTGAAAAATGTATGATAATTGTGTTTAGAATACTTTGTCATACATGGAATTCAATTGCAAGAAACTTATAAAAATGCGGAACAAAGTAATATGTCTATCTGACCATCACTGAGTGATGCCTAGAATATTTACAAGATTTCATGGCCATTCACTGAAAACCAGGACTAGATGAATTAATGAGTGTGTGCCAGATGGATGGATGGAAGGATGAATGGATTGACACGAGGGTTCCAAGAAGAGGCACTTTAAGGTACACCAATTTTCTTTAGTTGATGCTTGATTTTTTCTTGTTGAAGCCTCTTCATGTTCATTAGTTTTGTTCCAACTTTGTTGTAAGGTGCATTGATTTTGCTTTTCAGTATCCATTGTTCCACTGATCTTTTGCCTGAAAGATAGAGACCAGAGACTAATACTGCATCCCAGTGCAATGCACTAGACAACAATCTTGCAGGTGTTGGGCATGTTTTGCAGCGCTTCTACTCCAAACTGCCCATATATCTTGAAAGTTCTCTCTCTCTCTGATTAATTTTGGATTCATATTTAATCAGTTTTCTTTGCAGTTTGCATGAATAAATACTAAATTCTAAATGCTGAAACCAGTTTTAATGATTTGATAAATAACATAGGAAGAACATTATTTACATTCTATTGTCATTTACGAACAACTTTATTTTAAATCTGTGAAGACCAGTCTATTAGCAACAAAACTCTTGATCCCAATGTTAAATAACTTCAAGAATACTGATAATTTCTTTGATATAACTTTATAAAAAGGCATGTTTTTTGTTCAGTGTTAGAAAATATATGGATACTCGATCACTCATTACAAAACAAGCCTATGTCACACAATCAAATATGCCTTAATCCTAGGGAGTCCAATGAATGCCAGGATGAATAAATGGATTGGATGAAAAAATGAACTACTGGGTATCATCATAAAAAAGTTGTATAAGCAGATAGTATGTACACGAACATGTAGACTCACTGCACAGCATTTTATGTTCAGGTTTCAGCAATTTTTCAAAACATTACATCGATCAATGCAACCTTTTTGAAAATGAAACAAACCAGCTGCAGCAAAAGAATTAAAAGAAAAAAACAACTTCTGACAACTTTACATATGCAAACACTTTATGAATAGATCTGGTTCATGTGGCTGTTTGATTTAATGACCCTTTGCAGAGTTTCCCTGGTCACCACTGTTGCTCTCAGTAACCATCTGCCAAGTTCTGTTGATACAGGTGTGTACTTCATGCAGTACATTTGTTGTAGATAAAAATTAATGTAGTTTCTAGATTAACAGTTTTCACTCATAGGCATCTATTTTCATCAACCAGGTCACTGACAATAATGTGCATTATTCACTGAACATTCTTTGCGAAGAGGAGTGTAACTCAGTAATTACAACATGGATGCAAGTGATATATGGTTATACACTCTGTGCTCACTATGTAAATTAAACAGATCTCTTTTTTCTCCTTACTATCCAAATTTCTAAATAGTAATGACAAATTCATCTCACTGATTTGTTTTTCCCCAATTTGAAAGAATGCAGATTTTTGTATATGGTTAGATCTTTATTTGTTGCTCATTCTGTGATGTATGCATGTATAGAAAAGCAAAATAGTGAGCAGGAGAGAAAAAAAGGAGAGTGAGCTTGAGTACCTAGCTGTATTTTTCACTTTTAGTGATATAAAACAATTGTTTGTGTCATTGTTTAACAACCAACACTAGATTTGTGTTCGCAAAATATGCCTGAACTATAAAAAGTCAAAGTCTATAAAGTTTTAAAAAATGTATAAAAATGTGACAGAATGTTCCAGCGGGCATATATATCAAACCAGGTTGTCTATATATGCTTACAAACATTTCATTAGTCTGTCTTATGTGGTTTTGGTTTAATCTTGGTCAGAAAGTTTTCATGGAAAAAGTCCAAGTCCATGGCAGCAGCTTACTTAGCAGTACCAGACTCATAATCCAAAGGTCACAGGTTTTGATAACAGCTGAGGCCAGTCTAGATCAGCTGCCTTTGTGAGTTCTTGGGAATGGCACTTAGTTCCCATTTCCCTGGCATGCAATAACCAATAATGTGTTGAAAGAGCAGCTACAAGCCAATCAACCATCAAAAATGTATAAAATACTGACCTTATGACCCCAAAATCAATAGCTTTATTCCTTACCCCAGTACAAACCACCCATGTTTGGTTGAGGTATGTTGTGTGGAACTAATGTTTTATGCAGAAACCCTTTTTTCAATTCTTTCGGTCAGTGATCTTGATCTTTTGAATAAAAAATCAGTACATTTCTTCCTCACCCCAAGTGAACTATCCACGAAGTTTGGTAACTGTAGCTTGAGTTATTGTGCAGAAACTGTTTTCCTTCTTTCAGTCAGTCACATTGACCTCTGAAGTTTTTACCCCAAAATCAATAGTTGTCTTCCAGACTGTAAGTGGAAAACATCCACAAAGAATGGTAATTGTTGATGGTGGACAACTAAAGTTATTGTGCAAAAACCAAACTAGCCTTATGGCAGCCATATACAAATTGCTATAATTTTCTATCTGAACCTTATCTATATAACAACATGAGATGAGAAACAGACCCTGTACCATGGTAGTGATCTTTGTGTTGATTTCATCCCACAAAGCCTGTCTAGAGACCTGCAGATACACTTGGGTCTGTATGATCCCAAACTAACCAAACAACCAAATAAAACAGTGTATATGTATTTCATAAATTTCCCCTAGTTTGCATTACTGGGAAAAGGGCTAACAAGGAACTGCTATAACTATGCCTCAACACTTTAAACATCAAATCAGCATAACTGAAAAGGAGCTGAATTGGTCCAAGTGAGCAAATCCAGCAGATGCAAGATCATCCTTACATTATTTGCATAAATCTTCTTCCTGAACAAATGTGAAGTAGAAAAAAAAAACAAGATCCAGATGAATGTACCTAGATAATTTTACAACTCAATACAGGACCATTTCTGAATTTGCAATAAAAACCAACCTGTTCACAGACATAGCTGCTGGGGGAACTGCAGTAGCTCTGCTTTAAGAATGGGTATTCAAAACCAAGAAATAAAAGTACAAATAAATTATGCAAGGTTGTACTGGACAAAATGTATACAATGTATGAGCAGTACCTGGAAGGATGCAGCCATAAGGTATTTCAATCCAGTCAATGAATGCATCTTTTAAAACTTTCGTTGTTGGGGCATCCCAGTGAAACCTTTGATCTGTAATAACAATTGAATATTTAAATATATTTCTTGCTGCATACATGTACCTGGTAAAATTGTTATACAAGGGTAGAAGTTAAATCAAATGAAACAAAATGAATTGTTACCCTTTTTCTTCATTTGTTAGTCTTTTGATTCAGATTCACTAAAAGCATAAAAATCAAGGCAATTTAGTTGGCTTGTCATTGCAAATCCCTATTCTTTATAAAGCATATTCCATACCCCACCCCATACTCACCCTCACCCGCAGACAGTGACCCAGACTTTAAAATGCAAAATCTGTCACATACATGACGTGTCTTCTTCCTATATATTAAGTTTGGTCAAATGTCACTGTATAAGCAATTTTTTAATATTTTACCTGCATCCCTCCCTGGGACCCATTTAGAGGGAGGTAGGAATGATAGCCCTCTTGCTCAAAGTCATCATATGGGCAAGATAATTAATAAGTTGTGTGGATTTCCAAACAGCCATTAGGAAGAAGGTGCAGTTACAGATGGACTGACAGACAGGAAGGATAATATAATATATATGGCACTTTACAAAGCATAGGGATATTAACAGATATTTCTCTTTAAAAGCATTGGGATATTAACAGATATTTCCCTTAACAGAAATTAGGGACATTGATTTATCACCATTCTACAATGTTTTGTTTTAGTTGTGGGAATAATAATTGGTATTTCCCTTAACAGAAAATGGGGATACTAACCTATCACCACTCTACTATGCTCTGCTTTAGTTGTTGGGAAACCCTTGAGATTTTTCAAGATTTACCTTTAAAATCAATATAGCCATATCCTCTTGAAGTTTAAAGTAGCTTTAAGAAATCATGATAATCTACATTCAACCAGCAATATCTCACATAATTTAGCTGATGAAGTCTGGAGGAATTTTGACAAAATATCCCAAGAGGGTTAACTATGGTTGCTCAAAGTCATGAAAAGATTCACATTATCTAGCAAATAACAGTCTGCCATAGGAATATTCTGTGGAAGTTTATCAGATAATGTTGATGGCACATATTTTCATTTTTGCAGAAATGTAAACAAATGATAATACACTAATGTTCTAAAAATGTATGGCTTGTTAACATCGCATTGTATCTCTTCTTATATTTCTTGCTGAAATACACAGTCTACTTGAATTCCATAAACAGAGCTTTTTACATATTTTCTGTGATTACCATGCACTCTGTATTGATTCTGTGGCAGATTAGTGATAATGAGATGGGAACTGTCCAATTTGGAATTATTTAATTTTAAAGTGGACGGCCTGGAATGTTTTTTTAAATAAAATATTTATGGGCCCCAAATAGCTTGAAAGAAATATTCTTGCTCTGACTTCATGAAAAAAAGAACTAATTATACCCATTATAGTAATGAAAAAAAAAATCTTGAGGTAAAATACAAAAAATAACCAGACTATAAAAAAACTTAGCCCACCCACCCCCACTGAAAATTAAATGGTTGGTCCCTTATGGAAGCTACGTTCTTTTAACTATTTTCATAAATGTGCATCACTAATAAATCTCTTTTGAAAGCATATCATACCTGCAACCCTAAAGTGGCCACCAACAGGACACCCCAATCTTCAGGCTTATGATATGATCTAAATACATGTAACTTGATGACTCTTTGCAACCCTACTGATGACACTCAATGACCATGATTTCGGTCATGACCTGAGGTTGCGAACCGCTGCCTTAAAACAATCATCCTATAATAGAAAATCATGTCTCTATTGACCTCATGGTTATTGCTAATGTAGTTATGTTTGTTTGTTTTCTACAATTTTGTTCAGCTATATGCATATTAAAAAATCCGTGATTGAGAAATCTTAAAATTCCATTAAAATAAATTAGCTGAAATTCATTTATTTGTAAATCAATGTTACTGAAAATGTCTTAAGTCTCATTTATGCAAGTCAAATAGAGTGAGTTAAGATTACTGTTCGTTCTGAATTTATCAAAACCACAAATATTGCAGCATTCTTAATCAGAACCCTGCTTTTTGTGCATGTCGAGATAGTTAATTAATTTCAAGCTCTCCCGTTCAGACTATACTTTCAATACTTCATCATCTATAGCCTCTAAAGATGGGATGTGGTTTCAAGTCATCATGGGTTCAACACCAACAGTGGGTCACTGACCTACTCCGCACAATTGGCTCCACATATTTTGCAAAACATGTGTGAAGATGATAGTATATCTTGAGGTAAATAACTTTCCATCATGCATGCCATTCAGGGATCATTATTACCTACTTTTTAGTGAACCAATTTTTACAACTTAAAGTAGGGCATTATTTGATTATTTGATAAAAGCTGGGGTATTGAGCAAGTTTTTCAGCTCTCTAATAACCCTTGTAATAATTAACAGCTTCCCAGCTAATATTTCAAGCAGAATTTTAACTTGTGCTCAAACATTTGTAGGGGAAACCTTCATTTTTATTTTATAGACAAAAACATGACTTTCTAGTATTATCTTAGTTCATTTTCACGTGCATACCATTAATATACCCATACATATAAACCAGTCATGGATATTTATCATGTATAGCAAAATATCATAATTTTATATCATATTTTAGTCAGCTGTCCATATCGTTATATTCTTGTTTTATACTTAACTTAATATCAAGAAAAACCAGATTAGATCATATTTAATGTTCATCTTTCTTGTCAACATTTTACTATGTCATCAGGGGCCTCGAGTGGCTGAGTGGTCTAAAGTGCTCTCCGTTACGGATCACTGCCATCTCACCTCTGTCTGCGTGGGTTTGAGTCTCGGATTCAGCCAGTGTGGGTATGTGAGAAAGCTTGCCAGTAGGTTCTTGAGGGTCGGTGGTTCTGTCCCGGGATTTCCCAGGTTCCTCCTCCACCATTAGTACTGGTCGCCATGTATAGCCTATTGTGTGCTGAAAAACGGTGTTAAACCCAACAACAACAACAACAACTACTATGTCATCATGTGGGACTTGTCTTCTTGGGTTGCAAGATATAGACAGCCCAGTTTTCTAGTTTTCTGGTTTTATAATATTTAATATTGTCTAAAAAATAGCAAGCCACCTGTCACACTGACCCAGTTATCTGAAAATCATAGCAGCAAATTTCTCTGGAAGTGTGACAAATGTTTACATCAGGATTCACCCCACTTAAACTTTAGTAGTAACAGGTTTAAAAGTTAAGATATAGTTCAAACAATTTATTTAAACTTAAAACATATACCTGCTTAATTGGTCATATTAGCTATGTCACTGAGAGGGGCACTAGCAGTGTCAGCTGAAGCAGCTAGGTTCGCAGTCCCTGTTGGAATGGATGCCTCTTCACATGGGAGGGCACTGGTAATGCTGTTTGTTGGACTGCTATTTGTGTCACTTGCAGGGATATTCAAAGTGTCACTTAAGGGGTCAATTTCATTTCCAGGGGTATCAGATGCAGCAAAGTGGTGACTGTATCAGACATACCTGTAAAAAAAACCATAATGAAATTCTCAAGGTCCACAATCCATATATGCATTTGCAGACCAAACACTATACAAAGATGTCCTCCAACTAACTTTGCTTGACAAAGTCTCTTGACAGGTAATTTTAAAGTAAATGGTACAAACAATACTAGTACTGATAAATGAACCACCCTTTACCATAATACTACCAAAGTGCCAGTATTAAAACAAGAGCATGTAACTAATTATTAGTGGCACTTGAATTTATTCCAGAATACTACACCTTTAAAACACAGAGGTACATACCATTGTCAAAACTCTGCAAATGCAATCCCACTTTGGCGATAGTCATAACTGGCAATGGTCTTTGGTAGACATTTTCATTTACTTCCTTTGTATGCCCCATGTTTTGGTAAAAACATGGTTCTATCTTCTGGTTTGACTTCAAGTGCTGCATACATGGTACTTAACCTAGCTCTGTTGTTTGTGGCATTGATGTCTGAATTTTCAATTCCAGCCTTTTTACACATGTAATCTATGCAGTCCCATCCAATGACATGGTGTGGTGAAGACTCAGTATTTGGAAAGATGAATTCATTTGTTGATAAAATACCGGCATCCATACGAATATTTCTGTCACAGAAGATGTCCATTGCCTTCTTGCAATCGCCAGGTATCAAACATAATACAAGTCGTGTCCCTTTTCCCTGTTGGAAAGTGACCTCCATGTCACAAAACACTTTCCTCTCAACTGGTGAAAAATAATCCAAATTCTTCATCTGGGACTCTGTAATCCACAGATTTCTCTTGCACCATTGATCAATCTTCAATCAACTGGGTTCTCCACCTCGGTGAGCATTGAAAAGAGTTAGTCTGGAACTAACTGCATTGCGCAGTTCTACAAAGTCATGTTTTCCAATGAAATCAAATTTGCCTTCAGTGTGTTTTGTTATCACCTGCATTGAGTATTTTTGAAGCTTTTCCATGGGTTCATCCTCTGGTAGTCTATCTGGCAATCGAAGCCTTTCATGCCTACTTTGGGTAATCATGTATCTTGCATCACCAAAAACTGTTCGTCTGTTCAACTTTAAAACTGAGACAATGTAGTCCAACTCTGTTGCTTTACTTCTCCCTGTTTACCCTGCAATGCTTCTCCTTTCAAGATTTCTGCACTTGCCATCAGTAAATAGTACATATTCTCCTTTAAGCCATGCCTGATGCTGGAATCTTCTTTGTCTGTTATTTTGTAGATAGCTCTTTTAAGAGAACAACATTTTTCACGGTTAAACATTTCTAAAAATTCTATGCATTCATTTTTCTCAAGATTTGAATTCTACATAAAGTCTTCCCAATGTTCTGATGTCTGAGTGAACACTTTTTCTCACTTCCATTGTTTTTTCTGTTTTTGTTTTTTTTCTTCCCACCAACATGCTCCTATCAGCTTTATAGTAAAATCTCTTTGACATACAGATCCTACTTCATCTGTCCTCAAAGATTTCAACAGGTCTTGAAAGCTGGTATCTACTGTATCACCTTCAGTAGCTAGCATTGCCATTGGAATGGGTTTTGAAAATGCACATTTCTCCAAGAGACATTTATCCCTATGCCTAAAGAAGAATTTCTTTGCATAAAATCCCTTACAATTTGGACAACAAACTATATTCCCCATACAATATTTCTGAGACTGAAATGATGGGTTTTCCTTTGTGCACTGCAGCTTGTTCTGTTCAAAGATACCCTCTTTCCTAATTGTGCTCATAGTTGCTCTTTGCTGACTAGGATTTTCTATTATAGGTTTCACTTCCTTACAATCTTTATGAACCTGGATTATATGTCTCTTCAGTTTTGAATAGAGCTGTCCACAGAATTTGCATGGCCTCTTTGGTTTGCAGTAAACAGTGGAAACTGAAAATGAACATGTGATCCCTTTAATATAATGTAAGCCCAAATACAAAGTCCAAATTCTTCACATAACCTCTAGAAATGTAACAAGCTCAGGTAATAGAAACTAAAGACGTTGTAAACTACAACTTGCCCCAACAAATCCCTGAGTATCAGTCATATTCTTGCTGATAGAAGCTACTTGTAAAGTTTGATCAAAATTTATTCATATATATGACAACAATAGCGCTAACAAGCTGAAGCAACCCAAGCCTAGATGCCATCTTTTTGATCTTTTCTTGTTTCTACTAGACAACAGCTTTTTGTGGGGAGTTCAGTAAATTATAACATATCAAAATCCTTATAGTTTTTATATGGAACTGTATAGCATAATTTCTTGTCTATAAATCAAGATGTAGTTTATTATCTGTTCCTTAGCATATTTCATAAATTAGATTTATTACCATAATGACAGTAAGTCTTGGGGCATTATAAGTCTTGGGACACCCTTAATTATTTTTAAAAGTATTTTTTTATGACCTATAAAAGTTGGGACATGAAGTTAAAGCAATTTTTTCATGTACTATAAGTTTTGGTATACCTCAAACTTTTTTGTTGTCTACTGATTGATTGGCATATTTTATCTATCATAACCTCATGTAACATAAACATGATTTTTTGGTGTATGGTATCTTCACAATTTTGTCTTTACATTTTTTTCTGTGTCAACAAGTTTTGGGACACCAAAACTTGTATATATTTTACCTGCATATAAGCCTTAGGATGCAAAAAATTTTTTGTGTTCAAGACTTATTGCTATTATGGTATTACAGCATTAGAACTTTAGTTTGGGGGTAGATGTATCAGTTGAAAATTCGTTTGTTTCAAGTTTTACAGGGTAAAAAAATCGTTGAGATACACCAGGACCAGAGCATCTGAACAGTTTATATTACAGTTATCAAAATTTACAATGTACA